>JAODTK010003098.1:0-335000 GCA_026419785.1 Sclerodactyla briareus | reverse complement strand
GTCCGCTCTACCTGGTAGATACGGTATATAGGGAGTCCGAAAAGAACGAAAGAACGCACCAATACTTACCGTGCAATATACACGTAAATTCGCTGTCACGTGGGTACCTGTAGTGGACTTCTGGCGTGCGGACGTGTCTCATAGTATACGCGCGCGTGTGTGATGCATGAACGCGCAGGTGTGCGTGTGTGTGTATGTAAAGTGTGTGTATGCCGTGTAGGTTTTGTTTGGCGCGCCGCGTGTGTGTGCAGGTGCACTTCGCTTTGTGAACCAAAAAAGTGGTCATACTCGGGGTATGTGTATTCTCCCTACACAGGAACCTCATGCTTGGGGTCGGTTACAGGTAATCTGAGGGCACCACTTTCGGGATAAAATGATATCTAATGAAGGCGATACTTAGAAGAGAATCTGCTCGCCATATATGTTTTAGCGCGACCACAGATCACAGTGAAGTCAACAGAGGGCAATCGGTCGATTAGAGCTCGTACTTGGTAATGTATGAACCAGTGATAAGGGCTCGGACCCCACTCTTCAGGGTCAAAGATGTTAAATTGATGGAGCCTCCGCGACATATACGTCAAGAATGCATGTGGTTCAATTCCAGTCAGTAAATTTAGGAACGAATAGGCCATGTTTCTCCATGGCTGAATACAAAAGGCGGCGATTTGTGTGGCGATTGGGGGGGGGGGGGGGGGGGGGACGGACAAGTGCAACGATCTAAGGGAGCCCACCCACAGATTGGCGCGTAGCGTACAAGGAAACGTTGCGTTTGACAGACCCCCTAGATTGCAGAAACGGCACTTCCACGTGCTTTATGGGACAGTAAGCAGCGTTCCTAAATTGATAAAAACTTCTATTTTAGGAAAGGTTTTCCAACAAAACTATCGCCTTGGGGATCAATTTCGTTGACACTGGTGCCGTGATATTATAAAAAAACGATGCAAGTGCGGTTACGGTCATGTAGGGGGGGGGTTGTGGGTTTTTTTTTGTTTTGTTTCCTCTGGGGGGGGGGGGGGGGGAGTTGGGGGCTTTTTGGGTGGGGGGGGTGGTGCTTTGGGGGCGAAAGGGGAATGGGCAATGGCAACAAACCACCATTCGCGCGAAGCGCGCAATTTTGCAGGATCCAATTTGACCAACGACATTGCACTAGCTGACCCCTCTCTGACCTATCACTCAGATAGGCCTGACTGTTTTACTCCAGAGTACGGCCCCATTTTATATTATTGCGGACCACAGGCGCCCATGGGGGACACTCCAATTCGGGGCCGTCTGCCAGTAAGGGGCCGAAGAGTATAACACGAGTGGAAACCGCAACTGGCGCGGAGCGGTCGCAAAAAAATTTACACTTTTGGATATTCCACGAAAGTCAGGCTCATCTTCACCTGAATGTTTAATCATGTTTTGCCAATTTTGTGGCGTTCCGCTGGCCGAATCTCGGACCATTTTAAGGGGGTTTCCACCTGCACCAGGTTCCCGCAGTATGCGCACGTGCACGCACCCAACATTCAACAAGTGTTCGCACCCATAAATTGATTGCTGAATATACACTCTATTTTCTATTTTAAATTTTGCAAATAGACCAGTATGCAACAGGTCCACAAGGTTGTAGACTTCCCCAGTCGCCTCAACCTCATTTCCTTCAAAAAACAAGTTACACTTTGGGCGTTAAAAAGGCAAATAATGGAATTAGCCTTTTCTTCACCTAAATTTTGAATAGGTCTTTTTGACCAAATCAATCTGTGGCAATTCCCTGGCCGCATTTCATTTCGACGCCGCACCATGTGCCTCATAGTGATAGGTATGTGCACCGTGCAGCCAAATTTCAACAAGTGGTCGCACCCATAAATTAAGACAATCAAAGATCCCGCCAGGTGGTAGACCCAAACCCGTCGGCCTCAACCTCCTTCACCTCAAGATAGCGATTCGTAAGTTAGTTTGTTTGGTTCATTTAAGTAACCGGGTCCCTAGCCGGAAATCGACAACGTCCAATGATTTAGGGAGCAACACACACCAAGCTGGTAGATCCAGTCTTATGCAAAACGAATAGGATAGAGGAGAAACCTTCTTTCATTGATAAAGTAGTCATGTGAAGGCGGTTGAACGAGTGTATATCCCCCAGAGAGAAAACAGCTTGGTATCTCGTTAGAGGAAGCCATTAAATTGTCCCATTTGACATGTAGGAGAGACTTTAATGCCCTCATCCTAGCCGGTTGTTCAGGATCCATTGTAGCCCACATTACCCAAGTTTTGTTTTGAAAATACGTCAAGTTGGAAAAAATTGCCATGATTTATGCAAAGTTGACTCCTGTGATCTTGAAATGATTCCACGTGTGTGACGAACAAACAGTCACATTAACCGAGTTTGGTTCAAATCGACGCAGTTAGAAAAAATTGCTAAGATAAAGAAAACACAAATTTGACGTCTGGTGACCTGAAATCAACATAATGTTATCTGGGGACCAACCTGTGTCCCACCCACCAAGTTTCGTGTGAACGGGACTAACTCTGTATTTTCGCTAAGAGAACATAAATTTGACCTCAAGTGTATTGAATCACAGTCATGTTTTTCGGGACCAACTTTTGTCCCACCACCAAGTTTCGTTTAAATCGGGATGTAAAACCTGCAATTAGAGGGCAGCAGAATGCAGTGATGCAGACTTTCGAGCTCATTCGAGATACACTAGGGGGAATGGTACAGAGTTTCAGATCAATCGGATAAACTTTTGAAGAGTTCTTGCGCTATCGCCTGAAGTTCCGGCGGCGGCGGAGCCTGGGTCGGCTACCCACCCAAAACCATAATATCCCCGACACTACTCACCCGCGGGGTATAATTAGACAAACCCAGATTAATTTAGGGCTTCGTTGTTAAGGAACTCATATGTCTGCACAAGGCAACTCGTATGTCTTAACACTAACCCGGTACTAAATACCCGCCGCGCGATGCGCGCGAAAATTTCGAAAAATGGAGCACATAATTTCATTCAACTGATCATTTTAAGGTACTTATGCATTTGTTTAAACACGGTTGCTGCTGATATCATGGAATAAATTGTCAGCGAACTGATAGTCGGGCTCAAATAGTGGGGGGGACAAAGTGCATTTGTGGTCCCCCAAAGCAAAATTGAGGGGACGCCTTCCCCCCCCCCCTCCCCCCATGATCCCGCCCTTGGCTGAATAGGTCCTTGAGCATACTCTGTAGTCCCTATATGTATATACTGTGAGCAATGTCCTCCCTTAAAGGCCACTGGACATGTAGCTTCAGAACTGCTGATTTGGCTTTATATGCAGGGTATGATGCATATACAAACCAAAGACTCGCGAACTGCGTTTACTCGCCCGTTCTGCGGGTGAAAACGGCAATACAAAATTTTACGTAATAGATTTCGGACGTTAAGGGGGGGCGAAAGCGCAGACCGTGCAATAATGGAACGTTCCTGCGCAGTACATGGAATACGAGTGAATCGCGATTTGTCTGAAAACACGTCATTTTTAACAGCCGATAACAGCAAAGTATAGCCGGGATATTCTCAGAAAACGGCAGAATTGTACATAAGAAGTAGTTAACGACATCTACTTTCGTTTTTGAATAGCTCATTCCGTTTTTTTCTCTGTGTGAGCGATGAAAACAGAACCGTCAAAATGGCGCTATATTTCATTTCTTGGAAACCTGGTAAACAATAGACCATTTGTTTACTTTTCATAGTATGCACGGTACAGTGCACTGCGGCGAAACATGACAATTCAGTTAGTGTGATACTGATGTACTAAGCCTATGCCCGTGTCCTTGCTTGGTTAGTGTGGAACTTCGTAAAATTATAACACCGATCGATATTACTACAATTATGACAGCTCGAGCTACATACTTCAGAAAGCGAAACGACGAAATCATTGAAAGAAGTTATTATCGACGTGATTGAAGTTCTGCCGTATATGTTTGTGCCGGAGACTCGTGAAGAGGACTAGAGGAGTGAATCGGACAGCGAGTTCGGTGTGCTGCCCGACTCGAATCGACGGGACGGAGTGCGTAGTCCCAGCAGGTACTACGTACACTATCAGCCTCTGACAATCCGTAAATGCGTGTGTATTGTGCAGGATTCACATCATGCGATATTTATAATAAACACGATTAACGGGTGACATCCGCAGGGCTAGCCCTGTTATGTTGGAAAGTGAATATCTATTTATATGACTTATCTCCCTTGTGGAGTTTCTCGGAGGTGGAATCTACAAGGTACAGTAAATACACAAACCCCTCCTGTAAAGCCTAAAGTGTAAAGTTGATAACGTCATCGGCATCAGTCATACTGGCCTAGGCTAACACTTGATTCTGTCTGACTACTTACTGTACTTGGGAGGGTCCACAATATCACATCTGAAGTGATATGGGACACGAGGCCCGTTAGTCAATGTAGAGTCACGAGTGGATGCCAGCGTGATTAACGATCATGATGTGCCCCCCAAGCATCCCATGGACGTGACTACCTCGTTGTGTCATGACTGCATGGACGCCACCCCCCAGTCAGTGGTATGTTCCAATGTTATCCCCAACCGGAGTGCTCGGAAAACCGGGGAAGTGCTGTTAGTCACCTTTGACTGCAAGAACAAATAGATTTGTGGCAATGTCGCTCCCTGCGTGGTTTCTTATTTAACTCAACGTTTTTAATTATTCCACTAGTTGTATTGTACATTGCCCAGTTCTCTATTACTTAGTTTTCTGGCAATAGTTTGAATATTTTGAAACACAACAACCTCTACTGTAGTGCAAGTAAAATGTTGTATAGAAATATGATATTATTCTGTGCAGGTGCGGGCTAATTTTTTACAGCGAGATGGATTGTTTATGTGGTTTCACTGGTTTTGCGCCATTCATTGGAATTGATTCTTTAACTGTTTTTCAATATTCACAGGTGTTCATGCAGGCAGTGTGCGTGATGCCAACAGCGAGGGGGTTCAAGTGCTTGCAGTGAATTGACAGAGTGCGGCAATTGGGCTGAAGAGGGGGTTCACTGCATCCCACTACATCCGGTTTCGAAGAGTGGGCCTCAATCCATGGGTTTTACAGGAGTGACCATGAGGTAGTATTCTTGAATTCCATGTTCAAGAACATAGGCCTACAGCACACTCACCGGATATTTAGCCGTCCAAACTCAATTTATACCCATTGAATCATCCTAAAGAACACATACCATATGAATGTGAACAACCGTGGAAATAATTGGTCTTACCGTAACAAAGTTAGGAGAAACCACTTTGTTTGTTTCTATGTTTGTCAAACTCGCCTGTTTGCATGATACTTTGAAGCAGTCCCAAGGACCGATTTTAATGCAGACATTCATGGCTCCCTCGATTTTAATGGAACCTAGCCATACTAGAACCTATTCTGTTGTTTATGCCATAGTCCAACAACGTAATGTCAAAAGGAAAAGTGTTTTTATGCCCAACCTACTCAATACAAAATTTGATTCAATCCACACGGATTTACTGGCCCCTTCCACTTTCTAATGAATGACTTTCACTTTGCCAACTTGAAAAAAATCCCAAAGGGCCTGATTATATATAATGGACTTCTCCAATGATTTCGATTCGTGCCTCATACTCAGCTCCTTTCCATGAACGAGGCAACTGTGGTGTGCATACTAACAGCCATTGTTTTTCCAATTCTCTCAAGCAAACATTTTAAACAGAGGTTGTTGTTGATATGCACTCCCTGGAGACAGTGGTTTTGGTGGACTATTGCGTTTCTTTCATAATTTGGCCTGTGATACACCCGAACAGCCTTCATTCCAATGTTCAGGGCTTTTTGTCTGGATTGTGGTGACGTCTGATGCTCCAGGTGGATCTGGGCAAACTAGATTAGTGGCAACACACATGCCAACTTCATTTACTATTGAAAAAGTGTTTTGTCATGAAAACTTGGTTTGACCTCAAATAATCTGTACACTTGTAATGCAGATATCAGTGTGAGTAGCCTGTGTGGTCATTATTCATACTCATACCCCAAATTTTTACAACCAATCTCATCAGCCGCAAGTCAGCTATGAAGGCAAACCTTCAGTAGTAACGCGTTCCATTTGCTTGGTGAGCCATGAAAATAGAGCATGAGTGCGCTAGCTGAACCAAGTAGTCAGAACTTGTACTTACAAGCAAACCTAATTCCCAACCCTCGAAAGCTCTGTGCATGCCCAACCTTTATTGAAACTCTGGTTTCTATCTGCTTCACAGAAAATACGATCATACACCTACAGGCAACTGGTGCGGATTTGCTGGCATTCTTGGAAAGAGGTTATGGTTGTTTTGCCATCTTGTGCCGTGAAGAAGATCATGGACTCCTTTCGCATCGAAAGATACTAGGATTCCATCTACCTAGCCTCTGAAGATTTTATTGGGAAATGTACTGTTCGTCACACTTCTATACATTGGTAAACTAATGAAGTGACTCAGCGCCCGGTTGGGGTATCTACCTGAAACTTGTCTTGTGGGTCTTAGTCGGAAATTTAAGTCCTTTCACATGTTAGCGCCCGTGCTGAGGCAACATGTTCCACTCGGTCATCGACTGGAGGCCCTCAACACGATTAACGCTGTCTGGTGTAACACACTCAACTCACCCACAAATTAAGGAATATCACTGAATGGGTAGGGGTCATGCCTCCGGACAGGGGTGTGCATGCTCCCCCCCCCCTCCCCCCCTCCCCCAGGAACCACCCGATTTTTGGGAATGGCTTCTGGGGTCTTCAATGATCGCTACTCTGAGTTTATATATTTGTTAGAAAGATTCAATGTAGGAAAGCCTATATGGACCAGGGTTCTAAAGCTCTGGGTACTGCCATTTTGATTCGCTGGCCAGAACATGAAAGACATGTGACAAAGCCTCCCTGTCTATCAGATGTCCCCATGATTGATATGTTGAATTCATAAATGGGGGGGGGGGTGTCTATTCCATTGTGAACGTAGATAGCCTCTTTGTGTTGGTGACTTTTGTTGGTGACAATAGGTCCTACTTCCCTATATTGACATTCATGGGCAGTAGACCTGGTAACACAGAGCAATGCAGTCTGTGTTTTCTGCCTTTACAGTCAATCTTAATTTAATGTGCTCCTTTTGTGATCCCATGCATATACTACTATCCATATTAAGTTGTCTGATTTGTCAATTTCAAAAGCCATATAGACCGTGCAAGTGGCTCCTCAATAGTTCATGTCCCCACACAGCAAGATGAAACCAGCCAATCTGGTGTTCTCAATTGGACTAGTAGAATAGTAAATGAACGCTCCATGGTTAGGGGAGTTTCACATATTTATTCATTTGATGTGATTTTTCTGTAAGCAGGGAATTTTTTTGTCTCTTGGAATTGTAATTTATTATGAAGTTCCTCGGTGCAGACACTGGGTTCACAAGAGGTGCGGCGGTGTCCGAGTTATGTTTGAGTTCCGTTCAGATTTTAAGTGTAATACTGTCCAGGGAGTTTCCTTATAGTCTCTCCTGAACCGCCAAAGTCATTTTAATTGGCGGCAATTCCCCCCCTGGAATTGGTGGAAAAGTTCTGTTATCTTAGGCTATGATTAGTGCAGAGGGGGGGGGGGGGGGGGGGGGGCAGGAAAGTTCTGTGACTATGATAGGAGTGGGTGGAAAAAGTTAGGAGAACTGTTGCCACTGCTCACTTCCTGGTGTTCCCTTTGCATTACGTGGAATAGTCCTTTGAGGCTTGTGGTTGAAGTGTAGTAATCTATGGTAGTGAGACTTGGGCAGTTAAAGGAGGGAGATTTTGATTAGTTCTCAGAGGAAGGATAAGGATGTTCAGATGGATTTGTGAAGTGACTCAAAGGATAGAAATCTCCAATTGAGCTAAGAAATCGCTTGGGTCTGGTAAATATTTGTGTCTGTATCCGGAGTCGCAGACTTATATGGTTTGGTCATGTTGAAAGGATGAGGAGCTACTGTGGTTAAATGTCGTAGAGGTATCATGCGGTTACTATAGTCGTCGGAGATGTAGGCCTCAGAGGACTTGGGGCGAGGTTGTTCCTAGTGACCTCGCTGTCGACAGGTTGTAGACGCGTGCCCGAGCCCAGGAATAGACTGGAGGGAAGATTTGCCATCAGAGTGCCCGTCTAACCCATGTTAGCATGGACTTCTGACGTCAAACTGTTTATGATGATGAAGCTCAGAAGATCCGCAATTGTGCTGTGTGTCACACTTCTTTCAGCAAAATGCCCCGACTGTGAAACTGATTTTGTGATAAAATTTTGTATGTGTATCAGGGTTGGCATTTTAGTTAGATTTTGTCAAATTTTACAAACACTGTTAAACTAAGTTCAAACCACAATTTTTTCGAGATTTTGGGGTCACTAGAAGAGGTCATTCCGGGTCTAACGCTTGTTGCATTCCATGAACTTGATGGGTATACCTTTAGTCCCAAATTTTGAACTTCAATCATGGGAGACTTTTCACTTTGGTCAATTTCAGCTCAATATTATCTGGTTGAGCCATTGGAATCTGTATGTCGGATGTCTTCCTTATTTACTATCAGTGCGTCACACAGTCCATTCTTGCTTTATAATGAATCACTTGGAAATTGTTTATTGACCATGGGACAGTATGTGTAAAATTCAGAAGCTCCCCCCCTACAAATTCTGTGCAGTGCGTGATGTTTGTTCAATGATGGTTCAATACTGCGGAACTTGCTTTGTGACATCACAGGGGCCTTTGAATACAAAAGAAGGCAATGTGTGCTATAAAATAGGCTACTCAGAAAGCCAAAAGACTTAGTAATTTCCTTAAGCCAATACTGATAAACTCATACCCATACAGAAACAAGTACCTGGGGGACGACTTTTACAATCTTGAAAAACTAGAGGGCTCTTGTAGCTTTGATAAAAACCCACTGAGTTCCAACTTGACACCCAAAGCATTCCTGACCTTTCATTTGTTTACTCATCAGGGAAACACACATACAAGTATAGCTAAATTTCAGCACCCCCGATCTACACACCTGCATAAATTCCTCCGACCTTGAGAAGGAATAGAAAATATTGAAGAATATTCCATACTTTTATGAGGGAATTCCCATTTTTTTTTATCTGGATTCAAAATTTTCAGCATTTACTGTGCATTCATCCCACGGCGACTGGGGAGGATATAGAGCACACATCCACTTTTTGACAATTCTTCATTTTTGTAATTTCTGGTTCAAAGCCCATTATCTTCTCACCAATTTTTCCACATGGATGTGCTCCACTCTGATGGACAGCCTTCACATCAGCTTTCAAGGACGCCCTGTTAGCACTACATACATGTAAGCTAACGTGCTAAGCATCGGGATAATTACCACGCCCAGATTGCAATGATGTCTTCCACTGTAGTTGCCTCTTTCAAGGGGCAGCCAAGTCTACAGGGCATATCACTCGATTATGTACAGTATAGCAGAACATTCACAAAACCGCTGGAAAGAGCCCAGTCGGTAGCAGTCCGCACTGTTGCTTGGAAAGCGATTCGAATCCGACAAGAAATCAATCAGCTTTTCCTATGAGCCCTCGAGCAAGGGCCTTATTTCCATTGCTTCTCTCTACCCTGATTTTATATAGGGACATGTTGATTACTGTTTTATGATGCAACTATTCTACTCCCCGGGATTTCTAGGATTGTGTTCTCAGTTTCCATGATCGGGAATATGTGTAAATGCACTGTAGACACATGCAATAACGTATTAACATGACTTGCCCAGTCTTTTGAAGATCAATAGATGACAGGAATGAACGCTGTGGATTTGAAATTGTATTACTATTTTACTTCTACCATCTTTGGAGGATCTATCAAACAAAGTCACAAAAGTAAACAATAACTAAATTTAAATATAACCTGCCCCCCCCCACCCTGTGTGATAGTTTGGTACTTTTAGGTCCATGTTCATCACACAGCGTCCCTTGCCCACCACTAACCTTTGAAGACTGGATCCGGGCGAGTACCACAGACACTTGGGAAGAGTTGTGCAGTTGCACCATTTGAACAGGGCTTTCCCACTAAACTTGCAACAATTGCAAATCTTTCCTAAGTGCCAAATTTTTTTCCTGGGGGCGATTTTTCAGGATGGATGGGTCTCATAGGAGGCGTTACAGCATCAGAAATTCAACTGTTTAAACTTTGTGTTAAGAGGATGATAAAAGCTCCCAACTCCACCATCCTCTACCTGTAGCCCTACCCCCCTCGATTAACATCTCCTTCACAGGTGCCTAGATTGATTACAAGAGTTGTTGTAGAACCGTTTTTTCTCTCCAGACCTTTCATATCATGCAGAAGGACTGTACACAATGGAAATAAATAACACTCCGTTTTGTTCAATGTTGTGGGGTTTCCAACTGCCACCCTCTAACTTAATGACACATCAATATATCAATTTCCCACTAAATCAGGCATGTGTGAAAAAGTCTTGTAAAGTGCAGCCAAATGACCCTTCATGATCTGATAGGCCCCCGTTTGAATCAGCAGGTCAGGGTTTTCCAGATCGTGAGTCCTGCCAGTGTTCATATCTCCCATAGCCCCAAGAGTGGATATGTAGTTCAGCACCACAAGCCATGCTTGTCTTAAGTGCTTATTTTTCCTAGTGTTTCCTTCCGTCACCTTATGATGTGGACATGGACGTAGTCTACATCCTCCTGGGCTCAGTGATTTGGCGGTGGCTGAGGTTGACAGACCTTGGGAATGTACTAATTTCACTAATTCTAGCCACTACCTCGCACAACATTGCCAGAAGCTAGACCAAGCTCAGCATTCCATTGTTTTTTTCCCCCCATCATTTCATTTCTTGTTGGATCTACTTCAATGTCTTCCGAGGGCTTCCTCGTTTGTCTGGATGTAACGTAGGCACCCTCAAAGGGGGGATGGAACTTCACGGACAGCCTCAGCCTCTCCACCCGCGATCCACTCTTGCAGAATGTAAGGAGACACTCCATTAGCTCCTTCGGTAATCTTTGAAACAATAAATGGCAAATTGAGGCATTCTAATGTGTTGCTTTAGATTAGATTTAATCAGAAACAGATACAAGCAGTCAAAATTTCTATAATTTCAAATTCATAGGACTGATTATTGACACATTCTCCCCAGGGCCGTATAAGTTTGTGGAAATGGGCCCGAAGTGCCTACAGTATGCATATTAAGACATACCCAACCTCCCTTAAACCCCATCTCTCATTTCTGAATTTCAGGACGCACACCTAATAATTTCATGGGGAACAACAAACATTTTGCATAAATTAAGGAAGTTATACACATTTAACAACCCCCAGCGACTCCATCATGTGAAACTGATTTGTGGACTGAGATCATCCCCATCAAGCTCACGATGAAATTTTGGAACAAATTTGAATTCGGGGATAAATTATGCAAACTAAGAGCCTGAATGACCTCCGAGTGACCCTTCATAAAGTCTACATTTTTAGAATGTTGTCGAGTGAAGGTAACCAAGGCCCACCAGTTCATGAACATCCAACCAACCTCGGATTTTGCATAACTATTCCAATTACAGAGACATTGAATGACCCTTCCATTGAACCTGAATCTTTGTTAGAAGTTTCGGGGGGACTAAAGATAGACCATATTTACCCATGTTCGTGACTCGTGGGATCGACGACTTTGAAATTTGGCAAATTATACGACTTTGATTACCATATGTTACGCAGATATGCATTGTGATTGTGTCCAGTTATCTCAGTGATACACCTTGGGTATATAATCATCAAATTATCATTACGGCGCTTACTCAACAGCAGTCTGTGCTATTTTCTTGGGGCTAAGGCTCAGCCTATGGTTACACATTTTCAACAATATAAAGAAAATCTTACTCGTTTTCATTCGAGCAGTTTCGCCACAACGATCTTGGTGCGGGGGCCGGCGGCAATTCTCCCAGAGAAAGACGATTAGCTTGCGAACTTGGCTCTCAAATATAGTGGGGACTGCATTATCTCGAATATGGCTATTTTAGAAACTTCAAGCCGTAACGTCCAGTTATTAAAAGTGAACGCCGAAACGAAGCAGTCAATCTGTAGATAGTAGTGCGTATATGACTGGCTTGGCGGTCCATTCCCAATCTATTTTCGTAATTTTCACTGCAGCAACTCATAACGCGCTACTTCGATTCCTCGGGAAACATGCTCTTTGTGGGTGTTACTACTCCCACTGGCCAGCGGCGACCAACGTTCCCAGGATCTAATTCAGGCCGAAAACATCACGAGCTTGAACGGATTTGATCAACGGCAAAATAACTAGCCTAAGTGACATGATGTATTCGCCACAGAACGCAATCGCAGTCCTCGCACAATCACACATGTAGGCTATGTGCGATGTACCTTTGTGCTCGTCTTTATTTTGTTTCAGGTTGATGACTATTGTGTTTTACAAGTTCGTGATGTCGGGCACTCGGCCGCAGATTTTGCTAAGCATTTGTGGCCACCGAAGTCCTTCCCTCCCCCTTTACGTCACGACGAAGGAACTACCGGATTTTTCCTACGAATTCATGTCAAATGACAACTGAGGAACTTCAAAATGGTGTATTTGACTTGTAATTAGTTTCTTCATCTACGAAAGTTTGGTGTCAATCCTGTTCTTGTCCATTGGCCTTTAACGCCAGGGATATGACAACGTGGTGCAGAATCCAGGCTCTTTTTTCTTGTTAGCCATCTCCCCCGTTTTTTTTTCAGAGGGAATCGATATGGCAACGTGTTTAATAGAGCCATATTTTTTCTATTCATGAACGCAGTGTTACTGGTACCGCATTCCTCCTTGTTATGACTGCAAGCGATGTGTGCAGAATTACGCCCGCAGCACGATCCTCGATTATCACTCACGAGGGCCAAATAATGATTGTGGCTTACCCACATGCAGGGGATGACATTGAATCTCGATTGAGTGGATTCGGTCTGTGGTAAGGGGGGATGATCATTCGTGCTGTCCTAATTTGAGTGTGTTAGTGCTGCAGTAGGTTAATATACGGGGTTCTCGGGCGGAAAACGATATTCTCATCGAGATTCAATGCCGTACGGGCATTGAATTCGGATTGAGTGGCATTTTGGTCTGTTTATGGGTGTCATTCATCTGCAACTCATTTGAGTGTTTCTATTGTTTGCTATAGGTTAGCTGTACGGGGCCTCGTGGAACCTCGCATAGTTACTCGCGTGCTGGATGATTGGCTATGCAGAATGGCCCAATCAAGAAGTGGGTGATTGGTGGTTTCGAGATGATCACTGCCTTCTCATTAGGCCGAGGTTCTCATCAGTTGTCGAACAAAGCAAACTCGAAGTTAGGTTGGAACAAACGCCTTCCAGTTGGCGCGCTGAAAACCACGCCATGCGAATTCAACCGAAGCCACAAAGAAGTTTGCTATTGAGGTTTGATCGGTTTCGCACTCGACGAAATGACCAACACGAAGTTACCGCTTTTCCCGCCCGAGCCGTCATTGAGAATCGAACCAGACTCGGCTCTCGATCTGGTCATATATAGAGAGAATTAACAAACCGATGTCCGTCAGGGGTTGTCGAACGGCGAGACGCTTGCATGACGCCACGATGGAAAATCGTCGTCCCGGCCAGTGCAACGCGATAAGACACAATCATACATCTAGTATATCGTCACAAATTATATATTTATCATTGACTGAATCCCGATATACACGAGACGTTTTTGTCGTGATGTCCAGTAAACGACCTCGTTCATTGTAATCATTGTAGTTGTAAGATTCAGTGGGAAGATGTTTAACTTGCTCCAAAATCGTCATTGCATAGCCAATCAGACGACAGCGGAGACATTACCAAACTATCAAAAGTCTCATAACATAGTAGGCTAAGTAATTTCGGCAACTACTGGGAAAACTTTTTTCGTCAGCGATGATTAGATAAACATAAAAAAAACTGATTATTTGTCGACACATATAATTCCATAGCGGAACAAGTAGTTAACTCATCATTGGAGGCATATCTTTATTAGGCATTCCTTTGGTGATATCATCAAATAGGAAAAACGGTTTGCATGAGGACGTTCATGTCTCCTGTTTTCGTGGCTAAACGATGACGAATCCACAACGTAAATGTTCTAACAGGGGTAGTGGTTTTGGGCATGTTACGACGTGTAAAACACCACGGAATTCAGGTTAAGTGGCCAATCGGTAATTTGTACCATATTTGTTTATTTTGTTAGCGAACGATTGGAAATTAATAAACCTTAATATGACCCGGTTATTACCATCTCCGAGCATCGCATCCTCCTCATGCCTTTGGGATTGCAAATCTGTAATCCGCCATTCGTCATCTGCCCACCCCTCCCCCCACCCTCTCCGTCATGCCTCTAATGAACCGGTAGCCTTCAGAAATTTCGAATTTCGCATATCGAATACACGACGACGGCAACGGCAACCACTTGACTAGGTTACCTATTTTAAAGAGCTATTCGTCTGCCACTCCCAGCATAATGGACTGTGCCGTTTACAGACGAACAAAATAAAATTAACATTAAAAAATCGTTGTGAGGAGATACCGTTCATATCCATGGACCTTTTCCTTCTCTTCTCTGAATCCTGCAACCAACCACGCGCTTTTTCACTAGTTGCTGCCGGACGTTAATTAATGCCTCTCCGAATCAAGGTTTGAATCTGAGCATTTACCCAACTCTGTCGAAATAATTCTGATTTAAGATTTCAGAGAATATTCAAAGATCAGCACAATACCGGTACTTATTTGAGATGTTGATACTGGTTTGTGGTTGTGACCACGTAACCTTTTTGTGCAGACGGTCCATGACAGGCCTAACAGGGAAGGACGCGAAATAAATGGATAGTTACTGACAACAGTTTAACGAAATGAGACCGTTACTATGGTCACACGCTGCGGCCCGGACAAAAAACACAAAACCGAAAACTTTCTCAATTGAAAAGAAAAACAAGCCAATTTACGAATCTCTAAAATAATCTTTGCTTTCCCTGACTGTTGACCTCGGCAGGCTCGGCACAAGATTTTCCCAGACGCGCTTTCCTTGGAAATTTGAGCAAGCGACGATTCACGAGCTCGCTGTCATGCGGCAATAGAATCACCAGATGCAAATCAATACGCAGCAGTGTGGTTTGTTTGATTTTTTTTAATTGGTGGCGTTCACCCGACAACGCACCTCACTCACCTTGATAACTCGTTTGTGTCCGTGGGGGGGGTTAGACCTAAAGTGGATTAGACTCCCTCGCCGAAGTCTTCAATTCTCTCTTTTCAATGAATGTGATCGTGTGGTTGATATATATATAGACCTAGGCTATACATTGATGCATATATATGCCTCAGGCCCACGGGTTTGATAGGCCTATATTGCCTTCATTTCCTTAGTCTCGAGGTACTTACCGATATTGTAGCAATGTGGCAGGGGTATCAGCAAACCACAGGGTAACTGGGATTAACAATGAAGGTGTATATTTCATAAACATGTGGATAGAGAACGAAAAACGACCGGCTAATTCTTCATGCGAGGTTATGGAAAGTTCAGAGAGAGTGTCCCCTAGGACTCCATTTTGGTTAATCGGATAACAAGAGAGCAACCATAGTTAGTGAAATGAGTTCTTGCCAGGTTTCATCACTCACTTGATAACTGCTACAGTGACTGCTAGCCATTGGGGACAGGGTGGGGTGGGGTTTTGCCCCTAAACATTTCCAAATAAACATTTTCACATGAAGATTTGAGGATGAAGGCCCATCACTTCATTGCCATGCGATTCATTTGGTTCTGTAAATTCTGAAACTACCCATCCATCCGGGCCCCACTTCCATCTAATCGAAAAGTCTTGACGTTTTTAGTCACTAAACACGTCAAGACTCCAATTAGATGTCCGTGGTGAAGATCGTGTACCTAGCAATTTTGGTGGACGTATACACAAATTGTATTCTCGTCACGCAGAGGTCCTGGAACGACGAGGAGTTGAACAAAAACAATGCGCCGTTCGTATTCTAAGTGCGCAATGCTCACCACAGAAAGTTCGGGGAATAGACATATTTGTCAGATTCCCCATACCAATATCGTTACGGCTCCTTTTAAACTGTCACCACTATGTGAAAACGTAACCAATTCTCCCATGTTTTCGGATGTATGTTGAAATTATGTTGGAATAATGTAAGTTTCGTGTTGGCAGGTTCGTGAAATATTCGGCAGGAGTTTCGTAAGATTGTTCTTGCACACTTTTACGTCCAACGTTGACTTGCGTCGTTCCCTTATGACCTTTGGACACTTTATCATAATAATATCATAATCGTACTCCCAAACTGCTATTATCCCACCGTTCCCGTTGGACCACTCGAACAACGTATAGAAGAACGGTTTTCAATAACAGTAGAATACCCTACTATCGCCATGGCTTTGGACGTGATGTTTCCAGACAGCGAGGGTAATCCAACCACCGTTCGAGCTGGGGATACAGAAAAGGCCTGAATACCGTGTGATCGTTGACTGACCATTCCCCAATTAAGGAGATCCTTTTTTCCCAAGGCAAAAACTTGAAATTTCCTGAGTAGACCAACATGACTACAAAAGCACAACAAACGCTCAACGAAATCCCCTAACAAGGAGGCAATACTATCACTGAACATTCCGATCTGATCGAATGCGAATATTGTCTTTTCCCCTACCTTGCACATCCTCGTACGGATTTATAGGGCACTCCCATATCTAACCGCTAGCCTACCTGGCTACCGCAGAGAATCGTTTCCTTTTGGAGAAGCACGAAAACCTACCTGAGAAAAGCCCTGGTTCCGACTCGACTGTCTACTGTCGTCCTCAGCTTTGATGGCAATAGAGAAAGATTTCCAGGGGACATTCGAACAAATCATTGCAAAATTCCGCACAAGTGCTAAACGGACATGGTCTGTGGCTAGATGTCACAGAGGTAGGTAAAGTTAGTTTCAGTTTGGTACTGATTTTGAAAAACAAAACGGCAGGAATTGTGTGTTTTATCAGGGCGAATTTGAAATTGATGATCTTTTTTATTTATTAATTTTTATTGGAGAGGTATTTTTGTCTGTTAGAAAAGTCACGATGAAAAATCGGCCCAGTATATTTGGAATCGATCGGTCTCGGCACAATGTTAATCATTGTAAAATTCTTTCCGATATAGGCCTACCGTGGGACGATCTATGTTTGTCGTTACAATCAGATTAACGCCCTTTCCGATATTCGCTGAGTATATTAGGAAAAAAGACGACAATACACACTTCTTGGTTCCTTGGCCAAGTAAAAGGAACTCTATGTAATCAACAGACATGCGTTGTTTTGTGTATGTGTATGAGGTCAACAGAGGTAAGTTTCGAAATGAAAATAAAACACTGTAGCACCTGCAGAACGCTTGATCCGATCGAACTGCAATTCATGGTGCCGCCTATGCATGGGGCGTAAATAACCCTCTTGCTTTGGGTGTAGAACGGGAGTCATTTTTTTTCGTTACAATGACAAATTGTGGGAAAAAAAGAACAGGATATTTTGACAAAGTTTGGCTCCTTAACACATTCAAAATGATCCCACCTGGAATGGGATCAGCTCTCTTTGCTATATTGCATGGTTTTCCGTGATTAATACATGGGCCCTCTGTTTTCGAGTCAGGTCAAAGGTCATCACGGGGTCAACAGAGATCAAAAGCTGAAAACTTGTGATCGTAGCCCAGAAATTCTCGATCCTGTCAAACTGAAGTCTAGGCCTTCAACTTCTCATGGGGAATACAAGACCCTAATGTGTTTGGGTGTGCAATGCGCTATCGGGGAAGTTTGGATAGAACAGTAATTTTGTAGAAGTTTGTTTGATGAATTGTCCAATTCTAGCATGTGAACACGCTGAACTTGAATCAATCTGGGTTCAGACTCGTACTTTGTATGTTGGTCCCCTGAATGGTAAATGAACCCTATTGTTTTGGGGTCAGGCCGAAGTTCCAAGTATGTTAATATGTGAACGTTGTCGAGTCGACAATGCTCGGCCTAAGTCAGAACCAGTCAAATTCACTACGTCTCCTTGTCTTCTGTTTCGCTAGGTAGGAAGTTCGGAGATATACGTTTGTTAACAGCTCCAGTTCAGTGGTTGCGGGGGCTAAGTGATCCCGACACCTCGGGCCGAGCCCATCTGCTGTGAATGTCAAACGACTGGCCAGTGGGCTGCCTGAACACAGTTTCACAATAATACTAGTATAATTAAACACAAATATATATAGCTCCATGTGATACCCCAAGTGGATATGAAGCCATAACTTACTTCATTCGTGCCGACTTGTGTTCACGTACTTGGTTAGTATTCATATATGCTACGATAGAAAATGTAACTCCATGAAACGATTTTGACACTCAATGCTCGGGGGATAGCAGGTTTTTTCTCTTTTTTTTTTTTTGTGGTTTTTTTTTTAGATGTGGAAAATACATTTTCTCTATAACCCCTGTGAACGCTTTACAAACGAAGTATGACATGGATATGACCATGATTCCTTTTAGAATGGCACAGGGATTTTGACTCTGCTTTCATTATGGACTCTGGGTATAGGAGACAGCCACCCAACCGATTTTCGAGTTGTTAATTTGACGATCCATCTAGGCATCGTGTTTAGGAGACGTTGACCGCATGTGACCTCAGTAAGGTACTGGCTTTTGGCCTAACCCTAACACATGACTCATGTAGGCCTCTAATTAGGCTACTCGTTAGGGGATCACGATCCATAATTCGGCCTATTCACTGTTACAAGTGTGCCCTGGCACCATGGGGTAGTTACGGTATATACAAATCTCCCCACACGCTATCAATTCAGATTATTTTCAACTGTCACAACTCTGGAAACGAAATAAATTCATCCCACAGCCACACGTTTGACTATGCAGTTGTTGATAAGCAGCTGAAGGGGGTTGGGGGAATCTTTGTGCCGAGCTGGTATAGATGTACAGTTTTAGTCAGAGAAGTTCCGTAGGATTGTTCCGCACACTGATCGTACTCCGCGTGCAACATTTAACCTGCTTTAATCATCACTGCCGAATCGTAGTCCCGGATTCAACCAACACTTGTTGTCTGGTTGTGTATCATTATCATCAATGATCATATTAACCCGGAAAAGCTTGTTGACGAGCTTGCATTCTCTGGGTCGCGTTTATAGTTTTTTTTAACGATCTCACATTAGGTCACAACCCCAACATTTTCACATTTTGAAACCATTAAAGAAATTACTGCTGAATTGTGCTGGGTTACACAAAGAATTAACAGCCTCCTGTACCCCTCATTAGGATCTAACACATATGCGTTGAAACATAACTCTGAGTTGATTTGTGTGGGGAAGGGGGGTGGGGGGGTAGTTCGATGGGGCCGGTGGGAGGTCTTGGCAAGATTTTTTTGCTTTTTTTTTTTTCTCTGCGGTGGCTTTATATGAAATTTGGCGCAAGATAGCACTCCAAGACACTCACATAAATCATTGTTGCGGAGTTTTCACATCGTCCTTAGATGCTGATTTGCTGCTCTAATTTGTGTTTTTCTGCCAAATCGAATAGAGGGCAGTCATTTAGTAAGTCAAATCGTCCACTTTTCATAGGACGCCGAAGACCCCTCCTCCCACTGGTGCCTACAATTTTGGCTTTCAGTGGTGCCTTGGATGCACTCTCTGCATTATGGCACTCCTGAGAGCACGCCACTTCGTCCAGAAATATCTCATTTCACATGTCCTTGCGACTTGCTACGTCAGGAATCTTGTGATTTTGTCTGCAAATTGTACTGAGGCTTAATGGGCAGTATTATAGTATAGGCTCGATCCTAACAGCGGACCGCCACCAGAAATAGGGCATACCATTCATTTAGGGGGACGACAAATTTTGCCCGAATTTATGAAGTGGATCACTGGAAGAAGGACTGGTAGGCTGGAAAAAGTGTGCTGGTTTTCTGGGCATGCTATCAAACTTTGGGCCATGTCACGAAGATTTCGTCAGTTATTTTTTCACTTTTTGCCTTTTCACCTGGCCCGAGAATTTACACTAACGAATTTTTTGTCATCATTGCCTGACACTATATCATCTCAGGAAAATGTGTAAGGCAGTCCCCGGTTAGTCATCCTCCATCCCCCCTCGTACGCCCAAATGTAGGCGGGGCGGGCCGCCGATCCCGCTCGTCCCCACTTAGGGAAGATGTTCACATTTACAGGTCGCCTTTGATGTAATCTGGCGCATTTCAGTACTCCTTAAACCGTTAGAACACTCACTTACGGTTCAAAAAAATATTTTCATTTTGCACATGTCTTTAGAGGCGATTTGTTGCTCAAATCCTGTTATGTTTTCTACCAAATGTGCTGAACACAAGGGTAAGTAAGTCCCTTCGTTGGGGAGGCTGCAAATGGTGGAAATCTCGCTTTTCAGGGACGGTCAAGATCCTCCATGCAGGTTTGTCCAGGTGACCCAGGTTATTGATTTTTTTTGCCACGTTCCCGTTTCTTTTGTGTTTCATTGCGTTCACATGACGCACTAACAATACACCAAAGGGATAGATAGCTTGCCATGCATGCGAAGCCACAAAGTTTTCTCACCATTTTGTCATTTGATTAAAAAGCACTTCTCTCAGCTTTCCATCTGGAATTTCGCATTTTGTCGAAAATTTTGTCGATTTCTGCCTAATTCTCTCTCTCCATATTTTTTATATCTTATTCGGCTGTCTTATTTTGGACCATGATTACACTTCTTTTGTCCGAATTGGAGGCGATGAAGGGGGACGGGTTACAGCGTCCTCCCTCCAAACACAAGCCCGGTTTCAACAACCTTTGTCACAAATGTTTTGAAAATTTTTTAAAACGTTTTAACAAAACGTTTTAATAAAACGTTTTGGAAGCATTTTAATTTTTTTTGTAAATTGCTCCATAAACCGTAGCGACCAAACAGTTACTCCAAAACGGTTTTAGGTTGAGTAGTGATGTCCGTAGTTTGTTAGATTATCGCTCGCTTAACTGGTCTCGCTGTTACTCATCATATCAAATAAAACAAAAATATTACTAAACATTTTCTCAAAACGTTCTGTTAAACGTTTCATAAACGTTTTGGGGCAACATTCATGTTACTCACAAAAAACGTTTTTTCAGAAACATTGGCGAAACATATGTTAGATATGTTGAAAACGTTTAACGCGTTTGTGTTTGCTGGGCTCCTCGTAAGTCCACGCATAGCCATTCCAGGGTGCTATTTTGTATAATTTAATCCTATGCGGAATTACAAAATTGCACTGCCTTTGTAAAAAAAAAATGCTTGAATCTATGACAGGCAACATAAGGGGTCAATACGTAGATTTTAAATTATGTGAAGGGATATAGCTATTTCCGCATTGGTGGTAGGCTAGTGATCTAATTCCCGCACTATAATTTATATTCAAACAATAGCACAATTAATTCCTATTACATACCGACAGCCAATCACGGAGGTCGCTGTAAATTTGCTTGTTAATTGACGAAAGTGTACAAGATGATTGCGCAAAAGTTTATCACATCATCTGAAAAAAAATTGAAATTAGAAGAGGAAATTCAAGCAATGTGACTGAAAATGGGAAGTGGGATAGCATGAATTGATGGAGCTGTTTTGAATAGAAAAAAAGGGTTTCAGACTCGGTGAATGGGGCGTCTGGAGGGGAGTGCGGTACTCCCGGCCCCCACTTTTCCACTGGGGGTGGAGGGGGATGGACGCACCAGCTCGTTCCAAACGCCCTCGAAGCTACGAACTAAATCGAAGTTGGTTAGACCAAAAAACGCCCCACAAAAATAGGTTGCCAATCCAGTGATACTGATGAAATTGACCTCACACCAAAACAATGGTTCATGTATATAACACATACATTCCTAACTATATTTCACCAGCCACGCCTGGTCGATTTGTCGTGTTTACACAATAAAATTGGCCCAAATTTGAGTTCACCATATACTTGTGGATTTTTATCCAGATACTCCCAGGTTTCAGACAGGGGTTCTGCATCACTACTAGGGAAACATACATACATACATTACATACATACATACATACATAATACGCCAGCCTCCCTCGGACGTGTGTCTTACGGCACGTGTGTTTACGTCCCCTTCCCCCTCCCCCTCCCCCTCCCCTCCCCCTCCCCCACCCCACTTCCAGGAATGTATGCCCTACCATTTGGGCATTTACCCTTTATGGTGGTCAATTTCTAACAACCTCATTAGCGGGACACGAGCATGCCAATAGCCTTGTCCTATCGGACGGAATTTCCGGCTTCTTTCCTACATGACCAGCCAAGCTGCTTATGTGTGGATGGGATAACCATAAATCCCTGGCGGAGGGATTTGAACGCTCATCAACGTTCACAGAAAGTTTGTTAACCCTCCTACCTAGCGCCGCTCACATGAAACAGGCAAAGTTGTTCACTGCATCAATAACGTAAAACCCGCTAGTCTGTGCGATACACGATAATGAAGAGATTCCTGCTGTTGCTGAATGATGCTATCCAATCACAAGCGAACAAATGTGGAATGCATATTCATTCAAGATGTAGTAGACAGAGCACATGCGCTGTAAGTGTATGAATGCACACATGTGGCCGGCTATTTCGCAAGAGCATAGGTTCAATTTCACCGCGCGCGCGGAAGAGGGGAACGTCCAAAACAAAAGGAATTAAATTGCACAAGCAAGGTATGATAGTCGGCTGCTAAAGGAAACCAGAGCGAAGGGAGTAATTTTTGGTCGAGAGGAGAAAAATCATACCGGTAAGTCAATTGTTATTAGTACGTAAGACGAAAATCTCCGGTTTTTCTTTCAAAACTTTTTAGGTAATGATTAACTGGCATTGATTGATGGAGGAGGAAATCTCAAAGAGTGTGTTATTCTTTGTTTACATTTCACAAATCGCATTCCACCGTACTGAATACAATGGTAGGCAAGTTAGTTCAGTGGACATAGGCTCAGGCCAGATTGAACTAGGACTACGGCCAAGATGAACTAGGCCTACGGTGTTAATTGTAATGAAGCATGTTCTTCGTCAACTGGGATTGACCACATGATACTCGGACGGTAGACTTGTTTAACGTAAGCTAGACATTCTTCCAAATTCTCGGCTCTTGACCAGTGGTGGCACCAGAATTTACCCCGATGGGGTCCGAGTTCCTGGACAGGGGGGAGGAGGGGGGGGGCAGGGGGGGGGGCGGGGCGTCCGGTTCTGAAACACCCTCACCCCAGCCCTCTAAGTCAAAACTTGCATATTGTGATGTTTCTTTTTTTGGATCAAAAATAGTTTTCTCGAAGGAAATGAAACGAAAAATAAAATACCACTTGTGGAGTGCACCCCCCTTTTGTTTATCTCAGTGCCGGTGGCATCCCACGCAATCAGGGCTAGTCCTTAGCTAATTGTAGATAGGGTCAGGTATTCCCGATAAATGCAGACATGCCTGGGCACTGGAAAGTTTGCGTCGTGAGAGCACACCACTTTACACAGTGGTAGACGCTCTCGATCATCCTCGAGCCAAGAGAATTGTGACATGATACTCTCGCAGCGAAATTTCGAAAATAGCCATAAGGCTTGTGTTTCATCTTAGACAACGTGCGAACTCAGTTCATAGGAGGCACTTTGGGTGTTTTTAAAAGAGCAGTCAATGGGCAAGCCAGAAAAATTGTGCTATTACTCATTGTGGGTGTATCGCCACCTGATCCTGAGATTTTGTTCTTGGTATCCTACTTCACATAAGCATAGCATAAATTCAAATGAAATTCGATTTTCCAACTCAAATGAAGCCGTTTGGCAATCGCCGTAGGGCAGCCCATACCGTTATCCATTGGAGGCTAGGCTCCATGAAACGCATATTGGGCCAAAAACCAAAATAATTGCTGATTTGAGTTGGAAAAATCTAATCAGAATTCCGTAATTTTTATGTGAAGTCGAATAACAAGAACAAACCTTCAGGATTTTGGCTAGGCGGAGCCACCCACAATTGATGAAATCTTGATTTTTCTGGCTTGCCTCCAGTGACTGCTAACACAAAGTGCCACTATGAAAGAGGTTAGCATGTGCCTATATATGCCACGATTGTATAGTCTGTAGGAATGATGGATCGCTGATCTTAAACTGTGAGAGAAAACCTGGAAATATTATAACCGATATGAGGCGTGCGAAGCACGCCGAAAATTTCAGCTCAATATAGACCTCGTACAGGGTGTGTACATTTCAGCCTACCCACTCATGCTCCCTGACGAGATGGAGAAGAAAACTGAAGCCATTGGTTCTTGGTTTAGCAACCCCCCCTCCCCCCAGGCCTAATCGAATGGCTTATAAGTGTGAAAATATTTGCAATTAGGCTACTGAAGTGGAATCCAGCTTGAGGTAGGTTGCATAATGGACACCCATGTACCTGGATGGACATGGTATCAGGACTATGAGACAGGATGACGAGGTCCGATGTTTTTTTTTTTCGGTGGCCAGGTGAAATTGTCTGTTGCTGTTGGTTACAAAGACCATCTTAGCATCGCGCGAAGCGTACTAGGGAATGCTATGGATCTTACGGCCCTCCCTGGTCAGAAAGCATCACTTCTATCTTTCTCCATATTCCAGAGGAAAAAATATCCTGAAATATAAAAAACAAGATTTTTCACTGTGCCTGTAGAATGAGGGGGGGGGGCAGGGGTTAGAGGTGGAAAATGACGATGGTGCACACCACCAAATTGTCGTAGCGTACAATCAGAGAAATCATTGTCGTATGACAGACCACCCTGATCACGAAGGGACCATCACTTCCTGTATTTTAGGGGCAGTACGCAGTACCACTAGCTTGAATTGAATACCTTGATATTCAAAATTCCTAAGGAACTGAAAACCTCCCCTGGCCGAGACTCCACATGGGGGCGCTACAGCACCGCGGAGGTCCTCTGGTTTGATCTATGGATGGTGTAAATCGGCAGAGAAAGCATCTGGGGCTAATGATCTGAATATTATGCAGTGAGTGTGCTACATTTTCGCCAACCCCCCTAACCTCTTCAGACATTCTCGAATTCTGTACTCCTGCCGGCTCGACATCTTGCTGTTCAGGCCTTCACTTGTCACTCCTATTTGATTTCACATAGCCAACCAATAGCCTAGGTCTACAGCGGTGAGGCAGCTTGTACACATGCTATTTGGCATTTGGTCCAACAGGCCTCTAAATCTATTCTGGCCTGTTTTTCATTCATGGTCCGGCATATTACTTGGCCTATGGTGTTTGCATATTTCAGATCATGGAGAGTTGGGAGAGCAGACCCTTCCTATCTCGATCTCATTGTCGCTAATTCTGCATGCACTTTGGTTCTCTCTGACCAAGGATCTTTGGCGTGGAACTCGCATTCAGTAACAATAATGCCCCTCATTCATTTTCACCTCTTGACAATTGACCCGCCGGGGAAGGCATGTTTGCATATTGTGTAACAAGTCATGATTCTGAGGCCAATGTGTGTTAACTTGTTCGTCATTTTCCAATTTCACGTACCGTATTCATTCCAATAGCGCCCAAGGCGCTTGCCTAGTTTAGGCTGGTGGTACGTGATATACTATCAAGTTTTAATATTTGTTTTTGGTGTATCTTTGCAGGACTAACACTGTGTACAATGTCTTGCTCTTTCCCCATGCATGCATCTTTCGCTAAAACGGTATTCGCTATAAGCTATACGGGCACGGCGGGTCCCACTGATGTGGCATCTTGCCCCTATACGCTGTCAGACTTGGAAAGATTCTTCTGATGAGGAAGATGTGGCCCTTCTCCTACTGGCAGAGGCTAAGGGAGCCCGTGAAACGGAAACAAAGGAGATGTATGGGTACGACATGACTTCCAAATGCGACCTCGTGAGAGAGTTCCACACAACGTTTCAAAACCTGATAGAATACCAGGGATGTAATGTATACGCGCTGAAATTGCAAGGAAACAAGGATAAATGGATATTTTTTCTTGGAGGGGGGTCCGTAATCTCAAATATTCAGAATGTCCCCCCACATTACAAATATGTTTAAAACAAATATTCTTATGGGAATTGCCTGCGACGACCCCCGACCCCCCCCCCCACTACCACCACAAGTTGCTTTACATCGAAGAACATTGAGAGGGCAGAAACATAGAGGAGTTGGAACTAGGTATATAATTTAGACGGCATGAAATTGCAAGAAAACTAGGATAACCAGGACAACATTTTTGGAGGGAAGGGGTTGTAATCGCATTCTTAAGAATGTCCCCCACGTTACAAATAATATTTAAACAAAATTATTATTGGGCTTGCCTGCGACGCCCGGAAACCACCTCCCCCATCCACCCATTGTTCTACATAAGAAGATGACCCCAAACAAAACTGACGGTTGTTGCACTCTAGACTATACCTGCACCACAACATCATCACATCTTGACAAGTGTACAATAACTTTAATTTAAAAAACGACAACGCTATGAAATTGACAATAAAACAAGAGCCAAGAAGTATTCTAGCTGTAATTTACCTCATTGTATGTTACTATTACAGCACACCAGCAGCATAATCCTAGAGGAACTTGGTTGGTATACGCGGCACGAAAATCGAACATGCACGATTCCCGCTATACTTACCTATTCGCCACTTATTCGCAGGGCCACTTTCCGAGCCAGTTGCATTTGATGTGAAAACCGGGAACGAATGCTATTGTTCGATCAGGCTATCGACGTGCACACGCAAAAAGAGCCGCGTATAGGAATATATATTCTGGTGATCGCCAGCCTTAGGGGTTAATCAAACAGTCGAGCATGTTTATCACTGGTTATGCACGACGGGGGGTTATTCGAGCGTTTGGATGAATTAACCCCGATGAGTGCATTTTCATGTGGTTTATTAACCCGTTTAGACATACAAACCCAAAAATTTAGTGGAATATTGCATGAAACCGCCATCGTTTTACCACTTTATGATAAAATCTGCACCTCCAATGACACTTTGCAAAAAGCCTTGACAGATGAGTAAAAAAAACAAAAAAGTTGCACCTCTGGATCATCTGGCAAAACACCACACCCGGAAAGCACATGGCTAAATCTACGACAGTATAAGTGTAAAAATAATTGCCTCGGACCCGTTCAAACGCGTTCTCTGTAAGCATTTCATTGTGCGTGAAAACACATAAAAACTAAACGCGTCTGTTTCCTGCCTCTACAAGTACTTGGTAAATGTACTTGCACGTCTATTCAAAAGTGCCGAATGCTATGAGATGTGGCTCTGGTAATCGTGTTAAATTGGACGTATGGCACAAGGATCCCTTCAGTGCGTTCAGCATTGCCACGCCGTGACGGCTGGACCCCTCGAGCATTTTCCTGAAAGCCATTGATGCACTACACACTATTTATTCTACGCAGCTATTGGCCTACTTGTAATCGTTCGGTTCCGTCCTTGCCCTTTGGGAGGATGTGGGAAAGCGTATTTATAAAACCTTGCTCTGGCCTCTGGCTAGTGAGGATATTTTATGAGAGAACAAAAAATCCAGCGTTTCAGCAAATTAGATTATGGTGAAATTGCACTTAGCCCCATCCTATATAAATGGTTTATGGATACTAATTATTTTGACCAGAGAAAAATTGAATAGGTCTCAATCTCCAGTAGGTTTCTCAATTGTCAGTCAAGACAACAAAGTGAGCGGGAAATTACAATTAGGTTCACTGCAGTTGGCTTGTAAAAGGAATGATCTAGGTATATATTGCAGACATACTGAGCAGAATTCATTCTGCTAAGCCACATGATGCAGGACTCCTAATTGGCCATTTTGGGCCAAATTCAAGGAATTTTGGCGAAAGAACACATAGAATGGAAATATAATCCTTCCGGCCTTAGTGTCTGAGAATAATTCCAACACAGGCATCCATCTGCAATTCCAGTGTTACTGCACCTCTAACGGGCTGCAAAACTTCACAAATTCTGCCAGCAGGCCTGAAATGCCAATGAAATTGCAGCTGCAATAACGCATGTATAAAATTGTCCAGAGAGGAAAATGTATACTGAACAACTTATTATCAAATTTGCTGGCATGCTGATTTATTAACATTAATTAAGAGGCCGGTCTTGTACAGTGAAAACACAGAGGTGAAATAATTGAATGTGAGCCGCCGGATGTTGTGTCCATCATTTGGATAGTTAATAGGCATATATATTGTCTCAACAAAAGCAGCTTGAATGTATGTCACAACGAAAACCTGGCCCAATATTCAATTACAATTATTTTATTGAGTAGTATTGAATTATCATTTGGACCACGATACATGACAAACAAGGCAAATTTTTTGTTGCAATTTTATAGGTCCCCTTCATTATTGAAAGCCAAAGACAAACATGTATAGTTTGAATGGTTGTAACTGCCATAAAAATCTTCGAAAAATACCAAAGTGAATACCTTTTTCGTCTTCCTGTTATCGCTGTGCAAAATGCAGCATTAACTGTGTAAAGTCCATGGGTGTCCTTCGCATTGTTTCCCCCTGTGTCATAGATCTCAAACTCCAAATTTCTCTGAAGTTAAATTGATATCTTGAGCCAACATGTGCTTGCGGAGAACCTCCAAATTTTTGAGGTGTGTGGTTTTGGTATGCTTCTTTTCACTCCTTTCTTTTTTATGCTTGGGGTGGGGGGTTAGTTTTTTAAAAGCCAAATTGTGTAACAAGACCATTGGCCTTGGGAATCTGGAATGCATTCGAAGACAATGCTCACCGAGTGGATGCACCTCTGAAATGGAATGGTTTCGAAAAATCGTCTTTATAAAATATCACCTGGTAGGTAAGGGCATTCTTTAGGAAAATACTATCATAAGGGTCCCGTTGGCAGTGTATAATCGATTAAGGAATTAGATTCTGAGAGACACTTGGAAGTGGGGGGCGGGGGTACCTCAAAATAAAAAAAATATTTCCAACACTGATACAACTACACTTCATGTGACAAAAGCAAGCCACAATGGTAAGTGAAGGTAATCGCCTCAAGCTGTCCACCGGGCCATGAGGAAAGTGTTTCATATGTGCCGCCCGGTCATGAAGTTGGAGCTGTTTTGGCGGGGGTGCGACATGGGGACAACGACACGATCTGCACTGTCGGTATTTTTTATTGCATGGGTGCCCACTGGTGAAGGTTGGAAATGGCGCCTGGGTCTTAAGTTTATAGGCATGAAGAATTGCATGGCAGGTCTTGGGTCCCTCCTATTTATAGGAATATAATATCTGGAGTAGTATAAAAAGTTTGAGAGTGTTCAGGTGTGCTAGTTTAAAGCAAATCTGCTACAAGACCATTGGCCTTGGGAATCTGGAATGCATTCGAAGACAATGCTCACCGAGGTGGATGCACCTCTGAAATTTGGAATGGTTTCGAAACATCTTTCTTTAAAAAATACCTGGTAGGTAAGGGCATTCTTTCGTGAAACTACTATCTCAAGGGTCCCGTTGGCAGATGTATAATCGATTAAGGAATTAGATTCTGAGCGACAACGTTGAAGTGGGGGGGGGGGTACCTCAAAATAAAAAAATATTTCCAGACACTGATACAACACACTCCTGGGGACAAAAGCACAGCCACAATTGTATAGTGAAGGTAATGCCTCAAAGCTGTCCAACGGGCCATGAGAATTGTTTTCATATGTGCGCCCCTGGCTTCCTGCAGTGGTGGAGCTGTTTTGGGGGTTGTGCGGAATGGGGACAAAAGCACCGATCTCACTGTCGGTATTTTTTATTGCATGGGTGCACTTGGTGAAGAGGTTGGGAAATGTGCGCCTGGTCTTCAGTTATAGGCAGCAGACTACATGGCAGAGTCTCTGGGTCCCTCCTATTTTATAGCGACATATACTATCTGGAAGTGTATAAAAAATGTTTGAGATGATTACAGGTATGTGGGGGTGTTGGCTGTGAATCAAGAGATATAAAATGAAGATTTATTTCTCACACGTTCATACACAAAAAATTCTCTGGTTTAACATGGTATGATACAGTTCTATAGTTAATCCCTTGTATGTTATTAGTGGGCCAGTATGTCATATGGAGTTCATCTCAGTGTGGTGTGGGCCTGGCGAAGGTGCTGCCACCAATCTTCCAAAATTCCAGGCTGAACCAGAAAGAAGGGGCCTGTGGGGTTGTGATAAATACATGTATTGAAGCGTTTGAAACCAGACTACACCCCACAGCAGGGGCCTCAGCCAGAAGGGCGTCTCACCGTCATTGAGACGGACCAGGACACTGATGGGGACAGCCAATTTTCTTTGAGACGGCCTTGAGAGGCCAACCAAAAAAAACACTTTTTTGTTTTTATTTTTTTTGGTCAACGATTTACTCGGTCAGCATTGAAATAGTGCATTTTGATCATAGAGTGGGCCAACTATGCCTGCCAAGTTGCCTTTCTTACTCTGTTAAAAACTGGCCGTCTCTCGCGTTCGAATCAACGCTCCGCAATGGTGCCCGCGATTTGCGAGTGCATTTGTGCTATAGTGATTTCATCGTTCAAGGGAGACACCCTATTTCAAATTACTGGCTAAGGCCTGCCCAAAGTGATTTCATACACCTGTATTGGAAAAGCTATGAATGGCTATTGTCAATAGGAAGAAATCCAATTAGCTCAGGATAATAGAAAAATACGGTATATACAGGATGTGTCATTGAGGCTGTAGAACACGGGGTATTCCTTTGCGGGTAGTTTGGTAAATAGCAAATAAAGGCCGTTCAATGTAGCAGGGATGTTCAAGCTGTTATGATGAGGGTTCTGGTACTATTTGGCCGAAGAAGTATGCACACTACTGAAAATAAATGACTAAGGTTGCCCTATATTGGCTGTTCTGGATCTTAATGGCCATTGCAACGTCTCCATAAAAAACGACCACTTTTATTCCCCCAGTGATGGCGCTGCATTATACTTTATGAACTGACTTCCACTCACAGAAAAACAAAAGGCTGGGAATTGTTTTCAAAATAGTACTTGAAGCATTTCCCGAGGGCCCCTGCCCCTCAAAGGCCATCTTGTGAAGGTTGTGTCCATTTCATGCAGTATGCCTTACATGCATGTTATGCAATGCAGGTTTCTCGAGAAACAAGACGAAAGTCGGAAGGTCTCGATAGCGCGGCGGCCAATTTCCGTGGCGAATACACTGCATATGTTCTTCACCAATCCACATTTATTGTTTGTTCACATTTACTTGACTTTTACGGACATCGTTATCACCTTGGAATGGCTTGGAACATGTCTACTACATTAGCCTAATAATTGCTATCGTGCCAGCACAAAGTTACCCAACTAACTATCTACATAGGCCTGAGGTACTCCGATTTACGCTATACGGTACCCAACAAAACTTTTTATACATTGTACCCAGCACAACTCCTAGGCCTGTAGCAGTGAACAGTGGAAATCCCCCATTCCCTGTATTCCAACCACCTCAGTGGTGACAAAACAAATTAAAACATTCCCCCCAATTCCGGCAGCCATGCCTGCAGCTCGAGGGAATAATGTAAACAAACACTCTCACGAGAGGTTTAATGGGAAGGGCTGTGGGTAGACAGATTGGGGTAATTAATTGGATTTAATTGAAAATCTAATCACACTATGCAAACTCCAAGTTTCAACCTGATCGCGTGTACGGTTCAGAGTTACGAATGAACGTGACAAACAGAATGGACGAACGAACGAACTAACGGATGAAAGAACAAACAAACAAACGGACGGAGAGACATGAAGACTTGTAGAGCTGCTTACCCGTAGCTAAAAAAAATAGCTGTACAAGTGTTCTAATGTCTGTACTGATTTGTGATTGGATGTTCTTCCCTCTAACATACTATGGATTCGGGACAAATTAGTTATAGCTAAGTAGATAAATGTCTCAATACAAGTTGTCCACTAAAATTCAACCACAGTGTTTTATTACAGTGAAGTTCTTTGAATAACTTGTAGAACCCAAAATCATTGTTGTCAGTCAGAGTGAGCATTTTCTCTTTGTGTAATGGCACTGGTCGAAGTATTCTTTTTCTGAAGCCATCTCATGAAGGGCAGGCAGGCAGACCAAGTTACCCAATGCTTGGTCACTTTTCAGCATGGGTCCTTGACTGTGTGGTTTAGGTTACAGAGAAATAAGAGAGTTACCTTAAAAGGGGGGAAAAAATGTGCCATAATGACATTTACCATAATACTTGCGAAGTGTCAGATTTTTTCTCATTTCATGATTTCGCCCCAAAATGTCACAAACCGGCACAGCATGTGTCATGATTACTCATAGCAGACTCTGTCTTTGTGAGACTCAGGCTCTCTGGGGAATTAAGTATCATCTATAAGGCTCTTTTCATGCAAGCTTCCTAGATTACAGAGAACTACCCAATGTATGGTAGACTTGAGTCATCTCATGGTCAAATGTAAGTACTGTATGTGTCATACATTTCCCTTCTCTTTGGCCCTCATTGTGAAATGATGGGGGAGTGGGCTCTGTCTGTGGTTCACTGTCATATCATTTAGTCTTCTCATGGTCTAATGTGAATGTGTCAGCTGATTCTCCTTTTTCTCTGCCCCTAATTGTAAAATGTCAGACTATATTATCAGGGGCAACTCTTCCCAGAGACAGCAATTGGTCACGATGCTCACCAAGTGAGGTTGCTTAGAAGTTGAGGTCAAAGTACATTCATTGTTCAATTTTAGCCATTTGCACAAAAGAGAGGGCAAAATACTACTCCACACGTACATTAAATAGCGACCCGGGGTGGCCTAGAAAAGATGGGCTCCGTCTTGAAAGTGCAATGTCTTTCTCCGCCTCAGATATTGATGTTCCTAACTAACAGAATAATGTACTTTGAACCATTGTGCTTTGGTAATTTGAGTTAGACTTTCTAAAATGACAAACTATTCATGGTCTTTTGCAGACAGACAAGTGTCGCGTGTTGCCAAAAAACATAATTGCATTTCAGTGTTGCATAAGTCAGTCCAGCTGTGCTTGCAGGCCTCACCTTGTTGGTACATTTTTGGGATTCAGTATTGATAATCTCAGACAGTATCGCAGAAGGGGCTGAGCCTGCTGAGCAATGTGTTGTCTCATGGCAGAATGTATTAAACAATTAGCATCAGGGAGAGATGGGCTGATTTTTATCCTTTCATACCCAAAAGATTGCGAACAAGTCTTAGCACAAGTATAATTGGTGCATGAGGAATTGAGGATAGTTCACATGGGTCTATCATAATTTTATTTTGTTTTAACATCCTAAGTTTGGCAGGCCTGCACAATACACAACTGAGATCATCCTTAACTTTAACCTTAGTCACTGTTATGTATTGTACTGAAGTATTGCACTGTAGGCTTCTCCTTGGTGAAATAAACTGACTTTGATACATGATACGCAGTAATTAATGGGTATATAGGCCTACATACATACTTTTTATTCATCCAACATTTTATCACCCCCATTACACATTTTTTTTTTTCTTTTTTTTTTTTTTTTTTGTGGGGAATGTATGGCAAGGAAAACTATGCGCTGTGCATTCTTGCTCAAAGTATATAATTGGAAGATCAACTTCAGCAACCCCAAACTGAAACGCAACCTTATCCGAAAGTGCTTAAGATTCAATAGTGTCATCAACTTGCTTCACCTAATATATTGTATAATGACCAGTAGGCACCACCATTGTGAAAAAGGTGGGGGCTGGTTGCCCCCTTGAACTAGAAATTACTGTATAAAATTGTTAAAGTCAACGGGAGCATTGCCAAAAATGGGGTATCCTCCCCATCCCCCGCGGGATGTGCGCCCATGAATGTTAACTGGTTTGTAGTGATTGTGTGTATTATCTCTGGGCTCTCTGGGTTTCAGTCATTTCAGCTTCATGTGCTCACGAAAAAGGCGAGAAGGAATTCATGAGGGAATGCAAGTTCAGGATAAATGTTCTGGCAGAAAGAAAACCTTTTGCATCTGGTTTGGCTGTTAAAGCGCTTTGAAAATTCGGTGGTAAAGCGCTATATAAGAATTTGACATTATCATGTGTTTGATCTAATTAATGCAGTAAGGAAGATCACCAGCAGACCCCTTGACAAGAAATGGTATACATGAGCTCTGCTAAGCTTACCCTGAACAGTCAAAGGTTGTGTATAGTACGCAGTCCTAGTGGGTCATGGGGGAAGTGATTTGCTGGGTCATGGGTGCAATGGAGTATGGAAGGGGGACAAGTGAGAACCCTCTCTCAGTGGCTTCACCACTGAAGAGGCTTTGACTTAACAATGCTGTTTAAAACCTGAGGCTGAATGGCACCATATTTGCAGACTTACCCAGAAAGCAATCTTGAAAACACAAGTTGTACTTGAGGAGGAAATACGTCCAAGATGCCTAGGGAGCATACATGCCGGTTCATGTACATCTATCTTAACATTTTCCAACTCTCTCTCTCCTTTAAGTGGTGCCTATCGGGAATCATCACTTTTAATAGTACCAGCAGAAGTATCACTCACCAACCTGTACTTTCCTGTACCTTCAGCTGAATATCAGACACTCATATTCATTACTAGTCTGATTACATGCTGTAGTTACCGTACGTGAGATTGAACCTACTGTATTCATTCCGCTAAGCGCCCATCTCTCGTGATCGAGCGCCCCACCAATTTTTGCAATGCAGGTCGATTACCCACAACACATGGGCTGCAGAGATTGCAACATTTACTGCTCGAAATTGGAACAATGTGTACGTAAACAGACATTCAAAATATCGCACATGTTGAAGCAAACAATGTATTGCTATTTCCAAATGCAGTGCATCTACCGCCCCCTCTACAACCCGCCCTCCCCAATATTATTATGAAAAAATAATCGGTAAAAGTTATACTCTCGTAAGCGCCCATCCTGAAACTTTTTTTCTCAAAATAAGAGCCTGGTTGTATCTCACGTAAAAATCACCCTAAAATGGTCTAGCTACGGAAATTATTGAATGTATAATATGGTAATAACTGCCTTGAAAAAGTGTGAATATTAGTATTAGGCTATGCAAATTAGCCTCAATGCACTTGGGAATTTAAAATTGGAACAAATTTTTGAGCATCTCATTTTGGTTATGGAAAACTGCTGAATTATGAGCACATGTTGCATAAAAGTCCCTGTGCTGAATTACCTGTATACCCGTGACCAAAAAAAATAATCTCAGAGGCTGTTCTCCTGAGAAGCAGTGGAGCAAATCCATGTGAAAAAGTGTGGGGGGGGGGGGGGTAGGGGAGGATGGTTCTTTGATAAGAAATTACTGTGTGAATTTCGTGAAAATGTTAAAGTCCATGAGAGCATCCCAAAAGTGGGGGGTATCCTCCCCATCTCTTGCAAGATGTGCGCCCATGCTCAGAAGATTATCTGACAGCATGAAGGCGCTTCCACACCGGGCGCGACGCGACGCAATAAAAAGGTGGCAGGACCTTTCACACCGGCGGCGATGTTTTTATCGCTCAGAGTTTTTGTTTACCTAACCGATCATTTGATATCACAGAGCGCGATGACTGGTCACCGGAAAATATCGCTCGCGACACTCGGCGACAGCGACAAAAAGTTGAAATTATTTAAACTCGAAAAAATTGTGTCACGTTTGTGTCGCGCCGCGTCGCGTCGCGCGCCGGTGTGAAAGGGCCTAACTAATCTTATTGTTATCAACTTTTTTATCGCGTCGCGTCGCATGCTGGTGTGAAAGCGCCTTAAGCAACCTGGCAGGTGACTATAAAATCAGGCCCGTTGTGCAGCCTATCATTCAGGAACCCATGGTCTCTGTAGTACAGCTTGTCTGCAATGGTGCAATCTCTTTAGAAACACAAGCGTGTGAAAGATGGGTATGAGAGGAAGCCAGCAAAAAAGCTGCCTCGAAAGGTTGATATAATATCCCAGGACGTACTTCCATGTATCGAATGTCAACGGCTGTGGCTTCTAGAAAAACTGACATTTGTGCCTCAGGCAGTCACATGGGGGCAACTCCATGACAATATTCCTCCCCAGAGGTCAAAGTCACTTTGAAAGTCAAAAGTCTAAGGAGGCACATGTTGGTAAACTAATGTGGTACATGTAGTATGCGTGCCAAACTGGTCCCCCTGTGGAGAATCTGGTTCTACCTTACTGAAGAATTTTACAAGTCTTATATGTTACTAGTGATGAATATTGTGTAGAGTTTATCTAGGGTCTAGTGGGGTGCCAAATCGTCACGTAGTTTATACAAGTTACTGTCTACTACTAACAAACGTGGGCAGTATCTCAACCCTGGCTATACCCAGACGTGGCAGGTAATCTCGCATTTAGTCTGTATTACTACCATTAGAGAAACTTAGTCCCTTAATTAATACATACCTTCTCTGTGAATATTTTGAGTAGTCTTGTTTTGTGAAGCACTTCAACCTCTTTGATCGAGCACTATAATATGAGCACCGGTATTTAATATCATTATCATTATAAAATGTATCAATCTAGTTTGGACTGAAGGGATGATTAAGATAAATTTATGTCCCACTCTATTCTGTCTGGAGTAAGCCACCAACCACATGTTGCACAAAGGGGTGGTCAAAGCAAATCGAGGGCGGTCTGAAACGGTGATGAGCAGCTTTTTTGTGTGAGATGAAAAAACCCCAGACACTCTGATTCTCCGAATGGCTGCGCCCTTGGTTGCAGATTTACATGGGATATGATGGAGTGTTTATGGTCACTGTTGATGCTGAGATAGCTGCAAGCACAAGCATGGAAACTGCCTGGATTAGATTACAGATAGTGACTGGTTCGTGACTGTACAATTCCTACCCGGACAAAAGCACACCTGGACAATTCCCCCCCCCCCCAACGTACTGTTTTCTGTGATCGGAATTAGGGTTAGGGTCTAAAGTAGGGTAACGCTTTGGGTGGGAATCGTCCGGGTGGGGGTGTCGGGAAGGACTAGTTACAGTAGGCAAACCTACCATGTAGAAATGCTAGGGGGTGGGAGGTAGTGAAGGGGTTGCACATGCAATGACAGTGCATAGGCCATTCAGTCCATTGTCCACAACCTGGGCAGAATTTAAGGATGCAACGCGCAATATTCAAAAGACAAGTTTTGTTGTTGAAGACTCCTCACTACTTACAGGGCAAAGCCTGTACTATACTTCTGAATTAAGTCACCATCCGGTCCTGAGATATTCAACTTGAGAAAGTGGGTCAATGGGGTTGACTATTGTGGCTGATTTGCATGAATAAGACACTTTTAGTCAATTTCCATGAACGAACGGACAATGGTCAACAATCCAGTCCTTATGAAGTTGCGGAGTCGTTAGGCCTCTTTATTGATGTTATTATGCCCCTATATTTCGGCAACCATTATTTTGGGCAGTATTTGTGCAATGGATCAATATTTTTTATTACAGTGTGCTCAGAGTGTGCCATTTGAGAACCTACTGCTTTGGTCCAACTTCATTCTAATTTTTACTTAATAATCTCCTGTAGTGTGGGATTCACAATTACTTTTTTTAAGGAACTTTGATCTAGGACACAGTAACAAGCCCATAGTGGGTTTATACCCAGTACATTGCTGTCTTTTCCAAGGCGGACACTAGAGTGTTGCAGTATTTTGCTACAGTGACTAGGCAGAACAATGGAGGTATATATCTTTAGATTCAGGTCATTGTGTAAGGACTACACCCGCTTTGTTGGGGAGAGCGTGTGGTATTGCCTTGGTTCGCTTGTTTGGGTAGTCCATGGTTAGGTCAAGTCACCAAATTCCCTGGAAGTTCATTCTGTAATTTCATACCAGAATTTATCATCCAAAATAAGTTACTGTTTTTATCTTGCTAATCTTCCTATCAATTCCAGAATGGTTTGGGTTTGGCCCCCTAAAGGACAACTGCATGTTATTAGGTAACATAATCTTTATTAGGAAACATTTAGTGTTGGTCGTCCATACATCGATGTTTACAATCTTCATTAAGGTTTGGAGGCATGTCACAGTTGGTCTGTGCACGTGTATGCCGGGCCATAAGATCTAAAGCATGCAACCTGGTATAGTAATTGGTGTCAATAATGGCACAGCCCTGCAAATGTTCTCTATCTTTTGAAATGTACAAGCTAGGTTCACATAAGTGAAGAAAAAAAGTGAAAGTGAAAGTCATAACTCCACAGAGGAACATTGTATCGAGATAGGGTATGAACGTAGATTGTAGTTTTCAATCCCCGACAAAATTACTTCATAGCAAGCCTGACAACTATGATTAGGTTGGTGTTGCTCTTGTAACCACCCATACCATACTGTTCAGTACGCACCTACACCATGGACACACTCAAGGGATACCGCTGCATGTTTGTGTTCGTCTGGTCCCCTCCCTGTTGTACCTCCTACTCAGGCTATTGAATAATAACAATCAACCTGACCCCCCAGGCACTAGACCCCCAATTGTTTCCGTCCTCCTACCAGCCCTTGTTTCAGACTATCAGGGCCACTGATGTCAACCACAGGCAGCGATGTATCGCTGACACTGTGACCTAGTGGTCTATGACATTGTATCTTGGGGCTTCCTACTATTAAAGTGAGGTGTTTACCAAGGTGTAGGGTATTGTTTGCAATTACCTGTCAAGCTCCTTTCAGTACCATTCCTACTTTTGACACAGGGCCCTATAGTGCCAACCCCTCCTTGATAAGTTTACACCATTTCTTTCTTTTTCCATCTGACTCATAAATACTGGTAAAAGGCAAATGCAGCAGCCCCATTCTTTCTAATCAAATTTCACAAATCTACCAATTTATAGTGATGACTGTCTCCTACATTCTACATGAGCTGTGTTCTGTGCTTTCAGTTCTGTAAATTTTTTTTCTCACTATTTGACTGATTATTATAGTTATTCCATTCAATTCTCCTCCACATTATTATCCTCTTCTACATGTAGCTTACTCGAAATACCTTGGTATGAAAGGCGTGGGTATAGCAAAAAATCCATGCCACCTCTATTGACAATAGTTGGCAAAATATGTAGTCCATCCTGGACCGAGACTTTTTTATCTGAGAGGCCTACTTTAGTGTGTGTTGCACTGGTGTGATCCCTAATCTCTGTTCCAGACAGAGTTTTGCAGAACATGATGGCCTTTCTGGACTCACATGTGCGTCCCTTTTTCTGAATGTTGCATTCACATAAGCCGACTCTGGGATGTTTCCATTTTTGATTTTTCGTCTCGCCTGATGTTCTGAGAATGATCGAGACTTGCAAGTGATCAGATGATTGCAGAGCACTTAGCGTCTGTGTGTTCAGTGTACAGTTCAGTTACATTTCCCTGTTAAAATAGAATACCGCTGGAGCTAGTGGTAAGACCAATTTTGATGGTATTTTGTATGTGGTATGGGTTGGGAAACAAGATTTGATTGGATTTCAAAAAGTATATAGTTTACAAGGATAACTACCACTATTTTGATTGTTGAGCTTGTTAGGATAGCAAGATTGCAGAAAAACCCATAGAAGGGAAGGTGAGTGGCACAAAGATACAGGACATTAGGGGAGATGAAATGTTTAATATCCTCAGCATAACAATAACATAATGGAATCGTGGTGTTAATTTGCAAATTTATGCAAAAATTAAGTTTGTCAGATTTTTACTAAACATTGTGAATATGGGTACCGTTTCGCTTAGGGATAAAACTTTTTCAATTTCAAGTTTTCACTTAACGGAGACAGGCTTCAACACGAAATTCAATAATTACCACTGTTTCCAAACACCACACGCTGTCTATTGCAAGTTGGAGACCTGCAGAGAAGTGTGTACGTAAGTACAATCAAAATGGTGCGGTCACAAGCTTGGTAAAAAAATTCTCAAGGTCCAACCAACTGAAGCCACCAAAAAGAATTACAAGTCTATGTTGATTGATCGGACTTCAGTTTAGTTATATATGCAATTAATTAATTTTAATGCAAAGTTCCCATCATCAGATATACTTCAACTCGCAACTAATCCATACACATCGGAACATGCCTTTTTAGGACCTCCTTGTTGTTTCACCATGGCTCACTGCTTTAGTTTCCAAAATAAATTTAGTGACCAATACCCAGCAGGAGAGGATAAGTAGGATGGGGAGAGGGTTAATAACTGCAGCGTTCTGGAGTGACCTCCATCCCCCACCCACCCCCCCCAGCCATCCCCCACCCCCACACCCAGCGTAATATCCATAATGTCACCACCCAGCCATCCCCTACCCACCCACCAGCGTAATTAATCCATAATGTCCCACCCGCACCCAGCCAGCCCCACCCACCACCCAGCGGAAAAAAAAAAAAAAAAAAAAAAAAAAAAAAAAAAAAAAAAAAAACAATTATCCATAATGTACCAAAATGGAAGGGGTAACCTCAGTCCTTTCCGTTCCAATAAGTCTGAAACTTACGAGTCCACAACATTCTTGAGAGGAAGGCCCTGGGAGATTTTAGTCCCAACCCGCCTATTAGTCATTCTGTTCCCTCTTCATAATTATTGAACTTCCTATTTCTGTTAATACTGCATTCAGTGCAGGGCTCACTGTGCAGCCTTGGCCATATGTTGGCACTCTTAATTAGTTCACCCCTGACCAAGTTCACTCAACCACAACCATGATCACAAATAGTGAACAATTGTTCACCTTGGAAGCTGTTGGGGTCAGATATGTACAGATGTTCTCTTGTATGACAGACTGGTCCAACAGTTGATCATGAAAGAAAAAAAAAATCATTGAATTGGTAGCCAGTATATGAACGTTCATTCGGGATTGCGGTGAGTTGCATGTTTTGGTAGGTTGCCCTAGATGAATTAGTGTCAATGTACCATGCAAGGAGATGGGGCATGATGGCCTAATAAAGTCAGTTTGTAGTTATAAGTGTGCATGCTCACGTAAAAAGTTTGAGGGAATAGACAAGATTAGGTCAATCCACCCCATAGCAATATCGTTAGGGCTTATTTTGAATCTGTCACCACTATTTGAAATGAAACCAATTCATTTCCCATGTTTTGGATGCTGTGTGTAAGTTGGGAGGAAATCTGTAAAAGTTTTGTGATGGAGCTAGGATCGTAATTTCGTCAGAGGACTTCCGAAAGATTGTTCTGCACCACTACGTTCACGTCGAACTGCGGTCACTATACTTGACCCTTGACACAGCTAAGTATAATCTCATTAACTGTAACTCCCAACCAAGCCCCGGACATGCGTACTGAGCTCCTATACAAAACGAAGTTCCAGTGGGACCCCCCCTGTTGCTATCCTGTGACAGCGCCCTCAAGTATAGTCGTGCTATAGGGACATGTGATTCAGGCGATCATGGGTTTTGCATTTCGTCAGAAGATTGGAATATGTTCCGTTTGAAAGCCTCCTTTATTTCGAGCTCACATATTAAGCTCTAGTTCACTCCGTGATGTCATATTTACGCCTAGATGGTTGAATTCTGCCGGACGCAATCGATTAGTATTCCTGAATTATCTGTTGGTTCTGTGCTCTGTAATGGATCGTTGATTTCCCAGGTTTTCTGAAACAGGGTAAACACTCACTGAAGATGTTGCAGAATCTTGACCTATGATAGACCATCTTTACTATGGAGAATCGACGGTATTTTCGGGGGTTTCTGGTCAAAGAAATTCGCGGATAGAGAGTAAACACACCGACTGTGTTTTACATGTTACAACACAATAGGGGGCCGCCTCACTTCGAGGTGTGTTCTCTGACGGAAATTGGACAGGGCACACAATACTGACGTGTTGATGTCCTCTCAGTAATATAATAGCTCCATGCTCCCAACTGGCTTATTGGTTAAGACATTGAACTTAACCCAGTGTTCATGGCTGGGGTTTCAGTGGTACATTGAAACAGGTTCCTCCCCCTCCCCCGATAGCTTCTCTTCACCCAAGGGTTCCTCCCCCTCCCCCGATAGCTTCCTTCACCCAGTTGCTAATTGAGTACTTGTGAGCCTTGAGAGGTTGCATATGTGTATATGAAAGTGCACTTTGGCGAAACTTTACCATATCCCTGTGGGACCACCTGGCGATTCCAATGGACCAGCTGAGTAGGAAATGCAATCCATTTTCCCATTGTAAGGACTAGTCACAGGGTAATGTGAAAACCGCTAATTCTGCTTTCAACCGCGATATTGTGGGCGTTATTGGTGTAGTGTGCCCAGGACTTCAGTTAAACATTTCTCGTACTAATTCTAGAGGGCAAGATGACAACCAACTTTCATTGTTAATGGCTGTGCTCGGGAAGCAAAAGTCATTGTTCTAACAATGTGCAAGTGCTGACCCTAGACTAAAAAACTGAGTTAGTTATCATTAAAAGCCTCTCGTGGAGACTACATGAAGGGCACCAGGTCGTTTTGAGTGGTTGGAAAGAATACTTCCAGTAGAATGAAGGGAGATATATTTTGGACTATGCATGCCCAAATTGACTCCCACTAATATATAAGAGAATAAACCGGTAGCTGTCGTGTTGACAGTAGCCACACTCATATGCCCTCTCACTGTATTTACTGGTGTTGTGTCTGTAGACATCAATCAACGTGTGCGGGTCGCCATTCCACAAAAGGCTATGAGAACACTATACATCATTATAGTGTCCAGAAATGGGACATTCAATCCACTCCAAAAACATTAGTGTTAAGAAAAGCTACTAACAGTCAAAGGCCATAGGCAACATGGAGAGGTGGTCCATCCACTGATGCCAAAAAGTTGCTAATACTTACGGTCTTATATGACAAGAAGACGTGTACCACTCCTTGCCCCTCTTCATTACCGAGGCCCCACCAGGGAAAACGACCAATAAAGGTCTGAAATAGTGTTGGGACGGATTATCGGTTACCACAATCGGTATCGGCCGATATTGGGGCGGTATCGGCCTGATATCGGTATCGGTAAAATGTGTGACATTTGCCGATAATAACCAACCAATATCCACCTGGCATGGGTCCATGCAGAACCTTCGCGTTTTCCCTTGTTTTCTTATGTTATCCCAGAGAATAACTGCCTTGTAGTTTTAATGTAGTAGAGACATACTTATGATCATGCCAGCCGCGAATGTCTACACATCGATCACAGCCTTCACAACTCGCGCAGCTCTGTGTCAAATACTGCAATACATCGCTCGCTAACAGCAGTTACGCTAGCCCCAGCATCCACGAGGCGGGTCTTTTCCCGCAGTCTCACAAACCTAGCCTGAGAAGCAGATGATATGGAGAAGCCATGTCCTAAAATAAGAGGGGGGCTTCGCTCTTTAGTATTATACCACATTCAAATATCCCAATATTAATATCGTCTGCGGACTTCGTTTGACAAATCCAAAGAAAATTGGGAATTTTGCTCATTACTATTTCTGTGACGTAGATGTCAGTCCTCAGTAGCACACAGCCGTTGATATGGATGGGATGCAACCCTGATAGATTCCGCGAAAATCGCCCATATGTAGGTCATGAATATTTTACAGAAGACTTTCCATAACCTTTTACAACACCAAAAATGAGGAATTTATCGAAGAATATGCCTGTGAAGCTAAAATTGACCGAGGCACTGTTTCGGCTATGCGCAAGCGTATTGGCGGCTTGTTTGGTATCAGCCGCAGACGTTCGGCCAATATGAATTCTTCAATGGGCATAAAAAAGAATATCATCTAACGTATGCCAACTTGGTTGGAGGTTGTCTAAATAATTACAAATCGACCAATAGGTAATGTTCCAGCGGACATGGCCCGTTTCCCATAATTTAGTGAAAGAAATAATGTCCGATTGCGCAATCAACGTTGACGTCGCAAACCGCCCACTGTACCGCCCATGATTCAGCTCGACATCGAGCAGAACGCAGTCCGCACAGGCGTTTGTTTAGGCAAATCACCGCTGGTTTAAAGGGTCATTCTGCACATATGAGTGAATGAGGCTGATACGAGGTGACAAACGTCAAACGCCTGTTTCAACAGGCTAACACAACCTGAGACCGGCGGGGCCTTCACCGATCACCAGAATGTACAGTCTGCACACTGCACTGCATAGCGCAGGCTGTACTACTACAGTGCACCTCGATCCGAAGGGAGCATCGTTATCCATGATGTGGGCCTGGGGTTCGCCTAATTTTTCCGTTGCTATTGTGTGCCTGTGTGGGTGGAGATCTTGTAACGTTTCTGTATTGACAATTTCGCACATAGAAACTGGGGGACTGTATTGGATTATTTAGCGAATATCTTGTGAGTGACAGGGTCATAGGGTATAGCACTGGGTTTCTAAATAACTCCTCATTAATTTACGCAATTAGTGCCGGTTACGCTACTGACATGCAGCGCTACACAAATCGTTCCACACAATGCCGGGCATTCTTCTTCAGCATGCTGAAAAACAAAGTGGTGTCTAAACACTGCAACTCTGTTTCTCATCTCGTCCGATGGCACTACTGCTTACGCGAAGGGTTAATCGAAGTGCAATCAATTTCCAGCTTGGTATAAAGAAGGACACGATATGACTGAACGTGTCAAAACATTATTTTATTTGGGAATTTTGTTTGGCCTTTGGTGACATCACGGAACCTTAACTCATTATTGTATGAATCGAACATAGTATAATAGTACTACTAGCGTGTTTAGCGACTATATGAGAACGAATCACTTAATACGCAACTTAACTGTTTAAAAATATTGGTATCGTACAGCCGATACGAAAACAAAATTTCATCGATTTGGTGAAACGGATACTGGCGTTATCAGCCCAACACAGTCCTTAAGGTCTTTCCTCACCTGCATGCAAGAAGGTAATGTTTCGATGAACAAAATTAGGAACCCCGGGGAACAGAAAAGCTGCATGTGAAATGGTATTATGGAAGTTCGTAATTTCCTCTTCTGTCTTTGCACGTGTCCTTCCTGTAGGTGCAGTCATCCATCATTGCCAATTATTGCTTCGTGATTTGATATTACAATCAATTCTCGCCTGCAGCTCTTGATAAATGGAAAGTTTGTTCACCCTGTCATCTCTCAGCCTATCTGCTTTGCCAGGTGGCACAATACAGTACAAAGATGATCAAATAGCAGTTTACTTTTTTGCATGCACCAGCAATTAGCTTGCTCAGGGGTTCAAGTAAAAGGTTCATTACTTGTGTACAATGAATCCATTTCTGTCTGTGGGGGTGGGTGGAGTGGTGGACAATAGAGGGGTGATGCAGTATTGGTGGACAATGAAGTGATGATAATGCGTGGCTTTTGTTGTTGCATTATCTAAGCCTTTGTTATACTGTTACTTTATTGAACTATAGTGCGATAGCTACCAAACACATAGTTAGGTATGGATTAGAATTTTGTTGCTGAAGGACCTTGTATGAAAATGCAATTAGCACTTCATTGAAAATTAACACTCTCCTGATTCACCGATCGACGGCAGCATGCGCTCGTGCATTTTACAGCATGAGTAACTAATCAATCTACAGACATGTTCAATTCTGAGTTAGTGTCAGTCCAGCCGATGGTCTACAATAGAGTCGTTATAGGGGTGGCTTGGATTTTCTGCTATACCTGACACCCTTTAAAGATGTACCAAGTCCAGATATTGATCACTTTCAAATGCTCTCAAAACCCTACCCATTTATTGGAGTGCATTTTGTGGCTACAACAGCTGTTTCCAATGTAGGTCAGTATGCACCACCATGAATAGTGTGTTTAATAAATGCTAGCTGTATTGGAGTTTGTTGCATTCATCATGCTGGGCCCCTAGCTCATGTCAGGCATCATCTACCAGGGTCATCCTTCTGAAGGTCATAAAACTATTATCATGCATGCACCTTCTTGTTTCATTCTTGAGCTGAGCACGTCAAGTTCATGGAATCGGTTAATGCCAAAGAAGAATTAAGTACAGGTTAGACCTATTGGAGTTTTTGCTTTCCATTTATTCCCAATAGATTTCTGTGAATCGGACCAACTCTGTATTCTCGCGACAAGAAACACAAATTTGACTACAATGATCTTGAATCAATTCATGTTTATTCGGGACCAACTTCTGACCCCACCCTCTGTCCCCACCCACCAAGTTTTGTTTAACCTGCAAAATAGAGGGCAGCAGACATGCAGTAATACCCACTTCCGAACTCTTCGGTACCTGTGATCGAGTATAATATTCCCATGGAAATTATTTCCTTGTCCATTCTTTTCAGAGACCTGTCTAGACAACATGTTTTTAGAATCCTTTGCAATTGAAAGACTGGTCACCTCTTTGATGCGCCTGGAGCAAGGATTTCATCATCCTATTGTCCCCCTTACCTATGTGCTAATTAGGGACCTGTGAGAGACTCTTGTCCACATCCAACGCTGACTAAGCTACAGCCACTCTTGCACTGTTGGAGAGTGATAATGTGCCGGTGCGGGTTCCTGCGATTGAGTGGTATTTCAGGAGTTCCAAAGCTTTGACATTCAAGTACACAACTGTGGAAAAATGCTATGTACCAGTTTCATGACTTATGTGGCTGCCCCACAGTTATTAGTGCAGGTCAAATGAAGCAGTCATAATTATAAAGAAGAACCACACATTAATTTCTTTTGTCAAGTTCAAACACAGAATAAAGTCCACCTTTGTTCTCAATACCACTGAAATTGATCTTCCCACTCTATTCGACTGTCAATAGTTTGAAGAGACTGATTCATTTCCTGGGCGGAATCTATATATATCCTTGCTTCTGCGGTATACTGTAGGCACTAAATCTTACGAGAAATCTGATGCTCACTTTCAGTCCCTTTCCTGTTAGGCTATGCCACATAAGTCCGTTTTGGATGGTCCCATGGGTGTATGTAGATGTCCCTTCCTGATTTTTTTTCCCCTTTTCAAAAGGTCAAATTTACCCTGGGAAAAATAGTACAGTGCTGGTGCATGCATACTTATGAAGGAGATAATATATGAATGAAGTTGAACAATGGAGATTCATTTGTTTATTGCCCTTGTCAGTTCCATGATGCAACCACATACACTCACTACCCTCGTCATGGTCTGTCAAAGGTTGGTCATTGTCAAATCGTATGACTGACATGTACTTCACATAAAATAGTTACAAATCTCAGACTCTTGAGTTGTGTCATTCATGATTATGTAGGAAATAATAGTAATATAAACTGACCTACTTGTGGGTCATTTCCAAGGAATCATAAATAATATAGTGACAGAGGGTGTACACTGAGGGGGTCTCACAGGCAGACGGCGATTTGCGAATCGCCTACCCCTTGTTTGTTCCTGCTCCAAATCCTCCATTCCTTGTGCTGAGCGCCCAGCGAAAATGCAACAGGTACCATTTTCAAAGTTATTGGTATAAACCGACTTGAACCCCTATCTCCCGGGTGAAGGGGGATGCTCTACCAAATTTGCCAACCACTCGTTTGAATTTCCGAAATCAGCTAGCGCAAAGCTTGAAAATATTGAAGGCCAATGGTCATGTAAATAGGACACAATTTTTTGTAACTTCTATTTATTACATTATGATGGTCAAAGTCCCATACCAAATTTTCAGCCGATTTCAAGTTCACAGATAAGGTACAATAAGCTATTGGAAAATTTGCACTGCAGGATCACCTATGATACAAAGTCAATGTAAAACATGTGCTTTGAAAATCTTGTACCAAACTACTATAGATGGGATTCAAATAAACCTACCAAATAATTCACAACATATAAGAGAGTAATCTCATTCATTCAAAGTGAATACCTTTTCTTGTCTTCTTGTTGTCATGATGCAACGTTGCAACACTTACTGTATAGGTCTATGGGAGGCCTTTGCACCGTTCCCCCGTGATGTCATAGATTCCTCAAGTTTCTCAAAAGTAAATTGAAATCTGAACAAGACAACATGCTAGACCTCCAAATTTGAGATGTGGGGTTTTGAAGTGTTTTTCACCTGTGCTAGTTTGAAGCAAGACCGTTGCCTTTCAACTTGTGTGTTGTTATTCCATGGTTTCTGTATTTACCATAATTATTTGTTCATTTGCAGCAGGGTGGGGGATTTTAATTTCCATTCCAGATTTTTTTTCTTTTCCAATTATTCATATGATTTGAAGTGACCATCTGTAAATCAAACAAAACTTTGTTGAGTCCAATGATCTGCTTGACATGAATAACGAAAGTCACATCAGTTAGACATGCATTCATCTCAATCGTCAAGGATCATTGCAGCCCATTGACCTCCCCCCCAAACATTTTAGGACCTTGAAAAGTATCAAGCTCACTGCCAGCCTAGTGAAATATAGTTGGGGTACAGTAACATGCGGCGATCTTTGATGGCAGATTGCCAAGTCAACGAATCGGTCACATTTGTTGCGTGCAATGCGTTCTTCTTGCTCATGAGATTCATACCAACTACAATTAAACTCTTAAATATTTATCCATTTTCCCATAGATGTGCTTCAGCCCACAAATTATGACAACTGCGCAGAGCTGTACGTGAGCGAGGCTATGGCTCACAGTATATAGTCACAGCAACCAGCTGAGCTGCCTTACCCGAGCCTCTCTAACTTTTTTACCGAAAATAGACTATTTTAATCCCGTCGCTGCGCTCAACTTATGGGGAAAAAAGGCGATGGTTGGATTCGCATAAGGTCACTTGTAACGAAACTAGTCAAGCGCATTGGTACCATAATACACATTTTCCAATATGAGACATCAAATCTTACTACGCATACTCAACTACTCATACTCCAACATTGCACAATAATTTACAAAATCTTGCAACCCTGGGGATAGGCTGGGTACGTCTCTACGACGGAAGGAAATTCAGGGGGGGGGGGATGCCAGATGGGCGACTTCAAAATTTGCCATGTTGATAGAATGTGGTAAATTAGAATGCAATGTTGCCATGATTGGCAAGTATTCTTAGCTCGCGATTCACGAACCGTAACAGTTTGTGGAGGAAAATCATTAGTTTGATTAATACCGGGAATGGTTTCTGTTGTTACATCATACAAAAAAAACTGAAAATTACCTTCCCAGCATTGCGAGACAATAATGTCCCTCTGAAGGGGGTGGTTTACAACTTGTTTCATTAGAAAACCAACATTAAAAGGTCAAAAGGGTTGGAACCCTGTATAACCGTGACAAATTGAGAGGAATACGCACATGAAAAGAACATCATTCGCGATTGACTATAATAGTTTTTCCACACGAGCATGTGCACATTTGCATATGAGGAGCCGAAAAAAAGTTCCCCCCCCCCCCCCCGGGCATGCCCCCCCCCCCCCCGGGATGGACCCCTCTACAAGGACAAAATATTCTTGGTAGATGCCTGACATAATAGCTTAAGAGCTTTGTATCTCTGCGAGATCTGCATATAACAGTGTAGTGAATTGAGTTATTTGTGCAATACTGCCACTGAGTACGATCTAAGAATTGGCAACGTTGAACTTTTTGTTTGCCAGAACAACGTTCAGGAAGAGGATTAGCGATCACTTGGTCGTGTGTGTTTATGTATGTATGCGTGTTTGTGTGTCCCACTTCCTCGATGTGAAATTGCTCCGAACCGGGTTAGGACCTATTTTGATGAAATCTTATGTAGTATTGGGGTGGGGTGTGAACACGACTGATTAGGATTTTGGACACAACAAAAATCACTAATTAAGGTATTTAGCCTATTTTAGGTAAACTATTGTTCAGGCTCGTTAAGCAAGATTATAGACGAACCGTCCGTAGCAGTATGGTGACTTGGGTTGCGCATAGAGCCGGATATAAAGTAGATGAAATGATCAGATTTCAGGCATAAAATTGTAATTAAGTGTCAATTTGCATAATGTATGCAAAATTTAAAAGTTTGTAGGATTCCTCAAAACTGGGTGTTATGTTAGGGGGGAATATATTATACTTTCAGTCCAAAACTTTCTCACAGAGACGGGGGTGGCCAGGGATGTCATCAAGGTATCCAATTTGCATATTTATGCACAATCTGAAGTTGCTTTGGAGTCACATGTGAAACATGGTGGGTATGGTTACTTGGGTCTGAAAATTTATCATGAATTCAGGCGTTACTGAAGGTCATTCAACTTGTCTAATTATCATAATTTATGCATATTTAAAAGTTTGCCGGATTTCATGAAACTTGGTAGATATGGCAAATTACCGCCACTCTCCAAAATTTTGGAAAGAGGAACTGAGGGCGTTAAGTGTTTCTATTTTGCATGGTTTAATTCCAATTCCCAAGTTTGTTTTGATTTTCATGAGGCTTGATGGGTATTATGATCTACCTTTAGTCCCCAAAATAGTTCTCATTGACTTTAGTCACTGGGGGTTTTTATGCAGTGTGTATAATTGGCTCATTCATGCAAAGTTTATTGGATTCCCATGAAAGTACAGTGTGGTCCATCACTGGTTCTGAGACATTTAAAGATAGAGAAAAATGGGGGGTCAATGGAGTTGAAGATTGCCACTATTTGATTAATTTAGCAAATTTTAATATAATTTAATTTTAGTCATTTTCCCCCCAAAAATTATATCCTAGCCATTTCTGTTTAAATGTATACCAAAATCTTAAGCACCACTGGATGCCTTGTATATCGTTTGCATGGTGACCGATAGAACAAACCACGGCTGATCGCGCAACAGGCCCACACATGGGGCTATGCCTTTATTTATAACACTGTACTCATATATTAGGTATCTTACATGTAAGGGTCTTTCTGTAGCATTTTGCAACGTCCAACCCTCGTTAACACTTCTAAGTTTTTCTATGTTTAATCTTACCTGTTTGTTTGTGGTACCATTTCATGGAAGAAAAAAAAATTTATCAGATGGCCTGGCCAGACTGGATACAACAAGTCAGAAGGGACGAGGTTAATAATAATAATATAGGGAAATTGGTATAGCGCCTTTTCGAGAAGATACAAAGCGAGGAAAGGTTGCACTTTACCTCATATCACAATCACACACTAAAAATAGTTAGTTCAATCAGCCGTTATTCATGTCATCCCTTCCAGCCATGAAGCTTAACCATACTGTGTAATAATTGTATTGACTTGATGGAAAAAACTACAGTTGAATAAAAATCTGTTGTGGAACGATAGTATTGGGAAAAGTTTTATTTTCGTGGAGAAACATATACATTTGTTGTGGTGCGGCCAGCCAGTTTTGAATCGCCGACTGCATAACCATTTGAGTGCTGTAAATTTTGACTGAAGTTCTGCTGCAGATGAAGTATCGAACGATGGCATTCGTTTTCAATATCATGATGTTCATTTTTCCTGATATTCCAAGGGCTTGATTTGGAATTTATTACGGAATTGAGGTCTGCCAGCTACAACCACCACATCCACCCTGAGCATTATTAACAAAACTTATTGTCTCTGTGAGAATTTGGACCAACTTGGTATTTTTCCTGCCTACCATTTATTGGTCATAGGCTATGGGCCACATGGGGAGGGGGGTGGTGCCTAAACAGTTGCTAAGCTTTACTTGCAGGCCAATGACATTAAACTGACAGAAAAACACTGTACTGGGAGTGAATGTGTGAGCATGCTTGGAGCTGATCGAAAATCTTGCCAGTATCCAATTTTCGCGAGATGGAGGCTTCAGTCTTAATTGGGATTGGGACAAATCCCCCAACATTGTACAGTCACCCCCCATCGTAAAGTGTAAGGCGGCCCCTTATTCTACAGTATCATAAAGTGGAGTACTGTTGAAAGTCGACACGGCTATTGACACTTTCGTTTTGATATTGTAAAACATTGAAAAAATTGCTGCAGCCCATATTTAAGGCAATTAAGAGTGGGGTAGGGGGGAAGGCAGGGCTGCTAGGGAAGGAAAAAGAGGGGATGTCCCCGGCGCGCAGTGACATGCCACTTAGAATAGGTCGGTACCACCACCGTGCGGGCATGGTTGAAGAGGACCTGCGCTCACAGTTTGTACCATGGGCTTGCAATTGGCTTGCATCGCTGTTCCATATGTGGCCATTACACAACCATCACCACTATTCTGTTAGTATTTGAACCCACTTCAATTGCGCACCTGTACATACCTAGCCAAACTAAATTTGTGGCCTAAGCTGGTGACTACTTCGAAAATCACAAATTGGTTTCAGTCGTTGTGACTATTCCCATCATTCTTCATTGGTCGATCTCAGTTCTGTAGTGGAAATTAAGTATCTTCTCCAACCTGTTTAATAACTTCTTGTGAAAGTAGTCTGAAATCAGTGGCAGGTTTGAGTTCTGTATGCACAAATTGACTGATAAAATGACTGATTTTTGTTGACTTCCCACAGTTTCCTGAATTTTTACTGGATAAGACCCTCTGAGGTATCATTTTGAAGAGTGCGAGAAGGTGATTCCAATGGTTGTATTATTATATTGATCTGAGTCTTCAAAGAGAGAGTAGTAGAGTGCTAGTACGCAAATTGGATTATTTGTTATTACTACTGTAAGTCATGTCTATGAATGCAGATTCCCCGCATCCAACAGACTCCTCCACATTTTGACAAAATTTGTTGCAGGTACTCAACTTGATACGCTGGCCTTTACATGGGTATATGTACTGTCAGCGTATACGTCTGCTGCATGTCTCTGCCAATATCATCTCAAGGTTGTCCCACGCAATCTGATACTATATGCAAAGACTTGCAAGGTGCTGGTACAGTGGTAGTCTGCATCCCACACATTCCGGATGTGTGGGGAGGCGGCAATGCCCAGCCTCACTTTACCTTGATTTCCTATCCTGAAAGTCCCCAATTTACGATATCAGTGGCTAATGGCTGCATTCTTTGTCTCAATCTGATAAAATTATGAATATGCCAAGAATAGGCTCAGAGTATCACCTGCCCATCATTGTATTCGGGAGAAATACTTGTTTCAGTTCATTTCAACAGTTTTTGTCTCGCCTGAATGAAATTCAGGAAGAGACTTAGTGGTCACTATGGCGTGTGTGTGTGTGTGTCACACTTTCTCTTTTAGCAGGATTTCTCACAAACCGTGAGGCCTATAACCCTATTATATGAAATTTTTGTGTGTACACTGTGTTGGTGTAACCGATCTGATTAGATTTCGGGCAGCAAAGTCATTAATTCTAAGTTGGTAATTAGCTTATTCCACGTAATTTATTGTTGGAGCTTGTTAGCAAGATTAAGGGACTTTTGTAGAGTCAAACTTATTGGTCAGTTATTTTAGGAATTTTTTATGTGTTATATGTGAAAATATGTGATGTTCGTTTGACATGACAGTGGTGGCATATATTGGTTTGTGTATAGTGTGTAGTGTAGTGACTATATAAACCACTGATTTCCCGGCGCTACCAGTCTAACACTTTTTTGGCGATCGCCTTTTCTTCCAATCTTTTATCTCCTTGACTCTCCCTGACTCTAGTCCCTTATAATGGCCGACCAACATCCTTTTCCTGGAGTACATGGTAAATGGCTTTTTAAATAATCCCAGTTAATGCATACATTTCAAATTCCATTTCCATGAACACTCTTCTGATTTACACCCACATCGACATCTGTCAACGCAATTAGTTGATTGCCCAGGTGTATCACTCCTGTGCAGAATTTACGATACCGGAAGGCCAGGATCTTTTTCAAGTTCTACCCTGCGCCATTCACCGCAACGCCACCTGAAATAGCGCCTTCCCCTGCTGCTAGCACACACCACCAAGCCCAGTCTGTCATTTCATCTGCACACACTTTAATATCAGGGCACCGCGGATTGGCAGGAAAGCCTCATTAAAAACATTCTCGATAATTTCGGCCGGTTAGGGGAAAAAAAAGTATGCAAAAGCCCACTCTTGTTTTTTTTTCTACTTCCTGCTGTATATTCTCCGGGAAGGCAGCGAGATAACAACCACAACGGCAATCAATGGAGCATTCCTTTTTTGAAAGCCTCTGTTGGAGAAGAAAGTTTGTGGACCCACCCGGACTGCATCTACTCAGGTCGATTCCCAGATGGTAAATCGGATCGCCGTCATGCAAAACGTCATATAGCTTCCCGTCAGTGTTGTGGCTGGATCTCGCTGCGGCGGACTGCCATGCTGTGAGTGAGAGCTTGCTGTAATGTGGAGGTGTCAGATTTTATCAGTTTTTTTTGTTGTCGGTAAATGAAGGTTCATAATTGCAGCACGGTTCTTGTGTACGTGGCAGTAATTTGGGCTTGCTAGTCGTGAGGATGTAGGTGTTTGTAATGAAGAATGGAGTATGCTTTTACATTTTTCGGACTTTCACATTTTCTACAAAGACCATACTGGATTTTGGACTGGGCAGTAATGTTCATAATTTGGACAACTGGAGGTGCAGGTTGGAGTAGTAGTATTTCAGTGAGTTTTAATATTTCTATTGAATAAATAATCATCAACGGCTATCATAAATTACTACTTAATATAATTACTTATCCAGAGTCGCATCTGTACCTGTGAAGATGATTACTGTTTGTTTGGAATATTAAACAAATAAGGGGCAGGGGGGTCTTTATACACGTGTAAAACAAATATTGAGCTACGAAGATGAGGACAACCTATTTAGGCAAGAATTGATACTCAGTGGTGTTTTTTACAAAATTTTTTTTTCAAAGTTCACCAGAATAAAATTACCTTCATAGTTCCTTGGGTTTTCAGAAATTTATGTCAACAGGTCCCACGTGGGCCTGAGGCCCATTGTATGAACTTTCAACTGTAGTACTTGAAATCCATCTCCTCCCACAAGCTTCAATTGATTTTCTTCAAATGGGCCCAGTTTGGACCCTAGGGCCCATTTCATTATGTAACCTTCCTGGTAATGTGAGATCGGTCGCACTTGGGCCTCATGGTCCATTTTGAGCTCGAACCAACTATGCTGCATGTTCCTTGGAGGTGCCTTTTCAGCTTGTTGCAGACTTTGTTGGATGCAAAATCATATAGTGCCATTAGGATTGAACAGTAACTTCTGATTAAAAGAAGCAAAAAGGCATTCTTGATGGATGTTGACCAAATTGGACCCATTGTTCATCAATTTTGGGACCATCTGTGACTATGTGAATGAAGGTCAAAGTAAAAGTGTGAAATTGCCTTCCTCTCTCTCAATTGGTTTCTTCGAGTTTGATTAATGGTGACCAAACTGCGTGTCAATGTATTGGCCATAGAAATCCAAGGTTAAAGGTTGTTACAGGGAAACAATAGGCTGGGTTTGAAACGCATCTGGCCTCTGACTCAAACATCAACGCATAATGTTCCATTCGGTTGAGCTACAGCGCCAATGGCTCTAGTTCAATTTCTTCTGAAAAATTGAGGAAATTCATGATTGGGAATAATGAAAAGATACTGTTTTCAAATTAAAACTGGTTTGACGCCAGGATAGGATGCCTCAGGAAGTTTCTAACCTATTATGGCTATCTGTTGTTATTCTGTAACCGAGGCCCTCTTATATGTTTCATCATTATTTCATAATTCAAGGCAAGAGGAGGGTCCATAATTAGGATTCCAAAATCCAATATGTCATTTTAAAATGCTGACGGATATTGCAACAAAACTACAAAGACGTTCTATGGTCCCTGGAGGAGGGAAGCCATTAAGAGCTTTGTGAAAAACTTGCGGGCTGGCCTGGCAATGGGGGGCCTTCATTATAGATAAACCCGATGGTTTAGAAAATGAGCATGAAAATTCCATTCTCATGCTGTGTGTATTATACCCTAGCTGACCAGAAGAAGAAAAAAAATGTGTAGGCAACCATGTCGCTCTTGCAATAGTATCAATCGGGTTAAATTTATTACCAAAAAAAATGTCAGAAATCTGCCATAAGCCATGTTATTTCGGAAAAGATACAGTTACGGTCAGTGGGTTTCTGATATGAGAACCGAAAGGTTAGGCTGTTATGTTAAGATAAACAACCTTTGCAACAGTTTCTAACAAAGTAATACACTTGTGTTATAAAAACTCGCAGAAATGGTGGACGGATATAAGTTAACATCATCTAATAGGAAATTCTATTCCTGTACCCTAAATTTTGTGATGGGTAGGGGTGCACTCATCCCCCCCTCTCTGTAGACAGACCCCCACCACACACTACCCACAGGTGACTTCAAATTGATACCCTTCAAGAGGTATTTAGACAGACTTAAACTTTTTTGTTAATTCAGTCGCCATGTTGATCTTACCTAGGCACTACCATATACTCCACTAGACATAGGACAACACGAAGCGTGGTGGTCATGAGGAAGGGGGTCAAATCCCCCCCCCCCCCCATCACCAAATTTTCTGACAATAAACAAGGGATTGCTAACTTTTCCCCAGTATAAAATTGTAGGTTTTAAGACGAAGGCAGCCCATACCCCAAAACCAACTCTTCAAGTGGTGTGCGCTCACAACAATTTACTTCTACAGTGATTGAGTATGTTTTATTACAAATTCAAAGGTACAGTATGTAATGTTACTTTATCTTGGTTTTTGGTTGATTTATTATAGGCCTACTGTTTCAGAGAAGTCAGTTTGTATTTGTTTGGAAGAAGAAGGACATGGAGTTGAAAACACAGTTACATGTATAAACAATGACAGGCATTGACAGATGGAACAATACAGAGTAATGGAAAACTATGCAGATGAGTTGATTGTTCTTTGATATATGGTTTGCCTGTTGAACCATATGCCACAAAAGAAGAATAACAAGGAAGAGTTTGCTTAAAAAATCAACATGTGACCGAATGCAGTTTTAAATTGCCAGTCAGACACAAAGAGAGAGATTTTTCAGGAGAGAGGGCCTGCCGCCCTGGAGAATGGCATAAGAGGGGAAGGGTTGGGGGGGGGGGAGGAGGGAGGGAGTGTCAGGAATGAGCTTCTCCATTGCTTGAGAGAGGAAGTTATTTGGTGAAATGAAATTGCAGGGAGTGGGGTAGAGAAAAAAACACCCCACTTGAAATTGTGCGTGATCGGAAACACATTTTTGTCTCGCCAGAATGAAATTCTGGCGGAGACTTAGTGGTCATTGCATGTGTGTGTGGTATGTGTGTGTGTGCGTGGTGGTGTGGTGTTGTGTGTGTTGTGTGTGTGTGTGTGTGTGTTTGTGGTGTCACACTTCCTCGTTAGCAGGTATCTTTCGAACGGCACGTCCAATTGCGACGAAATTTTTCAGGGTTAGATTCGGGGTTGGGTGAACACGATCTGAATTTACCGATTTGGGCAGGGCCAAGTCACAATTAAGTAAGGTAATTAGCTTTTTATATAATTTATGTTAGGCTCAGTGAGCAAGATTACGGATGAACGTAGGTGCTATGGGGTGACTTGGTTTGGCACATATGATGCGGAGGATATGAGGTAGATGAACTGATTAGATTTTCAGGTTAAAATAGAGGTCATCAAAGTCAATTTGGGGTCAAAACCTTTTTTTTTGGCCCATTAACTTGGGACGCAAATGTTGCCGAGGTTGGGAGGTGACCATTGTGATGCACTCGTTGACCTCCATCTGTGTGACCGTGGACCTCAATTGACCCTTTTCCATGTTTTTGGCGGAATCAAATTTCGTGGCCATTTTCGGATCTCAAAGGTACTTTCGATCGAAATGAAACATAATTTTGCCCCATGTGACCTTTGGTGTGTGAAAGATATCGAGGTCAAAGTTGTCAATGGAAAGTAAGTGCAGTTAGATAGAATGTTGTAGTGATTTGTCATGGTGATTTTAGAATCACAGGTCAAACTACCCTGAATATGAGGTCAAAAGTCAAAGGTCAAATGTGAATGAATGTGCCTTATTTTTCGAGTTATAGAGAAAGGAAAAAGAAATGTCAATTTCTGTATAAATTTGGATATCTGGCAGATCTCTGTGTGCTGAATAGATTGAAACAAACTACTGCTTCAATCGGGCACTCGGTTCTCAAGTTGAGGGGTCAAAGGTTGGTATTGATACCTTTTTGGCAAAGCATCGGCATGGATACCTTGGGAGACATTATGCTTGTAGGAATGCGTGCATTTCATCGAGAGTAACATTTTCATAAAAATGAAGGTCATAAAGGTTCATTCAAGGTCAATTAGGGAGGGAAAACTAATATTTTTGGAGACAACTTACCTTGACATTGCTTAGCAAATGTTGATTGAAACTTTCAGGACCGGGTTGACGTCATGGTTGGAGGGAGAAATTTTCCATAAAAACATCATGTCATCAAAGGTTCACGGTCACTTATGGGCATAGAACTGCCAATAGATGGGCTTCTGCAACATCTTCCAGTGACCTTTCCTGATGGGGTTTATATTCCAGGACAGGGTGTAACCCCATTCTAGGGTTACATTTTTATAACAATGGTACATGTCATCCGAGGTCATTAAAGGTCAATTTGAGGTCAAAAACTGATTGTGGTACTTATCCGAAATAGAACTGGGCGTGTCATCAGAATACAAAAATGGCTCCTGGAAGTGGAGATCACATGGAGAGTTACAATTTTCATAAAAACTGTCATGGAATTGAAGTCATCCAAGGTCATTAGGGTCAAAAAAATGTTTTCTGGCGATAACGGAGAATTGAATATCTGTGAAGGTGGGGAAGGTTCACCATTGTGATATAATTGTTGACTTGGCATGTGTGTGACTCTGACCTCAATTTGAACTTGCAGTGCGTCATGTGGTTAAAGGTTGAGTCTTGAATTAAATGGCTATTTAAGGAGTTAGGGCAAAAAAATAGAAACTGATTCTTTTTGGATATGTGATAGACCTTTGGTGCTTTATGGAGGGGACCAACGACGCTTCGAATCGCCGACACTACTTGGTCGTTACAAGGGTCAAAGTTTCATTTAATAGCTTTTGCAATAACATTAGGCGTGTTCATTGGAATGCAATATGCTTCTAGGAGGTGGATGCATCACAGGGAGAGAGTAACACTTTTATAAAAACGCCATGTCAGTGGAGGTCATCAAAGGTCACGAGGGGTCAAAAAATGATTTAGTACTTTTGGCAATTAGCACTGGGGCTGTCCTCAGAATGCAAAATGCTCATAGGAGTGGATGTATCACATGGAGAGTTACAATTTCATAAAAAACTGCCATGTCTTAAAGGTAATTCACGGTCACTTAGGTCAAAAAAGGTTCTCTGGCCATCATCGGAGAATTGAAAATCTTTGAAGGCTGGAAGGTTCACCATTGTGATATAATTGTGACCTGCAGGGGGTGACCTTGACCTCAATTTGAACTTGTCAGGTGGTCATGTGGGTTAAAGGTTGAGTCTTGAATAAATGTGTATTAAGGAGTTTACGGGCAAAAACAATAGGAAACTGTTATTTGGGATATGTGATAGACATTTATGTGCTTTATGGAGGAAACCACTCCTGCTTCGATCGGACGCATAACTTTGGTAGTACAAGGGGGTAAAGTTTAATTTAATAGCTTTTTCGCAATAACATTAGGCATGTTTATTGGACTGCAAATGCTTTAGGAGTGGCTGCATCACATGGAGGAGTAACATTTTTATAAAAACCGCCATGTCATTGAAGGTCATTTAACGTCATGTGGGTCACAAAACTGATTTTAATAATTTTTGGCAATAGCACGGGGCGTGTTATCAGAATGCAAAAATTGCTTTCAGGGAGGGATGTATACATGGAGAGTTACACTTTTTCATAAAAAAACTGCATGTCATAAGGTCATTCAGGTCACTTAGGGTGTCAAAAACTGTTTTCTGGCCGTAATCGGAGAATTGAATATCTGTGAAGGCTGAAAAGGTTCACCATTGTGATATAATGTTGACCTGCAGGGTGTGACCCCTGACCTCAAGTTGACCTCTGTCGGGGGGTATGTGGTGAAGGTCGAGTCTTGCAAATAAATGGCTTATTTAAGGAGTTACGTTCAACGGGCAAAAAAAAATAGAAACTGTTTGGCAAGTGGGGATATACAAGTGGCGGTTGTTCTACCGCAGGCGGGGTTGTCTAGTTAAGTAAGGTAATTGAGCCGATTTGAGGTAATCTATGTTCAGGGCTCGGTAAGCAAGATTACAGAGGAACGGAGGTGATATGGTGACTTGGTTTGGCAACATAGATGGGGTATGAAGTAGATGTTACTGATTAGATTTCAGCGTCAATATGCTAATTGGGTCGTATAAATTTGTAATCTATGCGAAATGCACAGGTTCATCAGATTTTTTCATTCCATCACCAATTCATTTGTGAAAACAATAGAGACACTTATTGTGATTATTCACTATTATAAAATGTATTATTCACATAGGGTGGAGAACACTGGCGGTCATTCAGTGTGATCTTTTGCATGGTGTTCCCAAATTTCAAAGTTGGTTTGATTTCCTGAAGCTTGATTGGTATGGTACCTTAGTTTTATTCCCCCAAAATGTTAACAAACATTGACTCAAGTCACTGCGGGGTATGCAGTGTGTATACATTGTTAATCCATGCAAATGTTCAAGTTTGATGAATTCCCAGGTATTAAGGTGGTCCTGAATATGTGAAAGGAGGCAAAATTGGTCAAGGGAAGTTGAATATTGTGTCTAATTTGCCATATTTCAGGCGATCTTAGTCACATTTCCACAAAACTTAACTTATTCACTCTAGTAGACATTGCCCAATTACAGTCCTTACGAATTTGAAATTGATCAATGATTACTAGGGGTGTTAAATGCTATACCAAAACATCTTAAAAGCAACAAATGATAATTCAGTGTAATGTTTGGCATGGTGACTATTAGCTGGAAACATGATGCGCACCAAGGCGAGACACTGGGGGCGATCGCCTGTTTCAAGTGGATGTTGAACTACCCGCGTTTCTCCCACGTCTTACTATACCATTTGGATAGCCTTTGGTATGACCCGACAGGATTGGAACCCGGCTCTCCCGCGGCGGACGGCCGACGCTCTAACAACTGTGCCAAACACTCTGCTAAAGTTATCATATTACACCCCCCACTATCATGTCTCAACATTACTCAAGTAGAAACACTTTGCCCAAACAGGGACTGACTTACTGTACTACACTCATGTGAGAGGCAAATAAGGTGACCTGTGTTCTTTGAATTAATTGCCCCGTAACCCATGTATTTTGCGACAATAGTACATTACATAGGCTTCAGCCTATCCCATGCAGTTGAAGGTGCATGTTTGGTCTTGTGCAGTTGACATCGTTCGTTCGCTTGAGACACATGTTTGGGTGGGGTTACAGTTTGTTGGTGAGAGTTCATAAATGAAGGTTGACTGGAAATCGTGGTACTGTTTATTCCGTTTCAGCCAATTGGATTATGTGGGGTTCCACGCTCAGTAGCGGTTTATTCTTAACGAAAACATTTCCAAAAACTTTTATGAGACAGAGGCATACATTTCCATTCTAACAATTTTGAGGTGTATTTTCTCTAAGCTTTTTTCTACCCTAACATAACCCTAATGGGACATCAGGTGACCTATTGGTATACCGCAGGCTGTAACTACAAAATTGTGATGACACTGCCGATTTGAATGCCACATGTTTCTCAATAAAGGATTAGCTCATTATAAACCTGATCAATTTTTTTCTTGCAGAATTTCACACCGACTTTGGCCATTCAGACATCCGTGATGAGCAGTTGATGACATCAGAGTCAAACTGTCCGTGCTGCACTACCAACCAGGGTGGTTCTCACCCACCTTGTCTCACCCATATATGACAATACTGATCCAGCATCAGCTGGGTTTCCATCTGTTCTGTATAGCGGTCTGGGTTCTGAAACTCTACACAGCTTTAAAGAGATATGTCCGATTTTGCAATTTAAAGGTAATGCCCCATGTGGCTGTTCTGAAGATGCTGTTATGAATGTTGTTGACACAGCGATCAGCAAGGTGTTCTACAGTTAAGGGAAGTTTGTGTCCCGTTCACAAATTACATTCTGCTCCTACCCGGGTTGTCGTATTCGTGAGCCATGGGAGGACTCTATCGATTTGACATTGACGATAATGTTGAGTACCGTTTCACGCCTGTCTACAGCCGAAGCAGGGAAGACCTGTCCAATTCAGGGAACATTTTCTATCAGCACTGAAGTGTGGATTCCTCCCGACGGGCAGCTTGATGTTTTCATTAGCCCAGGACGATAATCATAACCGCCCTCGATGGGGGAAATCTGATTATGAAGGCGTAAATAGCGAGATTGTCGCCTGACCATCACCTGAGGACCTTGGCGAACATCAAGGGACCACTGAGACCTATGGAACCCTCTGCATAAAATGGAAGGCCGCTGCATTGGACAACACCTGGCTTGAAATTATCCGTTCGGGGTTAGAGCACACATGACACACTCGTTCAACACTCCTTTCCGTTCTCCACGATCGGACAGCAGACGGTAAACGTCGGCCATTATTCTCTCGCCTGGGAACCTATCCAGGTTCCGATGTGGTCAAGAGCCAGTGATCCGATTGGTCTTTCACTCTCCCGGGTCCTAGCAGCGGGGCCGCAATAGGGGCTACCTGGGAGGACATCTCGAGGGCAGGTCTGTAATTCCAGAAGTCCTGCACTACCTCCGTCTCTCACGGAGCACGTCCCGTTCGCTTTCGAGAGAGGCAGCAGAGGCGGGATTCCACGTCATCCCCCGCTTCGCAGCGACTTCTGTATGATGACATGTTCGCTGTCTTCTTCCGTATCCTGAGGGACTGGGTCCTCGCAGCCCTGGCTGGCTCCTCGGCGTGGGTCTCCGCCAGCTTCGCCATCATAACTCCTTTGGCCTCCTAAGTATGCCCACATAGAGTTCAACGAGCATCGTAGCCCTCATGCCCTTCCTTGTGCTAGTGAGTACTATGAGGTTGATATGTGCAGGAAGAACACCATACCACAGATTACACTTACCTCCCCAAATGTTGACATGTGGGTACAGTTTTACCACTAGTACACAGTGGACTCACCGCTACATCATGAATCTTGTTTTATGCAGATTCTTGGAGCTTGTAGGTTGGTACACATCAGAAATTATACGTAGAAAATGTAAGACAGTATCCTCGGCCTATGAACTGCCGTAGCTCGTTGGGCTCTAGACATTATTGATCAAACCAGATTGGATCAACTGTCATAGAATGTCTATGTTAACCACCACGTCATCAGATGCACTTCCCATGCTCGACTGCCTTTTTATGGGTCAGCAATTCCATCAGATCCACTCGCATCATCTATCCGTTATTAAAACCCCAGAGAAACGCACTATCTGTTCAGGTGAATTGTGAATGTTGTATGATTTTACCCGTATGACCTCGATGCAAGAGGATAAACTATCGGTATGTGAACAGCATGAGTTGTATTTCTCCCCCCAAAATGGAGAGTTTTGATGTGATATTACAACAAATACTTTGCAGTAAATGGAAAAATTGTATGTGTAAACTCATGTGCCCAAATTCACGATTTCAAGCTGGTTTTAATTTTTTGCAGTATCAGTCTGTATTTATCAAACCTGATCAGATTGTTTCGATTATAATTACCTGTTAATCATCCATCAAGAAATCATCACAACTAGAAAATGTCGGGGCTGGTACACCGCCAGAAACGTAGATATCCCCGCTCGCTTATTCAAGAAATTTGGTGAACATGAAACCGACCATATTCGTGAAAAGAATATATTTATAGACTTGTGAAGCTACAACGTGTACAGGTACTAAATGGGTCCATTCCTCTGCACTTGTTAATTTTGAGGCACCCCTACAGCCCCCGGACAAGGTGCGTCCTTATCATAATGCACACTTATTCAAGATTCGTCCTTTAACGACATGGCCACCCGACAAAGGTCAAATTCAGGTCAGAGGTCACACACATTCAGGTCAACATTATAATCCACATGGTGAACAATCCACTTCGCAGATATTCAATGCTCCGATAATGGCCAGAAAAAAGTTTTTGACCCCTAAGTACTCTCGAATGACCTCATGATATAAGTTTTTATAAAATTGTTTACCTCCATGGGGGGGGGGGGGGGGTGATACATCCACTCCTAGGAGCATTTTGCTTCTGATGAACACACCCAGTGCTTTGCCGAAAAAGTACAGAATAGTTTTTTTGACCTCTTTAAGTGACCTTTCAATGAACGCTCAATGACATGGCGGGTTTTATGAAAAATTGTACCCAATCCATGTGATGCATCCCACCCTAGCCATATCTTGTCCTTCCAAGGAACATGTGCCAATGTTTTTCGAAAAAGGTCTGAAATTTGAACTTTGACCCCTTGTAACTACCAAAGTAGTGTGCCGATCGAAGCGGGAGTTTGTCCCCTCCATGAAGCACGAGCTCTATCACATATCCAAAATAACCAGTTTCAATTTTTTTTGCCGCGTAACTCTTAAATAGCACATTTATTCAAGTATTCGACCTTTAACCACATGACACCCGCCAGAGGTCACATTCAGGTCAGAGTCCACACATGCAGGTCAACTATAGACCACAATGGTGAACCATCCACTCTTCGCAGATATTCAATTCCCGATTATAGCCAAAAAACAGTTTTTGACCCCTAAGTTACCTCGAAGACCTTCAATGCTATGACCGTTTTTCTGAAATTGTTACTCTCCTGTGGATAATCCACTCCTCAGGAGCGTTTGCATTTTGATTAACACACCCAGTTGCTATTGCGAAAAAGTACTAAAATCAGTTTTTGACCTAGGGACCTTTAATGACCTTCATACATGGCGGTTTTTATGAAACTTGTTAGCCGCCATGTGATGCTCCACTCCTGAAGCATATTTGCATTCCAATGAACATGTCCATGTTATTGTGGAAAATAATAACTCATCATTTGACTGATCAGGACAACTAATATTCAAATTAGTCCACAAATTTAAAAAAAAAAATCAACCTCATGACCTTGATGCTATTGAATAAATTTATCAGGACTGGGTACGTAGGTCCTATTCACAAAGTTTTGTCAAAGTCCTTTAAGATTTGAAGACATCTTGCCTTAATTATTCTAATTCTGCTAACGAATTGTAAGTTAAAACACCATATGACCTTCAGTGCTTTCAGACGCAAATGGAATAAATTTTATTCGTGAGAATCCACCAAGTTTTATAAAGTTGCTAATTAGCTAATTGGGCCAACATGATGCAATTATTCATTCAAGATGACCTCCATTGACCTCGGCCCACATTAGGAAATTTTCATGGGCACTATAGTTGGCCCTATCACCAAGTTTTCCTGAAAATCATGAATTTTTGAAATATCACATACATTCTGCTTAATTAGGCTACTGGCCAAAGAAATGCAAACTTGACCTCGGATGACCTCGAAATTGTGCACTATGTCTTTTCGGCTCCAACACTCCACAAAGAATGACAGTGCTAATGCCTAAAGTTTCCAGCGGCGGAGACGGCGGCACACGGTCAAAACCATAAGATCCCCGAACACTTCCAGTGTTGTCGGGATATAATGCGTACCCAACACCTCCTGCAACACCTGCTCAACAGAAAGTGATATTATTTCCTTCTTGCTAAAACATATTGATTTTAAGGAAATGCATTCAATGTTCTCCTGGGACATTGATACTAGCGTGTTTTAAACAGAGCAACCAAGTAGAAACATTGTGCAATATCTGTGCTAATCAAATTCACTGCCCCTCTTTCTTTGCCCAATAAATAAGGTGACATCACCAGCTCTTCAGTACACTTACACTGTACTGAGCTGTTTTTTCATGTGCTTTTCTGCAAACGTGGCCCTGAGTGGGTGGCCAGGGTGGGGCAAGTTCTCCAGTGCTCGCTTCCAATCGTTGTCTATGTGAAGGTGTGAACACAATAATACAAATCGTAGTTGACTGCCTACAGTATTTGGGCTCATTGATCATATGAGCAACGGCGGAGGCATCAACTCCTCTTCAATTGCATCGCATTTAATCACCTGTGGGTTTCCTTTCTACATCTAGAAGTCCTCATGAAGGCATTTCAGAATTGTTATTAGAGCCGCGTTCTGGCAGTATCAGTAATATTTCAAAAAACCGATGCTCCAGCTGTCTTATAAAGATTGCCACCCAGAGACCCACGATTCCTCATTGCTTGAACGCGAAACGAGAATCTCTTGACCTTTTAATGGGGAGCCTCGGAAAATGAGAGAAACGCACAATGTGATACTTTTCTAGATAGTGAAGGACCATGAAGTTTGATACAATAGAATATAATCAATTGAGGAACTTGACGTCACTGAAGTTGAAATATGACTGATGAACAAAGAAACAACTGAAGCCAAAATTCTGGAAACACACTCAACTAGTTTGACCATATGTATAGTAATCTTGCTCGCTATCAATGCTCTGTTTGTCCCTATGAATCAGGCTGTAACTTGTAGGCATGCAAAGAACAAACGAAAGTGAATCTTGAGAAATATACCAGAACAAAAGACAACTTACCTTACCCGTACTGCATAATGTGCAGAAGAGAAAATGCCATACTGTACTTGAATGTCCACTGTTATTTAGTTTAGTGTGTGTGACACAAATGATAGTTACAGTAATATCAAATAAATCGCTTAAAATAACACCATTCGTTTTATTGTCCTTTCGAAAAAAGAAAGAAAAAACTTTCCCAAAGGGAGCGCAAATGATACACAGAATAATACACCTACCTGTACATACTGCAGTATCTGGCTTTTGAACCATGACTACCATGCATTTTGGACTAGGTAAAGCATAGCTTTCTTACCTTCTGAATTGTACCACTAACAAACAGAACATTTTATCCCCATACCTGTACGGTACTTCCTGATGTTGACTGTATATATATGCAATGAAATGGCTCCTTCAGTGGCGTTACTGTTAGCCTACCAATTCCAACATAACGATCCAGACTGTGTCAAAAATATCACAGCAGTGCCTCGAATCCACTCGAGGAAACTAGTGTGGTGGCTCTCATGGGAAACAATGGTATTTGAAGAGGAATTAGCGCTGATATGAATCATTGTATGTATCCTGACTAATTCTACATTTACGTAGAGTATCAGCATCTAATTGCACTGGGAAATTTCTTGATGTCATGCAAACGTCATTGTCGCTTTTTCCCAAGTTGCTACCAAACCATAACGCCTCCCTAGAAGAGTGCGATATTTGAATTCAGTAATAAATCAGTGAATGAATAAATTAAAGTTACCCTGATTTGAATATTTCTTTTGTTCACCAGGTGTTGGTGTTGACAACATGTTCATCATGATCTCATCCTGGAGCACCTCCGCTCTTCCTCACAGTGGAGGAGCGCATGGGAAGGACCTTCTCTGAGGCCGCTGTATCCATCACTATCACCAACCGTTACCGACGTCCTCGCCTTTGTGATCGGCTCGACCATCAAGCTCCCTGGGTCCGGGTCTCGTGTGCCTACGCAGGGGTGGCCATGATCTTTGTTTACATCTTCCAGATAACCTTCTTCGCCGCCTGCATGGGCGTACAATGGGTGCCCGGAAAGCGAACAACCTCCACTGCTACACCTGCAAGAAGGTCCTGCCAAGAGAGGAGGCCCCGAATAAGTTCTATGAGATCTTCTGCGCTGGGGGGATCTCGATGGACACGCCAAAGGCCATCCCACTGGAGCACCAGATTACCAAGTTTTTCCGGATCCTCTATGGCCCCTTCATCGTCAAGCCTGTTGTCAAAGTCCTTGTCATAATCGGCTACCTGATATACATTGGGGGCGCAATCTACGGTTGCACCCAGATCACACAGGGTCTGGAGCTGAAGAGCGTGCACGGGATGAGTCACCGCTTGGATCTACTATGATGAAGAGGATAGATACTACACCCAGTATGGCCCCAGCGTGAGCGTCATGTTCGATGGGCCCATCACCTACTGGAAGGAGGGGACCCAGAAACAGCTCTTTGAACTACAGGAACAATTCTCCCAAAATACGTACATGTATAATGACCAGAGGCTAATTTCCTCCTGGTTAAGAGACTTTCAACTATACATGCAGATGTCCAATTCACCTCGTATTGAACGAAACACAATTCTATCAGAAGATTGGCAAGTTCGTTGTCGACCCAAGATTCAGTCAGTACGCATTAGATCTGAACTTGGAGAGAGATGCAAACGGTACGATCACGGGGATACTGGCATCAAGATTTCTGGTTACAACAAAAGACATGTCGAACACCACCAGGGAGGGGTCAATGATGATCAGGATGAGAGAAATTGCAGAGGGAATCTGACTTTTCCATCACTGTATTCGGGCTGGGTTCGTCATCTATGAGCAATACATAGGAGTCCTGCCCACACACTACAGACCCTCGGCATCGCAATGGCTTGTGTATTTGCTGTCGCCCTGGTGATGATACCTCACCCGATCTGCGCAGTGTTTGTGACTCTCTGTGTGATATCTATCGACACTGCGGTCATCGGGTACATGTCACTCTGGAAGATACCGCTGGATCCCATATCAATGCTCAATATCATCCTCTGCATTGGTTTCAGTGTGGACTTTTCGGCTCACATTACCTACGGGTATGTGATCGCCCCGTGGAGAACCCGGACCTCCGTTCGGCGTCAGCTCTGCAACCAACCTGGGCATGCCGATATTACAAGGGGCCCTGTCCACGATCATTGCAATATCGGTTCTTGCGACGGCCCCTGTCTACATCTTTCGAATCTTCTTCAAGACTCTATTTCTGGTGATGGTCTTTGGGGCTGCCCACGGACTGATCATCCTACCTGTGTGCCTTTCATACCTCGGTAAGTGGATGCCGCACAAGACGGACCAGCGGGAGCAACGCTACCTCTCACATTCCAGGCAGAGAACCGGTCGCCAGAACGAGGTACGTCCTACAAGAGTGTACCCACTGGTAGCCCTGGTGATGGTGATAATGTAAAATAGAAGTCCAACCGTGTGTGGTTGAGCTTGTCGTATCCACTGTGTGATGTCCTATTGTGTCTCAGCATTTTTGGGCCCTATGAGGTCTTGATGTCACCTGTGTCAGTAGCAAAGTGAATGACAGCAATGTTGCCTCTTGTTTTGTGACAGACAAGATGATGTCACACATCCATACAGGATCGCAATGGTGTTGCCATTGTTGTAGTAGTCATATTTTCTGTTGCTGCACAACCTATATTGTTGGTGCTATTGTATAATGTCCTACTGCGATGCTGGATTCCCTGTCTTGATAAAACCATAGTCGGTATGATAATGGTGCCATGATAATAACCATCTGTGATTTATATTGTTGCAACCAATATACGGTTGAGCCACTGGCCTCTCCTATGAGCACATGCGCAGTGTTGGAAATACTGTATTCTTTCTAAATACCAACCCTCTCCCATTAGCTCCCTCCTATTTTTTTTAGACCTACACTACAGATAAAAAGCTGGAACAAACCCCCCGCTCCCCTTCTCAAGGTTTCAGTCAGGCCGCACGATCAAATAAAACATCGGATAGGGGGAGGGGTATGCCAATGATTCTGCGCAATGTTTCAATGTTTTGTTGCAGCTAGTTACGAGGATTGTAGCCATGCATATACACAACTACAAGTGGCTCTGAACTTAACTTGTCCCAAAAACAGAAGACACATGTGTGTTCCACTATCGATATTTCTCTCAGTCGTGAGTGTATGGGATGCCAGGCTAGGAAACTGTGCAACTAACTGTGCAATTGTATTCGTGTTACTCCAAATAGCGCCCTCAGAATTTTTCCTGGCGGGATTTAAAGGAATACGGTAGTGGTGTTTTTAGCAAATGGAATAATCCTGAGATGATCAGGATCACTACACACTTGGGAGTGAATATACAGTATCACAGTATGTTTGTGAATTCACAAAACTGAAGAACATCATGCTGGTTTGAAAATAATCTTTTGTCAGTGTTTTTCATGTCGTCATCGTTGATGAATTGAAGGGATTTTATTCAATGGGAAACGGTAGTCCAAGAAATAGGCCTAAATGCTGTTGGTCCGTCAATCGATCAAGATGATCTCAAAATGACTACTAATTGGTTATATCTATCACAGTCAGTCCCAAAACATGTATTGCGGATAGTGTGAATGACAGCACCATTGGTTCTCCTGTCCAAAATGTCATTAGAAACTGAGAAACTGCTATATTGAGGTTTTTTCCACCATTCCTATAGGGCAATGCTAATCATCTAATCATGCATTCTATTCCTTAAAACTAACAAATAGCTATGAAGCTGTATGATCCCGTTACTTATAGTGCCACCGTTTTTTTGTTTTTGTTGTGGGCAGCTATGATATGTTGCTATTTTCAAAAGTCATCTCATGTATAGGTAATAAGTGGTTGATGGTAATGCCAAGGATGCGTGGTTACTTGTGTGTTGTTTCCCCGTTGCTTGGTAACCAAGCAATTTGTGTCCTATGTGCGTTGTGTTGGTTACTGTATGTGTCATGTGAATACTGTTACTAGCTGTTGATGATGTGTGCCCCATATGCCCATTGCTACCTGTATCTCCGGATCCACACCAATATTATTTTCATGGTGCCTCTGCGATGCTTTTGCGCTCTTGTAGCATGTTAACAGCTTATGACCTATGTTATGACCAGTTGCAAGTTAAATACGTAGTTCAAACAGTGTTGACAGTCTAGTAACCATTTTACATGTGCTTGGAGCGTTCAACACATAATCCGAGTATTAAGATGACACACCCCAGAAACATTTGGTGAAGTGAGGCACCTAGAGTCACTATGGAATTGACAAGACCCACAATGGACTGACCATTGCATGCTTTGGACGGCCTGAAAATGAAAAGTGCATCATACTCAACAAGCTGGCATGGAATGTGGAGGTTCTGGTCTGGAGTCCATGTTGGATCGGATTATGTATTGAAGGCTTTGAAAATAGAGCCTACCCGAGAGTCTCTGAATATAATCAGTAGGAATCCTTCCAATGCCCTAAACTAGCGAAGAACATTAGGCAAGAGTCGGCCAGAGAGATTCCGCCCTCTTTGCTAATGAGTAGATGTGTCAACGGCAGATTAGCCGCAGTTCACGTTCGACAACACGCTGGAAGTAAACAAGATTGTCCTTTGAGTTGGTGGTTGAGACTTGCGACTCGCTGGTCCGAAGGTTTTATGATCCTCGTAGTCTTGCGTTAAGACGATTATTGTTTTAGCGCTTCTTGAAGCTGGATTGTTCTTATCCGTATACACAAAAAATATGCAGCCGGACTGGCTGAAATAATCGTCTTGTCCAAATTACAAAAATGTGGGCTGGTCATGTGAGAAGAATCATGTTTAAATTGTCAAACTGCTGAACAGCAATCCTCGCTGTCACGTGTAGTAACAGCCAATACAGTCCAACCATTCACGGACATATTTGAATCTCCGGAGCGGGGGTGTGTTCCCTATCAGTGTTGTGATTGGCTCCCTCCAATATTGGAAGGAGATTGCAATTTGGACAAGACGCTGATACAATACAAACACAATTATGATGGCGCACTGCAGAAATTCCGCGAGTGGTGGACATAAAGCAGCAGGTAATCGGGAATATCAAGTATCATCGTCTTAACACAAGACTATGATCCTCGTAGAAACTGTGGTCACCAGCGACAGTGGGGTTGGGATTTGTTGCAACACTGTTCTTCAAAAAGTTTGGTGGGGTTGAAGCAGTCACTCTCGGGACCTATTCTGCATGATGGATGCCATTGGTTACACCAAAATCTGAACCCATCCCTGAATTGGTGGGGTGGGAATATGGGTTACAACCTTAGTGGACAACAGTTCACCTTCAAACCATCTCACCTCGAAAAAATTATTTTTTCAGCATGCATGAAGATCAATCGTACAAATTTCTATTATCATATAATTGCACTGATGCAATATAATGCAATATTTTCAATCGTTGGCACTTTATGTTGAAATAATGTATGTTGATACTTAACTAGGTATAATCAATGTTGGCACCCTTAATTTATCATGTAACCTATGTGCTGGATTGAATAGTTCAATGCATGTTGTGATGTTTGTACTGTATCAGTTGTTGCTGTGAAACTGCACGTATTACAGGATAGGATAATTTTGATTTCAGCTAATCAGAAATTCAATAAACTACAATTGGGTCAAGCATTGTGTTATTGTACTTCAATATCTAGTGGCAGGTGATAACTACAATTTTTATCAACACACTCCAGTTGTAAATTCTGGCAATGGTACTTCCATTATGAATGAAGAGATGAAACAGTGTTGAAACTTTCCTAATGAATACAAGTGCAATAATGTACGTCATCCTTAGATGGAATGCTTGCCTTACGGTATTTTGTGATGGATTGCCCACGTGCATTTCACACAGTGTATATTGGGAAATGAGACATTGTATCTGTTTCCAGATGTGATTTGTGCCAAATATTTTTTTTGACAAATCCAGACATCAAGGGTACATGTATATTAGGGTACACTCCTAAAACTTGGGATTAGCCAGTTTTGAGTGTACATTTCTTTTTATTATAGGTCCAGTAAGGTTTGAAAACTTGCTGCAGAAAATGTTGTGATGCAGTAATGTTGGTAGTGTCAAAGTGTTAAAAGGTTAGAGGTTAGAACGACAAAACTGACTACAGGTTACTTGCCGCTATCATTGCAATAATCGTCTTTTTTTGCAGTGTCACAGCATTTTGTGGAATTGAGGTTAATGCTAGGACTCCTTGCCACTATATAATAATTAGGTTTTTTTTTTTTTTAAATAAGAGGCACTCATGTTCATCTCCTCTATATTAATAAGCTTGTTGTCAGTTTATGTGAATTATGTACAGTAGATGTGGTGTCATGTGTTCCCTTTTTTTTCTTGCTTCCATCAAATGGCGAACCCTCTGTTTCATTTTAATTTATTGTTTTATAGCTGTTTGTCGATCTGAAAAAGCCAGATATTATTTTCTTTCATTCCGGCTTTGGAAGTATAATGCTGTCAGAAAAATGTTTCCATGGAAACAGTCAGAGGCACTTATTCCTGCAATCGCATGATATTATGTATTTATTTATTCATTCATTCATTACAAAGTAGACAATAATGTCCATTTTGAAATTGGAATTACTAGATGAAAACCTTTGAATGCAGTTTTAGTGAGAATATAAATTTCCTTGTGAGAATATAAATTTCCTTGTGAGAATATAAATGTTCAATAATAGCTGTTCTAAAGCAAATGGAGAATTGCCTCTGTAAACAAGGTTGACCCTGATTTGTTGAAAGCCTTGCAGTGTTGAAGACTCTGTGATGATTGTTGGATGTCAATTGTCAAGGATGTATTACATACAGCCATGTAAGTGGGTCACTTTGCACAGTTTGTTTTTATATCACCTTGTTCCCACCTAATGCCAGACCAAGAAAATTTGAAGGTATTTTCAACACCTGGCCTGGGTTTATGTGCTGAATGCAGAATCAATCATTTAGTTGGAGTAACAGAATATTCTCATTGTATAACAAAGTCATGTCTGTGGAATATAAGTGAAAGTGACTGATTATCCACCTATTCAATTGGACTATATACTGTGCAATTTTGTGGATGCATCTTGGTATTGATTTTCTCAGAGGCTGGGTAAACATACTGCATGTAGGTGCTCAATTCTCAATGTATTAGTGACCTGCTGAAAACCGTGGGACCAGAAACAGTCCCAACTGTCCTCTGATGGGTTGCTGAATGATGCTCATTAAGAATGTCTGCCCCTCCAAAATATAGTGATACGATGGTAGAAGTGAAACCTGAAGAAACTCATCTGTCGAGGCAGGGTTGAATTGCCGGGAAGCATGACAACATGGTATGGATGGACATCAGAGGGATTGGCAGGTGTCATGGTGAACCTATAGGTAACCTTGTATGACAGAGGTGGCTCTCTCCCATTGATAGCCCTAAATCCAAGAGTCTCATCAGGTCTCTGACCTATGGTATAGAGGGTCATGAACAGTTTCACTAGATGTTTTCTATATTGTCCAGTAGGTCACTATTTCTTGGTGTGTTATTGCATGCTGATAATATCATAATTGCATTTCTCTTATGGTGATGTAACGATGTTAAAAAGGTTTGAGTTGGTGATGAAGCTTTCCATGGTATTCCTGCTTTTGAAGCCATGAATTGTCTCCCTGTTATGTAGACAACTCTGAAAAAGTTTGGAATACTGTTTCCGCCATAACAATCTCCACCTCATCACAGAAGAATGTTTAAGGTTTCGTTCGCATTGTTGGATGTAAGTGCGAGCAAGTCTGATTGTTCAATTATTATAGAGGGAAAGATCATCATCCAAGTCTTACTGCAAAGACAGCCAATTCAACTTTGAATTCTTAAAAAAAAAAATACAATGAGTGTTACTTTTCGAACTCATTGGAACAAATTTCATTTTCTAACACCCCTTTCTCGTTCTCCCATATGCTGCTCAGCGACATACCCGTGGGATCAGATGCAGGCAAGTAATTCGCTAGGCATGACGATATGTATGGAGCCAATACGTGTGACCACTGTTTGAGCTATCTTTGCCCTGGTGTCATCGTTTATGAACATTCCAGCCATATGTTATAAAATATGCATAGTTAGGTGAAATAGCAATCTGATTTACCATTCGCCCTGATTTGACTGAGCGTGCTATTTTCTGGGTGGTATATTTAATTTATATTTGACCTTTTTCTTTCAAATAGAATAGGGAGTGAAAAGGAGTTGTCCTATGTTGCCCTACAACTTTTGGCTTGGGAACAGAATTACAGGAGTCCTCCTGGAACTATATCCAAATCTATCACTGGGGGGTCCATCATCCTGTGACAGAGGCACAAACGGAACATTTTATGATCAACAGAGGTATAAAAACAGACAGTTTTATCAATATTTGGTGTGTTGATAACAAGAAACCTCTTCACTGAATTAATGGTAGCTGACCAAGAGTTCTCATCAGCGACTCCTGGTAAATAGTGAGATACACAGTAATATTACTGGAAATGTCACAGTAATAGTAACTCACTAACAGGCAGGGGCAATATGGCCGTAAATTTCCTTCATTCCAAACAAAAAGTTGGTGTTACACGTACATGCCTGGTGATCGAACCTAATGAATCAGCTGTTTTGTTTTCCCACTTGTACCATGTAACAAGGAGAACTTTGTTCTTTGAAACTGTAGAGAAGTTCACTCTGAATACATAGGGAGAGCAAATCCTGTCTGTTTATTCTGATTGGTTCGAGATTAGCATCAGAATTGAAAAGGGACTTTTGGCTGTTTTCCTCGAATATTCCTGAATCAATTATCAACTAATTCAAATTGATCACAGAGATGGGAGTTGAAATATTTGTTCTCTTGAACAAATTTTTTCTCTTGTGAGAATTGTCCAACATCTGATGATGAAAGTTAGAGAGGAGCCAGAAGCACATGATTAGCAATTTGATGATTTTTTTGTACAGTTATGATGTCAGCACCACTCTATTAGGTGGTAATGTGTGCACAGTAGCTTGTTTCTGTGGTGTTTGAATCAATTTGCATTTGAGAAGGGAACAAAGATGAGAATGAGTTTATACAATCATTTTCTGAATGGACCTTATGATAAAGAGATTTGTGGATTACTAATACTAGATATGATTGGACAAAATGAGGCTCCTGTCCAGTAGGCTGTGTGGATTATTCTGATGAAAAATTTCGGTTTGTGGTAGAAAAATTGTCTTGTGTCAAAAAGAGGACTGTCAACTAATATCAGCACGAGGCACATTTTTTCCTGATATTAACGATACAGGCGGCGTTACATTGAAAAAAAAGTGACAGTGATTGTGCAGTAATCTCTGATGAATCAAAATTCAATTGTTATGACAGACAATAGGTCCAAGAACAATTTGCAAAAAGCTATGAAGAAGGTTTCTTGTATATTCACGCAGCCTTGGTTTGAATTTTGAAAGAGATTGCATTTGACAAGGAGTCAACAAATGTAATTTTGGCCGGGGGGAGTTTGTGGGTAATGAAGGGGCTGACGATTGAAAAAAAGGTTTCTTTCATTCTGGAGAGAGCTCTATTAAATTATTTCTAGCAAGTTATTATAATGGGCGCACCTAGTTGTGTCCTTCTGCAGATATTTCACCATTTTCTAGTGGACATTCCCATACTATTTTTTTAGAATACTAATATAATTGACTGAATGTATGTATTTTTTTCTTCTAAGGTATCAATTGAGGGCTGTGGTGTGTGTGATCCATGAATCAATAAATGGATAGTAAATAGTATATATATATATAGCCAATGTGATTACATAATGGATCATGTTCAATAGTGGCCAATTTGCCAAAGCAATATTTTAGATTGACAGTTTGGAGGCAGGCAGCAGGTCTGTCACATAGGTTTATGCGCTTTCAAATTAGGGATTTAAAATGTGGTTAATACCAGCAGGGAGTCCTTTTGATGCAAAACTATCAACATTATATGCACTGAGACAGCATTGTGTGGATGTTTAGGGATATTTTGAGATGATGCCCAATCCATCTCCGTGGCTCACACCGGGGTGCTTCATATGGTTCCTTGCATGCATGTATGGCTATGTGTACTGTGGATGTTACGTGTTGTCGGTCTTCACCACTCTTGTCTGGTTTTAGGGCTTCTGTACCTAAGATCCGTCTTTTTCTTCCTTTAATGGTAATTTGCATGTTGATTTGAAGGGAAATTCGCCAAAAGTTATTACTTATTTGTTGAAGAGAATAAAAAATCATTCAAATATCACTTTGTTCCAGGTTCATAAGACCATGGTTCGGTTGGCGAAGATATGGCTTCCTAAATATTCATATATTGCCGATTTCGGCAAACTGGCAACCATTATTGACGTCATATCTAACAATATAAGTGGGGAAACGACATATTTCTTAAAAATATTTTTCTCGAAATTGGGTAAAGATATTGACGTCATCAAATGTTGCCAATTTGCAAACTTGCCAAATTGTTAATGATTATTTGTTAATCTTTGAAAATTCATAACTTTATAACGAACAGCATGCTATGAACATGAAACAAAGTTGATTGTCATGATTTTTAATGCACAATCATATGACATTATATTTTTGGCTGGAATTTTTTTAAGGATGTGCTCCTTTGTTTCTAACTGTGAAGGTATCCCACGAATCATGAAGCACATGCCTAACTTAAACGTAACTGAAAAACAGAGGCTGAATACAAAAACAGATTATAGCTGATGTGGAAACAATGGTCAAGATGCTATGATGCATCAGACAGTCAAAACTCAAAACATGGATACTACACTTGTTGATGTACTATCAGCCTGTATTTGTATGATACAATCATAGTAGATGGCTTGGGCCCTTGTATTGTTGCTTAATCATCCATAATTAGCGACTAAATCAAACCATCTGGGTTTATCATCGGGTTCGATCTATTTGTTTAATTGAATCCGCATAGAAACAGAAACGTTTTACCCGTGGTGTGTTCATGGACACATACAAAGTTGCACTGGTAAAGAATCGAGGTATTACAGTTGATGAACCATTTTCTTCTGTGGAACTGGTGTAGCTGTGCCACCATTAATTTAATGGTATCAGTCTGTGGAGTGAGTAGTCTTCGGAAAGTATCAGTAGTATAGCACTATTCTATACAAATAAACACCTTTCGCATTTTAGTAGAATCATGAAGAGGCTGAATTTCAATATGTTCAGTGCAATATATATTAGGCCTATAGCACATGACAAACCACATCTCCAGTGGCTGTACTTTTCGTCCTGCAGGAATGCCATGAAACGTTTATCTAATTTCTTACAACTCTAATCAGGTTGTGACAAACTTGTACATAGATTTCACAGAATTTTACTATCATACGAGCAGCTTTGAGGGGTTCAAAAATCATGCGGTACATTTGCGGTGAATTTCATTGTTGGTGTCAGTTGTATCTTTAAGATAATTAATGTTTTTCGATCCCCTGGTTTCTGTTCAATTTTGCACCTTATTGACCACGTGTTTCCTTGACCAAAGAAAGTTATTGGAGCAATTACATTCATTGTCAACATAACTCACATTGAATATATGTTGTGTAGTGTTTTGTTTACTTTTATGCCCGTTTTTAATTACTGTTACAGTCCATGCATGAATGGACATGTGCAGGCAGGTAAACCGCCGACGTGTATGTCCCTGTAGAAATGACCTGTGTGCACATTAAATTATGTCAATTTGGCATCGGGTGAATTTGAAATGACTTACCTGTTGTTAAGGACCAATTGTAGTCCACTTTCCCCAAGTTTCGTTTAATTACGACAAAGTTAAGAAATCACATAAATTATGCAAATTCGATCTCCCGTGACTTGAAATGACCATTATATTGTTTAGGACTAACAACAGTGCACATCCACGAAGTCTCATTCAAATCCGACAGTTAGAAAATCGCCAAAAACCCCGTAAATTGGACTACCTTGAAATCAGTGTCATGTTATTCGGGACCAACTGTTGACCCCATACACCAAGTTTAGTGTGAATCGGACTTACCTGCAGTAGAGGGCAGCAAACAAGCAGTAAATCCCACACCTTCGAACCCATCCGAAATTCTATCTATACTTGGCGGACAGGAGTACTAATTATCAGATCAATCGGTAAAAGAGTTATTGCGCTAAGGCCTGAAATTTTCACTGGCGGCGGCAAACCATAGTATTCCCGAACACTTAGTGTTGCGGGGATATAAATATCAAGGAGTGGAATCTACTTCCATCAAATGTCCGTGCTCCCCTTGATATCAGGACATTTAAATCTAGCTTGATGGACATCGACCTCCAAGATATGGTGCTAAAGGCACACATCAGACATGTAACTTCCACACTGATCTTTGCGTAATAACTCTAGTTTAGAGTGTTTGCACAATCCTGCAGTACGGAGCAGAAGAACAGAAAAAAAAAAAAAAAAAAACTCGCGTGAACGGATTTCCGGAAATTGCTGTGTGCTGACAGTGGGTACGTCAGCAGCATACGTTGAGTTCCAATGTGAATTATGTCCTCACACAACCCCTCCGCTTAGCAGCTTAGTCCAATTTTTCCGGGGTCAGTTGGATTGGAATCGATAACCGTTTACAGAGGTTATTATATGAAATGGATTGGAGCACCGCTTTGCCCCCGATGGACTTTCCAAGCTTTGGGCGACAATACGGTATGGTCGTGAGTGTCCTCGTGGCCCCGAAGCCTCCTATTTGACATACTTGCGAATACTCGAACCGTGTTTAATTGAAAGTTCTATATTGAAGAATTGCTAGACCCTGTACTATACATCATCCAGCACCATGCTTGGCCGTTTGCAAACATTGTCGGAAATGTTGGTTGAGGTTAGGCAGGAATATTGTGTAGGAATATGCCTTATAGGCCCGGCGACTGAATGAGTGATACCAGATAAACACCGAAATGTTCCTGTAGTGGTGAAAGGCCCGAGAGGGGCACTACAAAAAAGTATAAATAATAATAATGATAATAATGATAATAATACAAAAGTATTCATGGCGCTGCACAACGTTACAACTCGAAAGAAGTGAGTTTTGAGACTTGAACTGAGCCAGCGAGGAAGATCTGACACACTTCGGCAAGGCGTCCAAAGGGTAGGACCCACAACAGAGAAAGCCCGATCCCCAGGCTTTCAGCCTATTTCTAGGGATCATGAGATCTGACCCATCACTGGATCTCATAACGGGGATTCATGGAAGTCGAAATTAGCTAGCTAAATAGGCAGGAGCAATATCATGGAGACACTTTAGCAGTTTAGCTGTAATATATTCGGTCACTCCCTTCCCACCTCGAGCGGTTAGCAGATTTTATGCTTTTGTCAGTTTGTCGTGCACAAAGACAGCGCAGTTGCTTCCCTTGCAACACATTGGCCGTTTATCGCCTGTACCACGAAACGTTTGCACACGGACACTTCTGAACAGCTGTTTTGTTGCAGGGACAAGCACAATATGGGGTTTTGAAGAGGCGTTATCGTCCGCTAACAATTGACAAGGAAGCGACGGCGACGTTTGTACGACGTCCAGGGGCGTACCACGCGGTCGGAACCCAAGGGGAGTGCGCCCTCATAAATGGCCTCACTCCCTATTGGCAAATAAGTACAATTTATTGGCCCTAGTCACATGCTGCTGCAATATTCAGTTTTTGTGTTGAACAATTATTGATCACCTGGGTCATGGGGGGGGGGGGAGCTTTGGGGGTCAGAACCCCCCCCCCCCCACTTATTGTACTTATTTGCCAATAGGGAGTGAGGCCATTTATGAGGGCGCACTCCCCTTGGGTTCCGACCTCAACCCCCCTCCCCCCACCCCCACCCATGCAAATCTCTCGGTACGCGCCTGATGACGCCACCCACTAAAAATATTCGAGTACGATCGACTCAATGAGATGTTGATGTGATATTAGTTGCGATATACCATGAGACGATTCTTGTCGTAGACGCACCCGTCCATTATTCGGGGGGGGGGGGGAGTTCTATAGACGATATTGATTCTTCACTGAAATGGGAACATTGTGTTGTCTTCTAACTTGATGATAGGAAGCCTATACCCCCTACTTGACAAGTCTTTAAACCTCATCGAATCTGGCAATCTCTTACTGCGCTGTATTATCGTTGTAGGTGGAGCGGATTAGCTCGTCGGCAGAGCTCCAGACTTGAGATCCGAAAATCGTGAATTCGAATCCCACAAAGCCGGAGGGCTTTTTCCCTAGTGACCTTAGACAAGGCATGTCTCCCCAACTGTTTCACGTTAGCCACGTGTAAAAATGGCCACCTTGTGAGGTGATTAGTAGGCGTGCGTCATATGTGGCTGCACCCTATTGGGAATTCCCACGGGGGACACGATGGAGTGGCGCACTGAAATGGTGTGTCGGGAGTGACAAGAAAGAGGTGGCCATACTATATAGTACATGGTGTGACAGTCCTAAGGAATCAGGGGTACGAGAATTGTGAGCGCTTTGAATCTCGTCGCAAAGCGCTATAAGCACTTAGGTATAGGTATTGTACTGAGACACAGTATACATGTATCTTTTATAAGAGTATATACAAAATCACATCCGGTCCGGTGGCTCGTTTGAAATGAAATAAAAAATCTGAATTTACCGAACCAAAATGATTACCATTTTGAAGATCACACAGCTCTGTTTTACTTGCTATTAAAGTAAAATACTCCTGACGTATCAATCCCGTCGAACGTAAAGATACGGCAGCAATAACCCTACCTGACAGACGTATATCCTGTCCGCTATGATGTCCACCGTTTGTAGGTTACTGGGTTAGAAATCGATTACGCGTAGTCGACAAACTGGAATCCCGAAGATTTCCCCTATATGTATTTCCCCATTATCGAATTCATTCCGCAAACGGTTCTTCCTCTCGGGATTTTAATTAATCGCTTTAACCGAGTTTAAATACAGCAACAGTCCGTGTGTGGTGTACTTAAATCCCGTCATTTTTCAGAGAGAAGTTATATTGAATGGCGGAGTATAGTTTATAACTATGTTCCGTTCTAGTGGTATATATGGGATCAGGCTGGGATGCGCTCTGAGAAATAATAATAACGGGCGTAGCCTATACCATACGTGCATGCCCACTCATGTTAGACCATATATCATTTTCAATAAATTTGTCATTATTATTATTATCCTTGTTATTATTTTATTATATTATGAAACAACATTCAAAAAGGGTTAAAAAATAATGTTAGCTGAAGCAGCTAAGCTAACCCGAGGTTGGAACCAATAATTGCGGCTGCTAAATTGCGCGGGATAAGAGCGCAATCCGTGTCATACACACTGATGAGAGCAGACGTTAATAAGGCGAATTATACTGCTGACGTCAGATATTTGCTGTACGGAAGGCGTAGGATGGGAATCGATATTCTTCTAAAAAACGTGCTAATGCAATAAAAGCAAGCGAGAAGTGATGGTCACCGCTACTGTAGTTGAACCGGCACACTATTAAAGATACCCCATACATCTCAATACAAATCTATATAGAATACGGCATATCGTCACTGAAATATAGTCAATACCAATATTAATTTCGAATACTAGGGCGTTTTCGTATGACGTCATGAAAACGGGCACGGCACGGTCGATTTTCAACAGGTGTTTCGAGACGACATCGACTACTCAAAGAGTAAGGGTTCAGATATTAATAATAAACACTATGTTGATATCGACTGAATTGAACATAGGTTTATAGGGTTAAGATACCTGAACGCGTTCAAGAGTGTATGCCGTCCCTTTTGTTTCGATGTATCTTTCCTCATCCCCGGAGGATTTAGAACGCCTCTCTACATTGTCGCAATGATATGTTAATGTGAAAATAATACACTGCCGTGAGATGTTTTCAGTCATGTGAACCGCGCGCCGTCCATTATTCACAGGTTACCAGGTTACTGGGAAACGATATTCTCCTAAGCAGGAAAGGTAAACCATTTGCTCGGGGGGGGGGGGGGGGGCGAGTCGGAGCCAAGGTGAAAGTGCGCCCTTATAAATGGCCTCACCTCAAATAAGTACAATTTATGGGTACCTAGACACATGCTGCTGCAATTTTGGCCTAAGAAAAACAGCTGCACAGCCTCTACCGAACTGCAAAAGATGGGGTTTTGTGCGTAAAAAATATTGACCACTGGGGTCATGGGGGTCACCCCCCCCCCCCCCGTGAGTACGGGGTCGCCCTGGGTTATAAATCGGTTTTAACTATATAGTCTGGTGAAGTGTTGGCTGGCTGCGCACCGTTTTGACGACGAATTCATCGTGTTGCTATGTACTGGTTCCCCCCTCCCCCGCCCCACCTTTCGGACATCGTTAGATCTGCTGTTAGCTTGACTTCCGAATCCGGCAAGCTGATGCTGACGTAATGAAGTCCGGGATTGAAACATTTTATTCAGGTCAGTTCATGTACCGCGTACTTGAGTGCATGTATCATGCCGTCGATTGTAGCGAATGCACGTAGACCTACACCCTGCGATCAATGAACGTTCGTATCTGCAATAACTCGACAATACAACGGGACTTGCTCGCTATTGCGAATTAAAGGTCTCTAATCCTGAGCTCCCGTCCGAGTTGAGCACTATGCGATGTCTTTATTCCGAAGAGTCGAACCTCGAATGAATTTCCTATTCCGAATTCGAAGACAGTGTTTTCCAATGGAAGAAACGGCTTATTCAATCACACATATTTTTTTAGCAAGGAGGGCATCTCTAATAGAAATACCAATCCACATCCTGACTCATCGCAGCGTCACATCGCCCTGCCAAATTGAACAGTAACCCTTCGGTTATATTTAATTGGTATCGACCCTTCGGATTATCAGAATGAATGAATAATAAACAAAGGAGTCAGGTTGTAGGGTACTGGTTCTCGAACGTTATTGTGCGGAAAAATTGCGGAGTGGTGTCGTTGACGCTCTGCGTCACGTCGGTCGGCTGTTGAGCAGTCCAAGTTGGACATGAATTCCCGCTCCTCAAGGTTTCGAAAAAAGATCCCGTTCACTGATCGTCCTATCGATTTCGGCGGGGACGTAAAATGGCGGTCCTGGGTGTAGGTTGAAAATGGTAACGCCCCTGCCTCGGTATTATCCGAGCACTAGTCGCGAAGGCGATCAATTCAGGCCAGGGTTTTTTTGATGGGTCTCAGACTCGTTTCCTGAATCCCATGAAATCGAAAAGCATGAATCTAACATTTACGAATTAGTATAGTATACTGGCTTCGTCCCGGACACCTGGTAAAAAGCGGACACTATTTTATCGGTCGAACGTTACCTTAGCAACACGGTAATAGAACAGTGTCGCGGAACTAATCAGGGTGGAATTATTATCCAGCGAATTGGGCAGATTACGAGTGAGTACTCACACGAAAATGGCCGAATGAGGGATTTAGACTCGCTCTTGACAGTGACCGTCATCGTAGCATATTGTGCTTCAAGTTCGGAACTCGTGATAGCGCTGTTAGTATGTAACTGCATACGGATCATACATTAGTTACGTACTGCTTCAGTGTGTCCGCTTTCTAGCCAGGTTCCAGGATCGGATGTCAGCGACGGGACGGCCTGGGAAATCTTGAAATCTCCGTTTGAATTCATTATTTTGAAGAGTCGATCGATTTATAATTCATTGCCACACAACCCTACTGTACTATTTGAGTGCATTTCCTCCGTATTTTGCTATTTGGAATCGAGACAAATTGACGAATACTCTCAAGTGTCCGTCACTTCCAGAAGACTATATACTGCTTATGAAAGTCCAGGACGAACAGTGTAAAGCGGTGAGGTGGCAGAACGGTTTTAGTTTAGAGTGCAATCACGAGCTCATGGTCAAACCCCGGTGTCGTCACGGACACCAACATTCACCCCGCTCCTTTTCTCATGTAGGAAAGTGGCACGAGGGAAGCTACACACTCGTCTGTCGGATGGGGACGTAAGGCCAGGGAGGAGCAGGGAAATTCTACCCCTGCCTCGTACTAGGGCACTCTTAGAAAAAGAGTAGTCGAGATTCGCCAGTGTCCTTCTACACCCCAAACTGGAGCCTCTACAATTTCCGACTGAAGCCCCCCCCCCCCCCCCCCCCCAAGAATTTCCTTAGTCAGCTGAAGCACCTTCGCGTGGAAGCATAACCCGAGGCATATAATAAAGAACAGAGTAACCGAGGGAGGGGTATGGTGACTGTTCGATCTGATCATCCGTGACAAATAACGCTCTTATCAAACTTTACCAACGGGCAGTGGGTAAGGAACTACCAGTACCAGACTATACACAAAGGAGTCATTTCGAAGGCCAACGTCGTGTAGACTTTTGGTACTTCCTATTCGTTGTACTTTATGGCAGTCGACCCCCCTCCCTCCCACAGATGATTCAGCCGATCCGAGTCATTCAATTGCAAAATTACATGGGAACCGTGGGATCCCATGTAATAAGGAGTCAATGTAGAGAATGTACCTTCGTAACCATGTAACAAACGTAGGCATGGTAGGATCGAATGGAAGCTTACAAAATCGTTCACAAGATATCCAAGACCTGTCTCATTCATTTCGATGCCCATGGATACCTATTTTCGCATTCCTCTCATCATGGCGTAAAAAGGCAGAATTTACTGTGTAGAGCCTATGGGCGGTCTTTGCATCCCTCCCCCCCCCCCCCGCCCCCCCCCCCCCCTTGATGTAATAGATTCCTCAAATGCAAATTGAAATAACTGGGCAACAGGTTTGAACTCCAAAATTTGGGGTTGTGCAGTTTGTGCTAGTTTGAATAAAGGAAATCTGTTACATGACCATTCGCCTTCTGAATAAACTGCCAAATGTGTTATTGGGTGAGGCAGTGCTAGTGCGCGAGACCCTGAGTGACGGAGTCAGCTACTAACTTCAGCATCACACCTGCCCCCCCCCCCCCCAATAGGAGACTATACTGTGTCGCTGCGTAAATTTCATTTTCGGAGTGTGGTAAGAATGCTGACGGCTCTGCGCGTAGGTGCGGTTTCCCGCCAACGCAGTGGTTCATTTCGTTCACACGAGTGGGTGCCAAAATTGGGTCACATTCATTATCTACTGTCAACGACGTCATAAAACGTCAGAGAGCCGCTCAAAGATGAACTTAGAGGACAACTGCAAGATTAAATATGAGTCCTAATATTTTAGCTGGGGAAAAACTGAATGGGTCACCCCCACCAAACCCGAAGTTCATACGACTTTCCGTTACGTTAGTTACCGTCATTCGAAGTTTTGTTGCATTGTGTTGCACAAGATCGAAAAGCATCCATGCATCATGCAATGATAAATAATGTCATACTTGCACAAACCCGCAAACAGTCTGTGTTTACTATGAAATTCACACATTATTTTCATTTCGAAATGCATTTAGTCTGTGGTAGAGGATTGCTGTATAGTAGTGGGTTGGTAGGTGTTGATGATTACTTTGGTGAGTGAAAGACAACAGAACTTCTGCTAAATATTGACTTATTCAACAAAATGAAACAATGAAGTACATGACATAACTTCCTGGGTTGTAAACGTGTGACGTCATGCGTTATTGCGCAATTGGGATTCATCCCAATTTCTCTGCATGATTGAACAACCTTTGAAGGCCAAATATCCAATGGGAACATTGTAGTGACATGGGATTCGGACATACACCATATTATAGTTTTTATTCTCCACGATATAATGATATGTTGTATCCAAGTCTGCATGTTGGGCTAGAATTTCATATGTACTTTCAAATAACGGAAATTAATGGCAGCAATTTGCTATTAATTCACTGTCATTTTTACAATGAATTGGTTGCAGTGCATGGTAAAACAGTTTTTGTCGTGACGTCATAAAAACGACACTCTCGGGTTGTTTCGTGAGGTGTTGCCGGACGCTATTGTCTCTCTAATCCTCATTCTACTATTGCTTTCCTTTTTTGCCAGCCTTGTTACCCCTGTAACTAAGAAAACTACTCTATATAAATGGTTTTATACTGCTACTGCAGCTGTTTGTTTGTCTATATAGAGAGGCGATATCGTCTGATAGCCTGGCGAAAAAACGTCGGTGGCGTTTTTATTAACCACAACGAAAAAAATCGCCTCAATAGTATTTAATATAGATTACAGTACGGTATATCGCTACCGACTCAATACAAGAAACAATTCCGATATACATGCAGTGGGGCGATATTCGTCGTGACGTCATAGAGAAAGCAACACAACTTTTTCACAGGTGTTGCGAGACGAGGTTGTTTCTTCAACCTAAATAAGTAAACGTACTTATTATTGCAACCAGATTAAAATCAATGGCGCAATAACAATTGTTTAAATAAACATAATTGACCAATGACTGGAGCTACCGTAGAACCTAGTTGAAAACAAATCCTATGATAGGTAGACCTATACGACAAACATTGAATTGATGGTCCTACCCATGACCGTGGTGAGTGATGGTTTTGTCATTTTATTCGATATTCATCCCAAACCAAAATTCCAATACTCAATATATCGTATATATTACTTATTACTTCAAATTGGTGTAATTCTTGAGGAAGGGCTCCTCAGAGTTTGCGTGAAATGATATCTGACAATAAATCCGAGAAACTGATGCACTCACGGGCCACGATACGATACATTCTTTTTTCACAATCCTCAGTAGAGGGCTTATAATAAGTCCCCCAACCTCATATGCGCTTATATTACATGCACTGTCGTTAAATCGGCAATATATATCCTGCAGTTTTCTCACGAATGCCATCTCAAGTTTGCCAATATACTGACAATATACATACATAATTATGCGAGGCAACTGCACAACAAACGACCAGATCGGATACTCGGGGAAACATGATATACGTCAACCAGAAACGTAGTGATACAACGTCCAATTACTTTATATTTATAGGCATAATTGCATATTGTATACAGCCACAATTGAAGTGAGCGACACGCCAGAATTCACCACAAGTGTCATTTGTCGAAATGTTGTTTTTTCATTTTTCATTTACCTCTTAAGAGGTTATATTGCGTCTCGGAACACCCAAGGCTAGTCGTCTACATAGTCTCCTCAAGGTATCGGCACTAATTTCAACACTGACAATCATTGTCACCATAATAAACGACTCGGCCGCCATGGGAGTGCATAGGGGTGAACCCACTGTTCACTATCTAAGCGGGCGCCACCATAGGTTGTCGCGGAGCATCAAAGTCACTCTGTCCTCCAGAAGCTCGCAGATGGGAGGAATCTCGCCTGTCCCGGCGTGTTTTATTAACACTGAAAATATCCCTAAATGGACATTTCTTGTCCTGTTACTTTATATTATGAGAATATTTTATGGATATTTCTTCTCACATTGTCGGTGGGAACGGGATGGTTCTCTCGACGACTAGCATCGACTGAGCTGTCGAGCAGAGTAAACAAATCCCGCAGTCGTGAATGAACGACGGTTTACCAGAGGCCTATGCGGCCTGGGGAACGGATATGCTGAACTTTGTACTGCCGCTCGACGGTTTTTGGACTAAATCACAGTTGGAGTAAATAGGCCTATATATATATGGGTGAGGGCGGGAATGCGTCCCCCAGCAAAGTACAGATGAACACTGTCATTTTTAAACTATGTATACAAGAACACCTCACCCGCCCTCCACAAAAAAAAAATCGCCTTATTCGCGTTTTAGGACCGCTTTTATTTTCCATCGTATGCCATTGGGGGAGAGGGGCCCGTTCCCCCGCTTTGCACTGGGACTATGTTAATTTGACGTGCAAACGCCTCGGGGTTTTTTCGTCCGTTGTTCAGTACTGAACGATCTAGACCAATTGTATCTTTCGGGCAAATTAATGACGCAGGGGTACGTCAAAGTCCATCAATGGTGCTGAGTCCCTGCGTTTGAAGGACATGTGCGTTGGGGCCGTCCTCGTACGAATTTCGCGGAATACTAGACGTCATTGTCGGCAAATGGTCAACACAATAATGGGTGCGAGGATACGTCAGTTTCGGCAATGGTCCGTTATCGTTGTGAACGCAGGGGCCCGTGTCCGGCCCGAATGTATGCGGCACCTAACGGGCATATTGCCGGACCATCCCCAGCGGTCTAGGGCGAGGCTTGCAATTGACATGCATTACTATCACGTATATTATATGTGCTTAGACGATTTTTGTGGTTGACGTAAGTAATTGTCGCCAGCGTTTTTTTGCTAGTGAATAAAGACAACCATGCCTCTTCGAGCCCTAACAGCCTCACATGCGTTCATTGACAATTTGACTATAATCTGGTGATACAGGCGTAGGTAAGCCACCGTATACTGTGATCTGTAATAAAGCTATTTCAATTAATTTTAATGCAAGATGAATTAGGCTGGATCTCAAATGAGATGCAAAATAAGCGATTGAATATAGATATCTATATATATATATATATATATATAGAAATTATATTTATAGATATATATATATATATATCATATAATATATATATATATATATCTATATATATATATATATATATAAGAAAAACAAAAAGAAACTGAGAAATAATAATATAACAATTATATATATATTATATATATTAATATATATATACTAAGAAATATATTAAATACGTCAGAGGGGACCGGAAATTGTTAGAGGATCACATTAAGGCAATACAACAGTAGTTGGTGTCTATTAGGCTATCATGGCGGGCGTGAAGTTATTGAAAATCAAACACCTGGATATTTGGCGTGGAATGTGGGGGGGGGGGATTAGCAGAAAAATATGGCGAGTATTTGGTACTAGTAGTCGGGTTCCATTCAAGGGAATTGATTCTGGTACATTCGGCAAATAGGATATATATGCCATCTGGCATTGGATACTTATGATATTTTGTACCTTACCCGACGTACGAACCAATTGGATAGGATAATTTGACTCAACAAGGGTATGGCTTACATTTTCGCATGCCGGGTAACATTACACCAGTTTTTTTTTAATTAAACGGTTCCCAACGAAAGTGTAGCAATTGAACACTCTACTAGACACCTTTGTCTGCTCTGTACGTCTATTTAACTACGGAACACCGGATAACAAAAGTCCGAATTTAATAACCTAAATTTCCTTTCTGCAATGTAGTGTTCATTTGAACCGCATATGAGTTGTCATTCAGATACATTAAACACTATGTTTTGGATCACTAAGACTTGTTTAACTAATAGACCAGGGTGCTAAATTCTTGGCCCGGCCGTAGTGAGTTTGATTTGTGTTTTATTTCAATTTATGATACTGTAGTTGGAGAGTGGATAGAGTAAGTCCATGCTAATTCCATATCAGATCGAAAACAAGTTATAACTGTGGAACTCCACTGATTCTACACAAATCGCTGCTGTGTTTTATAGTCTTCGGTATGATACAGGCTCATATTCTGTTCGCGAGTAGAAGCCAAGGCAATTGCGTCATGACATTAGAGCGTTTTTCCGTAGTATTTCTGCAATAGCATATTACATAGATCCATTCTCCATATATCAATTATACAGAATACTCGACAAGTAGCTTCAAGTGAATCCTTACACCTCAAAAAACACTTGCGAGGCATGCGTCTCCGTAATTACATCTTGACGGCAGAGCATGCGAGAAGTAGGGCGAATAATCTCCGGCTCAACTCCATAAAAAAAGTGCCACCCGTTGGTGTCGTCGCGATCATTTCCCCAATTAGGAATGACGACGCGGGAATACCTGTTAAGTGACGTGTTAGTTAGGCGTCGCATAAAACATATATTAGGAACTGTTTTCTACGGACTATACATCACCAGTATCCATTAGTTGTTGTGTTTGAAAGGGCATATAAGACAAGTGTTTAGGGAATATTAGCACTTTGCTAAACACCCTTTTACCACACTTCGAAAATCGTTCGGGCTGTCGATCGAAAGGTTGTGAGTTAGAATCGTACTACAGACGGTGCGCCCCTCGGCCTCCGAGAAGGCATTCGTCTCCATTGCTCCATTGCACCCAGGATGATAAGGGGGACATGCGGGGATTTAGTACAACGTTTTAGAGATAAATAAATTGATGAAATAATAAAAAATTCTAAATAATATTTTAAATCAGAACATAATTTCAACGAGTCGGTAACGTTTGTTCAAAATTTGTTGATTGATTGTTGAAACGCTCAAAACGGAGAATCTTACCAAAGAACTTGATAAAATTGTCATCTCGTTATATAAAATAAGTTATAGTGTGATATTACTGAGAAGGAAAAGGGTAAAATACGGTGAACAGAAGTTGAGAAGTAATTTTTCCGACCGTAATCCGATAGGCAATGCAGGGAATTTTCGTTCCGTGTTCTGAATAGAAAAAAACCCGATTATAGTACGTACCATAGCCCATATCCCCATGCTATCAGTGACATTAGTTCGTTAGGGGAGGATGTGTAAGACCTACACCGACATGGGTACGGGTACACATATTCTTAAAATGGTATCGTGAGAAGTATTGCACTGAAATGCATGCTTGTATCTCGGTTTGTTTCCAGGTTCAAAATCATCGTGAGCTCACAGCATTTACCATTGTGTGGAAATTTCATGCTTATTTTATTTCATTTCTATTGCCTTCATACACTGACCTTGCGCATGACTGACTGACTGACTGAATAATAGCTGACATGGGTTTGTGCAGTTTTATGCACCTATTATTTAGAAGCATGCCACGTTTGGCAAGTGGCACGAGGTGGTCTGTCCATGCATGAGCGGTGACCGTTTCCTGATAATTCCATATCCTCGCATCTTACCAATGTGTGTGTACTGTTAAATGTCCAACAGCCCCTCACCTGCACTCTAAAACCAACCCAGATCCAAACAGAAATTAATTGTAAATTGTACACCGAATTGCATCAATTAACCAACTTTGGTCCAGAAATTTTGTATTGGTCCGCTTTGACGTGTGTCTTAGAGTGAAAGGCACGATGTGCAGTGACATACTTACATGGTTCCATGTAAAAGCACATACTTGGAATATGATAATGGCACAATAATACCTAATTGCTATCAATTTTATGCGACAAATATGGTTCTGTACGGGAATTTCCTAGCATCACCAAATACTTTTTTTTTTATTAGTGTACCGGAGGTATTATTTTTATATGTAATACATAGCAAGTATCATGATTCTAATGATAACTCGATTCTCTGAGAGTTTCAATGCCAGCAACAATATAACAAGAGGGATGCGAGTTGAGACGGAGAGAAGCTAGGACCATAGATGGGAACGGGATGCGGCATCAACAAAAAATAGCGGAGCACGAAGGTACAAACATGAGAGGTACCGGATATCTGACACCATCTGCAATCGTTTGCAGAGTAGCGACAGTTCCTTAGCGAGGCCAAAAAAACATTCAATTAAAAAATGGAGAGTACTGAGCAGGCAGAAGACAAGAGTATGATGGCCTACTAATGCGCCAATTAATGCAGCATCACCGCGAACTGATCAATGGAAATTCTTCCTCAACAGCCTAAAGCAATTTAACTCCTTATTAATGAGTTGACACGGATGTGTGGCCATCTACATTATCATACCGTTTAATTCCTACAAAAATATCAACATCCCTAGCATTAGTTACGATTTGTTTCACCATTTCATACCGGAAATGCATCCGCATGGACCGCATCATTATGAAATCCTAGGATATCCTGAGTGAACAGGGAACTGCAGCAGGGGACTGATTTCGGAGACACGTCCAGTGTTAAGAATTATGCCACTATCCGATTTACAATAGAAACAAAATTCAATGGCATGTATATATAATGACAATAATTACGTGTTATGAATTATATTATATGATATGTTGAATTGACAGTGTATTTCATCCCAACATTACGTGAATTGAGTATGTGATCCACTGAATGAAGAGGGATTGAAGAGAAGTGCAAAATGGTTGCACAATCTGTATATATATACGTCGTGGGTTAACAAACTCAATTTTAGCACTATACACACTTACTGGCTCAAGAACATTCATATCAGTTGGAGTGCTTGCGGCGTTGTATGGCACTTAGGAACAAATTTGAAGATTTGGCTAGTCCATGGCACGTTATTAGCCGTCGTTTATATATTCTCCGTTGCTTGTCAACACTGACAATATGCGGGCATTAATACAGAAGAACTTCTGTTTCTTCTACTGACGATCGAAGGATTCAATTGTATTTGGTCAATTTCAACACAATTTTTCAACATTCGTCCATTGCCAGGGGGGCTAGCTGAATCCAGTCGAAAAACGAAATCCCGGGAAGTCATGACGAATTGCGGGAAATGGAAAATAATACAGAACGCTCAAGTATCTGATTATTTTCGATTGATTTACATGTGTGAGGTGACGTGATACATTGTAAGGACACCCAACACCGTTTATAGTGTTATGATTCGCCTTGTTCATGCTTGTTGAATTGCACAAACAGGACCCGTGGTTTTAGGTAATACTCTAAAAAAAAAATAACATATTTCGGAGGGTGGAGAGAAAATATTATTATATATATATATATATTTATATTAGGCCTATCTCTAAAATTATTCATGTCAAAATATCTGTCATGAGCCTGAAGATAGGCACATTTAATATCACTTGTACAAAGTCTATGCAAATCCAATGCAGTGTAATACATTATTTTTGACCGATATTTTTGCGTAAATCTCAGTGTGTTGGAGTACATCTGTAATTCAATTACAAACATGTAAAGCTCTTGGCAGCACTCACTCGCGTTTTATCAGGTTCTGTAGGGCGAGTGTTTTCCGTGGAGATTCCAAAGAAGGCATTTCTCAATAGAAATGAATAATGATATTTTCTACGATAGCATGCATACTTTCACAGGTCATTTCTTACTTTGCCCTGAATCCTAATTAATCGTGTTCCATCGACACGAGGGGACTAGAGAGTAGGCCTATATGGTGACTGTATAAATTTCAAGCACGGCCGCTTTTTATTTTACAAGCAATTCCGAATCCTGAATGCTGTGAAGTTCTAATTGAATAACTTTGAAATGTTTAAATTGAAAATATAAAAAAGGTTGTCGTTGCTGCACGAAGCTTGTAAAATAGCAGCCACATGCATATATAGCTTACCGGTATATATAGGTATATCCATCAACCTAATGTGTAGGAGGGGAGAGGGGGGGGGGGGAGGAACAGATTGTCCCCTCTCCATCAATGGTGTAATATAATGTACGGGTATGTGCTTACAGTGTAGACTCAACGGGTATACCTACCAGCCTGGACGATTTGACCTAAGTAGTAGGTCTTCAATTAGGTCAAAAATAGGTCAAATGTTGGCCTAAGCTTTGTCAGATTCAACTCAGGGTTAGGTCCATTGGGGGCCCTTTCTGGGATTGATATGTTTCTAGAGTTTTACATCACTGTACATAAACCAAAGTACGGGCAGTCTCGCCCAGTTTCAGGAGACAGAAGGGTTGTTTCATTTCACAATGCTGAAGTTTGTTTTAATTATAAAAAATATTACTGATTACTCTCGTATTATTCGTATACCGATCTTGCGCATTTCAAGCATTCCTTGAATTGGATATAAAAAATAGCATATAGGAAAGGTCATGGTGTTGCTCCCTTTTCATTGCATGCAGGAGGGGAATTATATTATAGGGAGAGATAAAACCAGAGAAAACTCCTTTAATGTATGCTTCATGCAAGAATAAGACGAACTAAAAACTGGCACGAAATCAGCGAATCGTGCTGAGGCTGCATGCATGAAGATGTTGACGATGTATTGAATACAGACAACCATTGTAGGCAGTAACTTAAGGCAGCGCCGGTCGTAAACCAACAGACCGAGTACCAGAAGCAATAACTGTTGACAAAACGCATGAAAAATATATTTCGCAGGCCTATATATCAGGATTTTAATTTATTAAATAATATGAGAAATGTGCTTTTATTTGTCATAGCACTCGGAAATTGTTAATGATCACATATTGCAATAAATATAAAACCAACATTTGTTTTGAGTCTAAGTATTTTATGTATGAGTAGCTCTGTGAGTTAGCATCATCGATCTTAACATGTCGGATAACGGTCGTGGCTAATTCAGGTAATTAAGCGCAAGGTCGCTCAATCGATCGCCCATCTGATCGAGCTCCAGGACGACCGGCCGGTCTGAGACCAGGTATAAATCTGTACACGGTCGTAAAGTCGCTTTCAAGTCGGTGATTACTATTCAACAGGTAGCATGGGTAGAGACCATGACGATTAGACGTAACGGTGGATGGAATGCGCAAGTGCCGCCTATAAAACTGGACTCTTAGAGTGGCAATGCCGTCTCATAACAGCCGAGGATACGCAACGATACGATTTGTCATATGTCCAAATTTGAAGGTTCTAGCAATTTGTCGTTGAGATATTACTTTTGGGGAATGCGAGCATTCGATTACTTATGGACATTACGGGGGAACCGTTGCACGGCTGTACATAGACCCTACACAGTGAATACTGCATTTTTGCGCCACGATAACGGGGAGCAGAAAAAAAATATTGACCGATTTTTTAATATTTGTGAAGGTTCCTTAGATTTTTATGCAAATCCCATCTACAGTTTGTTTGGTACATGATTGTTAGGTGTACAGGTGTACATTGACCTTGTTATTAGGGGATCTGTGGTTCCCAGTGCTGTTAAGGCAAATTTTAAGGCAATAGCTGATGTGCTTACATCGTGCGGTGCGAAATGTGCGATACACTCGAATCAGCAGAAATCGGGGAGTTCGACTGTCATAATGTAACCAATAGAGAGCCAAGAGGCCAGTCTTCATAATGATTCATTGGCCCTGTGAGCTGATCAGATCAAGCATTACAGGCGTATGATATTTACCCGGCGGTTTACACTTTTTGACTTGTTAACCCCAAATAACCTCCGGAAGTGACCAGAAGAAATACAAGTCAGAGATTTATTATATATTCCATCCATAACGGTTGAAGCTATTGTTTTACAGGCTAGAATTTGCCAAAATAAATTCTCCACAACTTCAACTTGGTTAGAGTGGGACTGGTGGACGTTGTATTCACAAATTGTGTTTCCAGACGCGACTTTGGTTGACAGCAAACCTGGATTGAGTGGTCACCGACGGTCAACAGGAGGGGACACAGCCTGAAACCACTGGGAAATGATAACTCTTTTGAAGGAATGGTGTAACTCAATACTGGACTGATACTAGCAAACATCTACGAGTGGTTCAATGAACGGGTACAGAACATGCCTCGAAACAAATGGTTACCATATGAAATAGATGATTCGTTCTGTTCGGGATCAGGGCAAGTTTGTTAGAGGGAAGATTAGGGAAGCTCATACCTGGCTTGTGGAATGGAGGGGCAATTTTATTGTTTTAAGGTCAAACACCAGTTCTAAGTCAAAGACAAAGAAAACTCGAAAACAACGATAAGTTTTCAGTAGAGGGCTCATTATGACATGGAGTTGGTATAATTGGGGGGGGTCGTCATCCCTATTTTTGGGATGAAGTTTGAAGGTCACCTAATAAAACGGAGGTCGAAGCCTCAAAACATTATATACACCCGAACTGTGCTTTGCAACGTGATCGGCAGGGGTAAGAAATTCGGCATGTCGCGAGGTTGCCATTTGAGTAGATGCCCACAAGTGCTCATTGCATCAGGCCAATTCACCTAATGCCTAAGAGTCAAACAGAAGGTCGAAGTTACGAAAAAACACTAGGCCTATGATTCAAACAGATTAATGATAAAACATCGGCAAGGGGTCACTTGCAGGGGCGTTCTTGTATTCAAGTTGTGTTCTACACTGTAGTATCACAAGGTGAATGTATTTCAGCTGCGGCCTACGTCGCCCAAACCAACGGGGAATTATCCCCGACCTATAGGGCAAATCTATGTAAGGTACAGAGGCGATGAAGTGTGTTAAGGCAATTTGGAATTTATCCAATTCCGCTTCCCCCTGTCGTGTGTAATTTTCCTATCTTGCAAGTCTAGCTTTACCGTACAACCCAAATTCGAATGTTAGCCCAATAAAAGCTTTCCGTGACCTCGAAAACATATCAATAGGCATGGGAAGCATAATGATAGTTGCTATAGTTAAAAAGATATGACAATTCGCATTAAACCATGATGGCTTTGGCTGTCATTTTGGATTACTAGTTTAAGTTTTACCGTGCCGATTGCTGGAACCACTGAAATATATGTATCCGTTCCGGTTAAATCCATACAGTTCATGAAAATGGAGCGGAGAGATGGGTAAAGCACCATGAAACGTGTGGATACATATAACATGGCGGCCATTTTCAATTCTGGGCAAGAATCAGGGCCGCTCAAAAGCTTAATTTTGAAGAGGAAGGTGAAGTTTTTTTAAATTCCAATGAAAAAAAATCCTTGACATAACAACGACCATTCATCTGGCCGGGACCTGTCCCCATCATAATTTACAGTTGACGAGTAAATTAGTAGGGCCCGCTTGACAGTAGAATACACTGTTAATTACCGGCAAGTCGCTGTTGAACACCAATCTAGGCGTATAGAAATTCATGAACTAAAATGTATAATTGTGAAAAGAAGGATCAAAGAATCGATGGCTTCTGATAGCATCTGGCGAGAAAGCGACGGCGACGATTCCATGTGTCACGCCGAACAATTGTGCCAACTCAATTCGATATCGATACGGTAGGCAGGTAGGGCCTATTTCGCCAATATGATATATCAATGCAAAATAGTTCCGGTATGCCATGGGAGGATTTTATTCGTTGCATGGAACTCTCGAATATCACAGAGTGTTCCCAGACAATATTCTTCATCAATAAGTGGGAGTGCCGCCCAGCCGGAATATCTCAATAAGCCTGCCATAGACCACCGTTTCTAATATCTCTAGTGGCCGCGTTCCTCTTCGCTTTTCTCTTCCCCGTGTCCGTTCGCCGCCTCCAGCAAACATCACGATATTTTCAGGTTTCATTACCCTATAGAGTTTGCCAGCCTGATCCCCTTACAAATGTGCTATGTCTCAGTTAGGCCTATATTCAGTCTTTTCCCAAGACCAATGGTTGGAGAATCCAATGCCAGTGCATCCGTACATATCAGAGGTTTTTGTGAACTCGATATGAAAATCCGATTGTTTTCAAGCCTTATGGGACTAACTATTAGAAAACACTTCAGTAGTGCTATTTAGGTTTGTCTTCACGGTAGGATTACAATACAGCTACGGTGGTTTTAATTATTTATAACATTTAGTGTGATGCTCGTTGTCACTGATCGTATCCAGCAATGCGATCCTAACCAGAACGCCTGATCACCCGGACGACCCCAATACTCTCGCAAAGACCATTTTGGTCTGGGGGAACTAGAACCATATTGGGGTCATTTTGGAGCCAAATCGAGGAAACTGTTAATAATCTCGAATCAAATGTGAACCAGAAAATTGGTTTGGTTCCCTCATGAGCAAATTATGTGTCAATTTGACCAAGTAGTTCCGAGAGTGAAACCCGCCGTCAACACACCCATGAGGAAACCATGTGAGTTCAAAATCCACAGAAAAAAACGCACCATTCCTCTACTCGCAGGGTGTTCTAGACGATACTTCCTCTTTCGGGTACAACTGCAAGGATTATACTCATAAGGGGCTAATATACAGCTGGATAAAACCTGAAAGCGTCCGTCCCAACCGAAAGTTCATACGACTTTCCGTTACGGACTCACAGTCCTTTGAAGTTTGTGCTTGTGAAGCTGTGTAATTGCGCAAGATCCCAAAGGCACCCCACATGCAATAACAATGCAATGTCATACTTGCACAACCCGCAAACATTCTTTGTTTTCTATTGAATTCAAAACATCATTTCTCTATTGAAAAACATTTAGTCTATGGTAGCAGATTGCTGTAGTGGGGTTGGCATATGATGAAAGGTTACTTTGGTGAGAGGATACAACGAACTTCTGCTGGATGTTTGACTTATTCAACAAAATGAAACAAAGAAAATACATAACCTAATTTCCTGTGTTGTCCATGTGTGACGTCCTGCATTATTGCGCAATTGGATTCTCCCCAATTTTTCTTTCTTCCCTGCTTATAGCCCCAACTTTGAAGGCCAATAAACTCCACATAGGAACACGTATTTGAAATCGGTTTGGACCTATAGATACGTTTTTCCATTCGCCCGATATAACCGCTGTTGTATCCAAGCCTGCAGTTGCTTGCCCTTTAACCTTGATATACTATAAAATATGCTGTCAGAACTCGTTAGGGAACTTCACTACATTGCGTGCCGGAAACAGCAATGCAAGTATTTAATTGATTCGCGGATGCCACCGACTTCTTTAATCTGTTAATAAACATTCAGCCTAACCTGCTCGCATGAAGATGTGGCGCTCTCATGATGAACTTCCCGCCCGACATTCCCGACAGCCAGACATACCCGCAGGCAGAATTAAATCAATAGAGAATGTAAGACTCGGAGGGGGGTACGAGAACGCAGGCTGTATTCATATTTACGAGCAGAGGCTGCCAATATAGTGAAAACATTTATGATATTAATAGAAAGCTAAATGAATATTCTCTCTAGGTAGTCCAGGATATTTCTAGGTTATTCTAAACAACCAGCGCTCCCTGATAATTCCATTACTGATATCCTCCCCTATATTATCACCGTCGTCTCTGTCACGGCCTCACGGGTTACGCTTTTAGCCGTACCTCAAGTTGTTCTCATTTTCATGGAAGCGCGGCACGTTCAAACAATTACAACGGAAATCTGCTCGCCATCATTGACTATTTTACAGGCGGAATCCCATCATTGAAAGATTCACGACCTCGATAATCTCTCATCTGATTTTCTCTCGAGGAATAATAGAATTCACTGATCAATGAGGCATGCGAGTCAACATGGTGTGTCTTTGTGATGGGTATAAACTTTATAATGTTGTTATCTTACACACCTATTCGATGTAGTGTAAGAATTACACAATCACTGTTTCATAATCCTCACCGTTTTGGTGTGTAATTTCTTACACGACACTTGGGTTAGGTGGCCTAGTTTACACATTGTTTTGTAAATTCTACACAAAAAAAAAAAGCCCCATTTTTTTTAGGAATGTATTTCAAAATCCCTCAACATCTATCGTATCGAACAGTCCATGCTTCGGTAATTATTGAGAAACGGGTATAGTAGAAATTCGACAAATTACATGCGCTGTATTGGGAAAGTTAAATAGACAATGCTGTCTCGCGCAACATCAGCTCACGGGGATAAGAATTCACATTTGGTGTGGAAGGAACTGTACCAAGTTCTGTGCGATATACATTTTAAATGTACCCTCTGAGATGGTTTCAATCAACTTCCCTGCGTTGTGTGTAAATAACATCACTTTGTGTAAACCCGTCCTCCCGCGAGTGCTATGTAAACTTTTTAGTCTGGACAATACTCATGCGTTTTATTGCGTATGCGTGTACGCTGAGTCTCCAGCATGCGCATGTATCAACAGATCAACACACGCTCTAAATAGGATCTTACGGAGTGGATTAGAGCAGTCTATTCTAAGCCCATCAGATCACAGATATCGAGGTACTACAAACTATATCCTTTATAGATATTCTCTCTCTCGATGGATAAGTTCGACTGCTATGCTATTTTGGTTCAAATTCAACTCCACATCTAATTCTAATTACCATGTCCGTTTCCACGATGCTATCTAATCATTCTGTCCCGATAATGAGTATATTTCCGGTATGTCGCTGACAAAATTTCTTAATCGAGGTACCCACTACTGACTATTGGTGTCAATGATATATGCTGTCAGTGATTGGGCTGATTAAGGAATGGCGATTTGGGGAAAGAAATGTAAAAATGTTGTCACAACACTGTTAACGTTACCCAATGGTTGATTTTGATAGGAGTTACGTAGGTGTGTGTAGAAAATCTTCACAGTGTTGTTCTAGATTTTTGATGAACGCATCCGGAGAGAAGATGGCTGCATGACGGGCTCGAAGGTGCAGCACTAAGGGTCGTTTGTTATAAAATCGTTAACTTTGAAACCCATCTCCCGAATCGATATTGAGTCATATGTCCCGGTCGGGACACCAACATTATTTTGACAAAAATCAACTAGGTGTTGTTCTCCGGAAAAACATTGTCGTCTCAAACCCCCGGCAATTAATGACGATTCGTTTACATGATGTCACGACAAAATCCTTTCAGGACATTTCGGAATTAATTGTATTATAGACAAATCCTTGTACAATATACCGGTATTCACGACATTGAATCCCACTGAGGCTATTCCCATCGTGAACTCATGCAAACCGTCGCATTTTCGCCGGTTGATACAGACCAATGCCTCATTAAATGCTGAGATCCCTAAATTTACTACAGCCTCACCCGGTCCTGACTAGTCCAGGTTGCTTGGACACTTTACCGTTGGTTGACATTTCCGATTTCTAACTAGTTATGTAGAATATACTTGTATTGTCGCAAAAGCAAAAACCATTAGAGCAATTGTAAAGGTTTCTTAGTAACAACCTTCCGTGACGTGTTTTATTAACGAGATAGCTGGGTTGATGGAAATTCACTTCCCTAAGTTGGTTTTCCTGCTTGTTGTCAGCCGCTCAGTTTATATTCGTCCTGGAAACCTCTTTTTGGCCATAGAGCGACCATAACAGAGTCTAAGTGCAAAGGTTGTTTAAAATGTTTTCTTGCATTTATATAAACTTTCCGTTCTGTCCGACAACCTCCGAGGTCCTTTGTCCTGAACTCTTATAATTCTGTCATCTGCCCGGAGGTCCTTGATCGCATCCCGTTCTTCTCTGCTGAGTTTGTCCGGCTGGTCTGGGCATTTCGGGATTTAGAATGTCTGCCCGAACGTTGTTGGGAAAAACTTCGGCGTCAGGGATTGGCGACTGTCGTTTGGCAGGTGCTCTTGATGGACCTCTGGGAATGATTCGAGATGTTCTGGTTGTCCTCCAATTCAGAGTCAGTGTGTTTGTGCCGAAAATGGATAGCCAAGCGGATGCGCCTCTCGAAGCTGTCAATGTCCGGATTGTCTTCACCAGCTGACCATTTTCGGCAACAATACAACCTGACTCTCAACTGAGGCAACCAGAACATCTCGAATCCTTTCCCAGAGTCCAAGCCCAGCCCCACTAGGATTTTTTGTTTTTATATTAATTCTTTTTTTTATGGAGAATAGAGACAAATAAACAGAAATCGGTTATATATCTGCAGGCACCGAACCTTGAAATCAGGTTACATTTCGAGGATCATACCCGGCTTTCCTTGCTCATCTTACCATGGATTTGGCAGAGGATATATCGTGGAGAATGGAACCTTCTATAGGTCCAAACCTAGTTTCATCAAATTTTTGGGTCATTGGCCGCAAGACATTGGGGAGCAAATCCCAATCGCACATACGCTGACTTCACCATGAACAACACGGAAATATGTTATGATTTCACGGTTTCCTTTTGTTGAATAAGTCCCCATTTAGAATAAGTTCTGTTGTCTTTTCTCTCACCAAGTAACCATTGACATCTACCAACCCCCTACAGCAATCCTCTACCATATACTGAATGCTTGACGAAGTGAAATTAATGTTGAATTCCAATAGAAAACTAAAAATGTGTGTGCAGGGTGTTCAGTATGACATCATTTTTATTATTGCATGATGTGATGTCCTCTGATCTTGAGCAATACCCATGCTCCGCAATCCAATACACTTACTTCAAATGACTATAACTCGTAACGGAAAGCATCCCTATGAACTTCCGGTTTGACTGCAGCATCATGATTTTATCCATCCTATTATATCACCCCTTTATAAATCCTCCTGCCTTGTCCTTCAATGTTGCCGCATATCCTCATTATATCACTTCACTCTGTCAAAACACCCACTTAACATTATCAAAACCTTGACCATTAGCCCGCCGTATGAACTCGGCTACTATTTCATACCCAGCGTCTATAGTAATGAACTGCTTACTACCTTGAAGGCATGCGAGTCGAAACACATCTAGAAGGTATTTGTGGATTCGCGGATATGTCAACGGCCTCATTCGTAAGAATTAGTCACCTTCGCTTCGCGATGATATGTCGTTCTCCCGATAGACTTCCCGCCGCGGCAGCCAGACGGGGAGAATCAATAGGGAAGGTAAGCGTATGATTCCAATGCTAAGGACCTATCCTCTCCGCTCAGTCAGAAGGATCACATCAGTTAGCCCTAGCCCGCAAATCTTTGCTCTTGGTCATACCGCACTCTTTTAGAAAAGTAAATAAAAGTGATAATTGTCCACGGGAAGTCGAACGAATTACAGAAGTGAAAAGAATAAGAGCTGAAAACTGCCATACTTTTATCTTATCTCCCATAGTGTCTTCAAGCTGGAACATTAACGAACCTCCGCCTCATGAGTGAAACAGGGTACTCCCACTCGTTGGGGTACCGGGGCGCTACCCGTTAACTGCCGGGTAGCGTACGTGCTCTGCGTTTTTGCCCGACAGGCGGCCGGGGCGTGTAGGACTCCGTCTCGACGCGGTTGGGCGTGGAGGCGCCGTCCCCCCTGCTCAAATAACGACGGCTAAAATCGGATTTTCCAGCCCCTGCGCCCCCGCGGCGCCTCCCGCGCCCACGCTCGTCCGGGTCCGACTCGCCGATGCTGATCCCCCAAAAGCGAACGTCCACAACGCGTCTCACGCCCCACACCCCCTCGAGAAGGGCACTCTCTTAACCCATTTACCATATAGCACAGAGCTAGGTGTAACAATAATATAAACTCGGAACATGTAGCGAAAGCGTACTCCATGTGGAATGAGGATATTAGTGTTTCGGTTGAAAGGTAACGGTGGCTTTTGAAAAATCCCACAAACAACGGTTGGTCACAATGGCCTAATCAACGAAATCATCAATTATCGCGAAGGCTACGATCCTCACTCAATTCATCGTTTTCCCTTGCCATGGGTGTTAAAATTGAATTAACCGCGTTTCCAATGCACGCGGGCGGGCGGGCTTTATCAGAGTCACCGCACCTCTTCTAATTTTCGTGTGTATAAGCGCTATATAAAAATTTCACATTAATGTTAATTTTATTATTATTCTTCTTGTTTTTATTGTGTTGTTATATTATATTATTGTTATTTATTATTGTTATTATCATTACCCTGATATTATAGTTATCAAACACCGGACGCATACTAGTGTGTAAACTAAACACCGGTGTTTATTTCTGGAAAACCATTGTTCTAAATGTCAACGAGACGGCCCACTAAAACTTCACAATTTACAGTTTTGAGATTTAATTAGCAATACTTGACATATCATTCGGTTTAACATTAAATATGTGTTCAAGTAGGTGTCCGGCCGGTGAATATAGACACATCTTATCACATCTCATCCCTAGTGTTGAAACAGTTATGCAATGTTTGTTGGAACATTATTTAATCAAAATTGTCCTCTACTCTCCAGTAGTCTGCTTCAGTCGGTAAGATTGCCAGGGAAATCCCGGATTGAGTACGAATACCACGCGGACACGCGGGCGGGGCGGAAAAATCGCTACAGACCGATTCGATAAACGCCCGCCCGCCCGCCCGCCTGCGTGCATGGAACTACGGCTCATGAAAATAACGATGATCGATTTTGTCGACGGCCCGCCCCGCCCGCCCGCGTGCATGGAAAACCGGCTTTAACAACCAATGTCAAGGACTGGTCTCCCCTCGAGCAGCTAGGAAAAAGCTGCACATTCCTCATCAGTCTCTTATAACAGTGTGTGTGGCTGCATATTATGCCTGAGAAAGACAAAGGTGAGAGAGGGGCAGATAGGTGGGAGGGGGAAGAAAGAGTGGAGGGAGGAGTCCAGTGATATAATAGAACTGTCAGTGGACATTTTCTCCGCCGAAGATGATACCTATCAGAATATTACTAAAGCAGTTTGCTACTAACAATAATTTTGTCAGGGTTGTAGTCAAAACCTGAAGACCGGTATCAAATTGTTACTTCCCTCTCTACGCTGGAGGTATGGTGGTCTCGGTCTCAAAGTAAAAAAAAAACAACTCGAAACCAGTACCGGGATCCACTGCATATTTATATCGGTGGTCGTTGGAAGATGGGAAAATGGCATAAGCCTGGACTTTGTAAATTACTGTCAGGTCAGAGAAATGAAATTTTCATCCATGTTATTAAGAAATCGGGTTGTTTTTTCTCTAAATAGGCTGATCAAATTCCGATTTCGTATGGAAACCCCAATTATTCTGTCCAGTTATAGTGCCGGTACATATAAATGGCACTGTCTTACAATTTGTTGGGACACTTGTAAAAATCAGGCTTCCAGGAGTTTTTCGGTTTTTGTTATGTCCTCTTTTTTCATGATCTCGGGTGAAATCAAACTGGCATTGATGACACATTGTTTTCTTCATGTCTCGTCGTGGTTGACAGAATTCCATCCATCAATATTCCACTGACATTAGTACCGTCCTAGAGGAAAGTTCCTCATTAACGTCAGCCCGAGTGCCGAAACAGTGCAGTGAATTATGAATAAACAGTGGCTACGTCCCCAAGCGTTTCAAAGAAATTCAATCAGATGGAAGCCTGTGGGCTGTGCGAGTTTATCAGAATCTCATGTTCCTTGATCAATGTTGCTTACATTCCGAGAAACATTCCCACAGTCATATCACCGGTATAGCCATTCCGAGTCATAATTCCCCGAAAAAAAAATGTTTTCCGGGTTGTAAATAAATTATAACCTATTACCTGTAAATCCAACATTTCAGCCTGTATTTACCAGTGAAAATTTGAATGCTGGTTGATACCCAGAATCATAGCAATTGACACATTTAGTTGTTATATAGGAGAGCAAGAGGGTTTGAGCAAGAGTTGGACAAGTCAGGCAAGATTGTAGGATTGTCATAAAAGTGGGTAACGGTAAATGACCATCAGTTGGATTTGTGTTTTTGTTACGTGGCTGTACGTGATTTGCTCATCTCCGATCTGGTAACATTGCCTAACTTCTCTTGTTCGAAGCTATGAGAAACCGCGGTACTGAATCGTTTCTCACTTCATATTAATTTATCCTACCGCGCACACTGTTAATCCATATCTAACATCCTCACCTGACTCCTCCCAATCAACTCTGTCGCCCCTTTCTAGCTTTAACCGGAATGTCAATAAAATCAGAAACCACAGGGGGTTCACAATTTACCCAAAAAGTGGCGCCTTTCACCAAAATTACATTGAAAACATGCCTTGCTATGTAGTTGCTAGGTTGCAGGCAGAAAATCCCGGTAATGCTTTCACGTGAAGATTTAGTACTCGATAAATCATCTGTTTCTCCCGACAGATGAATCCCCAATCACCAGGGCATGCGAGTTACAACCATCGCCTGTCCTTGGGAGATGAAGAATGAGCGCTGATTTTTTTTCACGCCGCCCCAAGGTGCTCGCCTCCAAACTCTCGCGTGAATGTGTCGCTGCCTCCGGGGCTTGTATCTGCGCTTGCCTCAATGGGAGGTTGGGTATCATTCTCGCAATCTTCTGATTTCTTGGAATGAAAAAAAAAACTTTCTACTCTTCTTTCAGATCCAGTTAATACGTTCGTCCGTGCAACCCTTCAGATCGAGGATGTTCAGACATTGTCAATAAACCTACCGAGAGAGCCACTTTATTGTCTCTCTATTAACAATACACCCGGTCTTTCGGACATCTGGGCACGTTAACGTCGGCCGTTTATTTTTGTCATGCAAAACGACGTATAGTCACATTACCTTTCATATTGGAATTCGCAATAGGGACTACGCAAGCATCCCCAGCATTTGTTTACAGTGAATTTACACCCTCATGGTGAATGCAGAACCCAGGGACTTTCACGAGATAAAAAAAAAAATCATAATTCCACAATCACTCATTACTTTTCGTTGGCGGTATATTTTTTCGACCATTTAGGTGCTTCGATGGTTAAAAACTGTTGCAACCGATCATGCGCTCAAAATCATCACAGTTTGTATCGTTGCCAAACTGTAACCGAGAAATGTCCGCCAAAAAGTGTGCGATTTGCGATGTAATGGGAAGTATGATGCCAGATGTCTGTTGTCTTAGTTCATTGATGGTTAATGATCCCATATAAGTTGACGTGCGACATAATTACTGGGCAAATAACAGTAGATGCTGCACTCCTATACGCCAAGTCCTCGTAAACGGCCATGCGAACGCGACTACACATATAAATAACAAGTCTGACTGTGTTCAATCCGGATTGGATTTGGTTTCAATCGAGTTATTGATATCCAAGGATCATTCCCACAATTTGGCGCAAACCAATCAAACACCTGATCTCACTTGTCGGAGTCTTGATATGTAATCAACCAGCGTCCTACAGAAGTGGAAAGTGTACTCCATTGAGGGACCCAAAATCAGAATTTCATCTGCTGGGGTTTTCCTCTTGGCCAATCTGAACGGGTCGCAAAATAAGCAAAAAGACAACCCTAATCTATTTCCACAGACCCACGGAAAAACAGATAAAAAAACGAAGCCATAATCAACTAGACACCCCTGTGCAGGCGGGTAAACGCGGGACGTGTAAATCCCCACAGGAATGACAATTTTAGCCTTCGTTAGTATAGTCACGACTTATATTATATCCATTTGACCCCCAGTGACTTACATGTTGTTAAGGACCAACTGTAGTCCACATCCTCCAAGTTTTGTTTAATTATGACAAACTTAGAAAAAACTGGAATATGCAAATTTGACACCGGTGACCTTGAAATTGAAATGACCTCATAATGTTAGGGACTATCAGTCCACATCTACCGAGTTTCGTTCAAATGCCGACCAAAAATTAGGGAAAATCGCGAAAAATAACACAGATTTGACTTCTGGGACCTTTGAAATTCACATCATGATTTTGGTGGGGGGAACCAACTTTTGTTCCCCCCCAGCAATAGTTCGTTTAAATCAGACTAAATCGTATTGTTCGCAAAACAAACAAAACAACAGCCAACAAAAGGAACACAAAATTTTGAATCGGGGACCTTGATAATATCTTCATGTTTTCGGGACCAATGTTTGTCTCGCCTGAACTTTGTTCAAGGAGATGACAAGTGGTCACTTTGTTGGTGTGTCTGTCTGTCTGTAAGTCTGTCTGTCTGTTCTGTCCGTAGCTGCGGTTCGATTATCTCCTGAACCGTGAATCCGTCCTGCCGGAACCTTTTTGTGGGAGGTTGTGCCGTGAAGAAGTTGTCGATTGTACATCCAATTTCATCCCGAAAGACCATACTCATTTGCATTAAAATTTGGCATACCTAATGAAAATTGGACGGAAGCTTGTGTACAAGATATCTCTGGATACTTGTTATACAACTGTGAAACGGCATCACCAATGCATATAGCATTGGTGATGCCGTTCAGAGTATATCACAACTATGCCATTGATATTTGCTAGACTAAGTAGTTAATTTGCCATAATCTCTGCGATTTTTTGAGGTTCGTGGATTGACGAAACTCGGTGGAGTGGAGGATGGTTTATCTATCGTCCCAATAAATTTTACAGTTGAGGGACGATGGTCACCAAAGGTCATTTAATGTCATTTAATATGAATAATTTGCATATGAAATTACGCCAAACTCTCGTAATTACCTTCGTAATTTCCCATTTACCTAGTCTAATTTACATAATTTATATGCATTATTTCAAAAGTTGGTTGATCCCAATGAAACTTGGTCGTGGTGAGGTTGGTTACACCTTCAATCCCGATAATTTAACAACAGTGTAAAGGTCACTGAAGGTCATTACGGTCATTTAATATGAATAATTTGCATGAATTACGGCCAACTCTTCGAAGTTTTGTTAAATGGCTAATAACAATGGAATAGTGCATTTAGGGTGCTGTAGAGATGTTGTCCATGGTAATTTTTGGGTTTCAGTGGATCAAACAACATTCTAAGATGAGGTCAAAAGGTCAAAGTTCAAGTCTTAAGAAATGTGTTTTTTTTTTCAGGAGTTCCAGGGCAAAGAAATAAAACCAGCAATTTTTGGATGTGATAGATCTCTGTGTGCTACATTGACGAAAAAAACCACTCAGCTTCGATCTGGACACCTGGTCTTCAAGTTACAGGGGCCGAAGGTCGATTTTGACACCTTTTGTGCATAGCATATAGGGCGTGTGTATCTGATTAAATAATGCTTGTGGAGCTCGATGCATCACCATCGAGGCAAGCAATTTTAATAAAAAAAACGTGCCGTCATGTCAAAAGGTCATTCGAGGGTGGTAAAAAAAAAACTACCTTCGATGACTATACAGAGATATAACAGTTTTCATGAAAAATGTTCCCATTGATAATAAGCACAATTTCTCAAAATATCAGCCATATCGACACAGTCTTCAAAAGTTGTTGCATTAATTAATGCAGTGAATAATACGGCGGCGTTATATAGGATCAGTCTACCTGAACTAGCCTACCCATTTTATACTCCACCACTTTCATCTGGGAATCCCCAGGAATAGATTTGTTACTTCCTGTCATCACATAACCCTGCCTACATGAATCTGTAAACTATCCAAATGAATTGCAATTATAAAAATAAAAAAAAAGCTTGCCAATCCTACATCTCCTTCTCTCCCCTGGAATGGGGAGGGAAGGAATTGCCCCAAAGACAAAGACAAAAGACAGAATGCGTAGGCCCAGGTGCAACATTACAGAAGTGTGTTTTTAATGCAAGGTGTTGTGACATGGAACCTCATCAATACAATTTGACAACGGAGAAAAAATACTTTTTTGGTGGGTATGGCTTACCTTACTCTCCGACATTTTAAAATAGACTGGCGGTCACTAGAGGTCATTTCAGTGTGCTATTTTGGCATAGTTCATTCCAAAATGTCAAAGTTGTTCGGTTTTAATTGAATCTTCAGGGTATGGTCTGCTTTTAGTCCCCAAAAATTTAACATCGACTGAGAATTGGGGGGGATAATGTGATAATTTGCTTCATTCATGCAAAACATTCAAGTTTTGTGATTCCCATGAAACGTATTAAGTGTGGTCTCACCATTGGTTTTTGAGAAAATGGGTCAAGAAGTTGAAGTATTCTATCTAATTTGCATATTCACGAAATTTCAGTACCATTTCCCACAAAAAAAGTATATCCCCTTTGGTAGACTGGTCAATAATCAGTCCTTATGAATTTGAAATTGGCCACTGATTAATAACGGCTGTTCTATGAATACTAATACCAAAACCTGAACGCGACAGAGATGGAATGACTACAAATTATTTTACATGGTGACTTATGGAAGAAACCACCGATGGCAAAACCAGGCGAGACACTGGGGGCGATTCGACCCTGTGGTCCCCACCACAAAGTTTCATGTAAATTGGACAAACTTTGTATTTTCGTTGTATTTTAAAACCTGACAAAATAGAGAGGGCGGCAGACAGCCGCGATGCCCCAATTTTCGAACGTTCGATTTTTCCCTAGGGTGCTGGAACTTATGCACCAAGTTTCAGATCATCGGATAAAGTGTTTATTTAAAGAGGTTATTGCGCAATGGCGCCGGCTAGAGTTTCCGGCCAGCGGCGGCGGCCGCGACGGCGGCGAAGGGCGGCGCTACACCCCAAAACCATAATTCCCCGAACACTTAAAAGTGTTGCTGGGATATAATTACGAATTTTTATTACGAAATGAGGCAACTGAACAACGTGAATTTCATAGTTCACGTATTTCGGAGGCTCTTTCGCGGGGATAACATCGCCTATACATCTCGGTCCTGCAGCTTCAACTGCGAGTACGACGACGTTTCTGATTGATAACGTGGGCGGAGGGCTGCTTGTCGTTTGGTAACGGCCACATTGTCCACGATCAAGAGCATGCGAGGTAGGCCCATGTATACGCAATAGTGGTGAACATTAGCCGAGTATCATGCCTAATGTTGATTTGCATCGCACCTCTGGTATACGTAGTCGAATGTTGTGTAGTCACACTTGACTGAAATTTTCTTTCTAGTTTTTTTTTCTTCTCCCCAACATTAGCGACTCACTAATCGAACGCATTCGAGAAATCGTTGGAAACAAATGTGGGCGAGGGCTTGGGGGAACATAAAACGTTGAATTTAGTTGGTTCCTGCCTTGGGTTGTGGGTGGTGATAGACAAAACGTCTATCAAAAAATGCAACATGGCCATGACAATTATTCGTAGCCTAGATAACGAACATAAAAAAAAAAAAAAAAAAAAAAAAAAAAAAAAAAAAAAAAAAAAACGCAGTTTTTTTCTCCTCCCTTCTCCCCCTTTTTGTGTGATTAGTGATGTAGTTATTAGGAATCCGCGACTTGTTTTGGAAGATGTTGGTTTCTCCCCCATTTCTTCCGTATGTCTAGATTCTGAAAAGTAACCTCTCTGAAATTTATCATGAAACTTCGAACAACCCTCCCTAATGCTACCCACGTATACTATTAATTTTTCCGTTGTGAGCAAAATACATGTGATGGATTTAACCTTTTCGTATTTTTCTCCTTCCTCTCTCGTCGTGATATATATTTTACATTTGTTTTTATACTTACCACCGGCGAAAGTCGAAACAAATTAGCCGACATCGACCTCAAATCATTGTCTCCCAAACTGTGATCGGAAATTCGAGACCAGAGACCGAGCAATCTGCACAGACAATTCTGAACCAAACTAGATCGGCTCGACCACATCCATGATGAATACGCATATACGGCAACTGTCCCCATATCACTGTTTTTTGTATACTCTCTAAAAATAACTGTTTCGACCAAATCATTTTGGGGTCAAAATTTGACCCATCAGGTCAATGTAAAACAGAACCTGGGTCAACCTTCGAGCCAGAATTTGAGTTCGTTTCCTCCCCTGCAGAAGAATGTTATCAGAGAGTAACTGGTACCTTGCTCAATCGGAAGTGCCATCCTTTGGTATCGAAACAAAAACTCTGTCCCCAGCCATAATGCAAAAATCATTGCCTTGACTAGATCACTTTTGACCCCACATCGGCTGAAGATACGTAACATTGGTCAACGATGATACTGACCCGCCCTGATTGTGTGGGAAGTAGAGAGCGTTCCGCCTCCTTTGGCCTCCCCCCCCCACCCTCAAGAAAAAAAAAGAAACAAAGGAATAAAAAACAGAAAAAAATAAGAGATAAATTCTCACTCCTAACTCACCTTTGAACCTCAAAGTCCTAGACACTACAGTGTGAGTATTCTTCGCAATAATAGAGAGACTGCCTTCCATGATCATCTAATTTGAAAGTGTAGGAGGAAGCATTTTCCACTTCTGCCAAAAGACGTAAACTGGGACCCAACACCCCGTAAGCATGTATCTCCCTGGTATATAATGGCGTAATTGGGCCAATTATGCCAATGGCCAACTCTCATGATCATAAGGGACCTAGGACCCACATCAATGATTAGCAATGATACTATTGTCTGCGTCTGACGATCACTATTCATCAATATACGAATGCCAGCTATCTGATCATCATCGATAATAATGACGAACTTCATGATTTTCAATGACGTGATGCCAACTTGTGTTTCGTCGCCGGTTGCCGATTTGACAATATTTCTCTAGGTAATGATATTCTCACATTGGTGTGGTGTCATTTGCAAACATTGTTTGAGTGTTTGAAAACAGATCTTCTCCACCTTCTTAAAGAGTGAGGTTTGTCCACAGCATGCAGGTGGTCGATAATAATCCAACGTGTTACTTGGTCGCAAATCACATACATTTTCAGGTTACTCATATTGCCCCAAGTATTTTATTCCTCCTCGTCGAAATGCCCGACGCTCGCGTAACTATCGCCCGCTGAAACGTACTCGGCAATTATTCACGCTCTATGGTATACACCACACTATACGTGTTGAAATCTCACTAGGAGCATTCGCGATCTCTCGGATATCTTATCCATCTCATAAATAGACAGATTATCCTCTGAGGCGCCGATGCCAGGATGATGATTACCCGTCACATAAACCAGGACACAATCAAGCAATCGGGAGAATAGGATTCCGGAATGTTAGGGGTTTTGTCATGCGATACCGCAGTGATTGCTGTTCTCTAGATGCGAATGGAGCTCCTCAGTGGAGGCAACTATTGTCAAGGAGATGGCGTATGGTTACCACCGGTATCAACAATGCTTCCACTCTATATACTTCGACAGCATCCTTCGCTTTTCGAATATGCACTGCCGATGTCGATGCGGCGACAGGGACCGCGGAGACCGCGGGGGGGGGGGGGGGGATGTGGGGGGGGGGGTGTGGCGGGGGGCTGCAGGGGCTTTAGTCCCCGCACTTTTTTGCCATAGGCATTTTAGGCCGCCTGAATTCGGGAATGGGCGCCTTAAACTGGAAGAATGAAGAAATTAATATGAAACCTACCCATTTTAAGTTTCACAAAAAATTGTGGGCCAAAGATTAACATGTTCATAAGCACTTGCGATAAATGCCGTTGTGTTCCATCTAAACTTATGCCGCATTCTTTTTACTCGTGATGATGAAATTGGGACGCTACCAGGTATAGTGAATACTAACCTCGCGGGTTTAACGACTGAACTGTTCACATGGAGGAAACCCGCACGGTTATCAGTCACTCTACCTGGTACCCGCGAAATACAGCGTACCGTTACGTGTTGTGCCCGCACGTACGACGTGACGTGCACGTCGGTCTTTTCAAGCCTAAATTAGTCACTGAGTGGGACTAAGTGGGTAACATTGGTGTACTCGGACTCGGGGGCCTTATACCCCTTAGCAATCAAATTGAAAATAAAAGAAAAAGAAATGGGCTTAATGACATGGGCCCATTTGTGGTTCAATTTCAGCCTAAGCCTTGATAAAAGTGATCACGGATCCTCAGCTACCCCCCCCCCCCCCTCCCCACCACTCTGGGGAGTCAGGGTCAATATAAAGTCCCACCCCAATCATTTGGAATCATTCGGATGTGCATATTCAGTGCTCCATGAATGTTTCTACAAGAGTAACTTGGATTGTAGGCAGGCGGGAAGACGTGTGCGTAATGGGCAAGCGGGGACTGGAGCACATAGCTGCCTCCAGTCCAGGGCAAGAGCAAGATGAATTTGAAGAATAAGTTGGAGGTTGGTGCGTTGCCTATTTCTACTTCTTACATATTGTTCACAATTATACTGGTATGTTTTGACGTCAAGATCAGAACCCCCTTCAGATTGTACCCCCCCCCCCCTCTGATAAAAAATGGAGAGGGTCCCTGCCAGCGCTAACAATGGGTAGAAGAGAAACCGGCGAATCTTGCTTTGTTGTCGATAAGTGTAAATAGTAAGGTAGCGGTTTCATTAGACTGGATCGCTGCCGTCCAAGGGCATTTCAAGTCCACATACAGCAAAACCTTCTACACGTTGAATAGGCCTGGTGAAAATATACGCGTACCATGATGTTGATACCATGGTTTAACCAGGAATGAAAGATACCCTCTGTCACCTTCTTTCTTGGCACTCATTGCCTATACCGTTCTGTCGCCTCGCCGCCTTTCTTTTTCATTACCGTTTTTTTTCGCAGATCCCTGATTATGTATGTATTCTCACTTTTGAAGGGCCATAACTTTAAAGTCTGTGAGCATATATCATTTCCCACTTCGAAATTACTGTTCTAAATAGATTCAGGCATCTCTTGAGTTACTACCCTGCGGATTTTTTTTTAGTGATTTTTCCTCAAAATGAAACATTTTTCTGGAACGTACTCTACGAATTTAGGAGTGTATGGTTCTGCCTCAAATACACACGGAAACTTTTCCTGCGATCTGAGGGGGTCTGTGAGAAGAATTTTTTTGGACACGCTCGCGCCAACCGGGGGGGTAGCGATCGCTAGCTAGTGGCCGCACTCAATGATTATCCCCTCACTTTTTGATTCCCTTCCACGGTCCTGGGCTGCGGTAGGGAAGGGAGATGTGCAGTTTTGAGTGGGTTGGCCGAAGGTCCTTTGGTATCTAGCAACCCGTGAATGGAACATTAAGTTGCTTCATGAGAAATTCATGACTATTGTTTACCGTGGATACGCATAGATTCGCATTGGTGCACATTGTAATTTTGCCAATTCAGTTTTCGTTCCATTTCCTCGCTCGAATCTGCTGTTCATGGTGACATATCGCATTCCGCACCCGCACGCCGTGGGATCCCAGCAGCCCAAGGATGTGAATAAAGCTGAGATTCATAGATGCGTATGCGGGTCCGGGCTGGAAAAATACTCACATATTTACGAAAAAACGAACAAGTGTTTCAGAAGAGAAAACACTGCAAGTTTATGCGAAAAGACCATTAAAAATGCCCAGCAGTCCATGCATATTAACGGTAATTGGCTTTTTGAGGAAGGTATTCCATAAAATTCATTCGCAGTGCTAACGATCAGTATACGCATTGGTACATATGCGTATTTCGCACCATTCGGTGTTGGTTTGTCTTTATTTATAATTTTTTTGCCTCTGTGGAAACAATATCTATCTTGCAAACTAACATAAGACAATCCGACTCTGACCCCCGCTCAGTTCAATTGGCGATTTTTCACAACGCATAAGCATCTATGACATCATCGCTAAGTCAGTAGCATAGAAGGACACCGGAATTTGCTAGCTATGTTGGAGGCGGTGGGCAACACATTTGTATTAGTCTACCTGCCATCTGAGACAAAGCGTCTCTCATTGACAGAAACTTCGTTTGAGCCAGAGTTAACGAGAGTCAGTCAGTCATTTTGTCAGTTAGTTAATTCGTCGGTTAGCTGGTTATTGTACTAGTTGAGACCTACGAAAAATTATTCCAACTCTGTGTGCATTCATGATATGGAACCAGGGGCGGCGCCAGGGTTTTACGTAGGGGGGGGGGGTGGGCCGAATAGGGGTTTTTTCGGATGACTGACATGGGGGAGGGGTCTAAGGGGAGGGGGTGTCCGGTGTGCGAAGCGCGCAAAAAATTGTCACTTCATGGGCGCAATTGATCAAATTTTCAGTCATTTAATAGTATAAATTCAGACAATCTTTGTCCACTTTGCACTTTTGTCACTCGATGATTTCCCGCCTAAAACGACTGTTTCATTGCTGAGTTCGGGGAAATTCTTTCTTAATTGTTTTCAGCAAAATGGCTCCGAAAATATATATCTGCTCTGGAATATAGGACCAAATAGGAAACAAAAACGGTCAAAGAATGACACACTCATGAAAAATTAGAATGTCACACGCTAAACGTACGCCTCATTTCCCCTTTGCCGAAATGCCGGGACAGACTCGGTCACTCGTCCTCCAATACACCGACGGCGATCGGACGGCTTGTCCACATTAACTCATTTTTGCCGACGTGCCATTCTCGTGCAACGCTGAATGGGTTCGATTAGTGAGAGCCCAAAAGTCGAAATTAGCCGATAATTAAAGTTCTGGCTACCGTTGATTTGTTCTTTCCATTCCACTTCCATTCCCTGCTTCCCCTTCACTCCCTAACTTCCCTTTTCCTTCCCTTCCCTTCCCTTCTTTTCGTTTCCTCCTCCCCTCTTTTCCTCTTCTTTTTCCTTCTCTTTCTCCTTTTTGCCGACAGACCGAAAATTGTTCGACGGATAGAAAATTATCGGGAGGGGGGGGGGGTGGCACACCCCCACACCCACCCCCAAGCGCTACGACCCTGGTAAACATACGCTACATTTGCGACGCTATATGACAGCAACAGTTTTGAGTCTCGATTGAGTCTCGATGAGGATGAGAACGAATAGAAAATAACCTAAGTTGGATAAAACGTAATTTTGACACTTCACCCCACCCCGACGAATAACGTGTGCATTAAAACTTCATTCTGTCGATTTTTTTTTTGTCGGCCCCAAAACCCCTAGGGGGGGGGGGCAACCGCCCTTCCCTCCCCCCCCCCCCCCCTGTGGCGCCGCCCTGTTAGGAACGTTGCTGTAATCCCACAGATTCAAAACAGGGTGGCACGAACTCCAGACATTTTGCTATAGACAGAGTGGTCCAACCCTCGTGAAGTTTGTGGTTTTTTGTTTGGTGGACGCCCTCCCCAGTCCCTGTGGCACTTGTCGAAAGGTTCATCGTTGGGGCACCAGGTCATAAACACGAAACCAAGATCCAGTCTTTTCTGTGGTACTTCGAAAAGAAGTGGTTGAGTGGTTTCAGGTGTCGGGCGAGCATGGTGAGCGATTTGTCCCGAGCCGTTGTTACCTCGGCAGTGTTATAAAAGTTTCTGTTTCGTGAGATCCTGAGATTAGTAGATGCCACAGACTTTGGAGCTAAGAAAGTCAATGATGTGTGGCAGGCACGATATTGGGCGAATGCAACTAAGCTCCGTTGATCTTGGCTCGTCTGTGCTTGCTACTAGTTCTGCTATCCTAGCTATATTTGATGATGCGTGGACGCTAACTGTTGTGTTGAAGCGCAGGGAGGAGAACGCGATTCCTTCAGACACCTCACTCCGCCGCAAGACCGTGGCTACCGCCAGCCGGACTGTGGGTTCAATTAAAGGGTTCCGCTGGGGAGGCGGAGAGGATGAAGGTTATGGTTGCCTTAGAGGCCAGTTTGAGTTACAGTTAATCATGATAATGAATTGTGTCAAAGTATGAGGGAACGACGGCAGTTGTTCGGACGTGGATCGTTACAGTGTGCAGAGAACGATCTTTGGCCAACAAACCCTGCCGAAAATTCGAATACTGCCAACACGGAAACTTTACAAATCCCCCCCCCTTCCATACTTATCAACAATAACATCCGAATACACGGGATGAATTTTTTGTGTTTTTAAAACAGTGGTGCAGTTTAAAAATAAGCCGAACGGTATTGCCATGGGGGGAAATCCAGTCTATTTCCCTTACACCCACGAACTGGGTGTTGTGACATTGATTGAGTGTGAGTTATGCAGGCGATTGACATGGCGCTATATGGTGATAGATTTCGCCAGTGGGCTAACAGTTCGCTCAAAAAATCCATTAAGTGGGAGAGAGGCAATAAGCAACTTTACACTATTACCCGAAAGACAAATTTAGGCATAGGATAAAATATTATTGAACACTTTTGGGTTTTTGTAGTGTCGCCTTGGGTATATCATAGTTAGCATGGGAATTTAACGGCTGAGCTACAAGTACACAAATACCTTAAAACGACATTATCGGGAGGGGGGAGGGGTGGGAGGTCAGTAGTAAGTAGGAATGGGATTATTTGAATAACTTTATGGTTTTGGTCATAGTACTTTCAACGTAACAACAAAATTTCCGTGGAAGCGCACTTCCGTTGCAAAACAATAGGCAAAACTTCTGGATACTCGGTGAAATTTAAGGGACATACTCAACGTGTGTAAACACAACAACAAACTGACCATTATACCAATCTGCGGATAAGACTATTATTCTGAATTGTTATCTTTGACAGAGTGATGGCAGTGAGAAGAGAAAGAGATGCACTTAGAATCTATCGTATATGAGGTAGATTAGAAGGACAAAGATAGTAGTACCACAAAACCAAACACAAAAAACAAAACAAAACAACAAACAACAACAACTGGACATGTGCAGGCGGGTGTTGTAAAGCGCCGACGGGGAAAATACCTGTGTGGTCTCATTTAGAGAAAGCACATTAATTATGTCTTCACCATTTGTTACATACAGTGATTTGAAAAGGACCTTTCGTCTGTCATTGAAACAGCTAGTACACAGTCTCCAGTTTTCGTTTAAATACGACAGGGACCGAGATTTTACTAGGGCGGAAGATAACGTCATGGAGGCGCTAACGCCTGACATTTTCCAGGGGCGGCGACGGCGGCGAGCGGCGACCCGCATGGCGGAAAACAGCAAAAACCATAATATCACGAACACTTACTCTATTGCGTGGATATAACGAAAAAAGGAAAACGGAAAAAGACAAATGCCATCAATAAGGAAGAATGGTGAGGAAATAGATGGCACACCCATGTGGTCAGATGAGGGGGATAATCCTATTGACAGAGTGATGCACGCGAGATCGAGGGCAATTCCAGAGAAAAGAACGAAACATTCTTCCCGTCGAAGAAGTCTGCAATTTTATTATTGCTATTTTAATATCTTATTCGAAAAGAATATGAAACATGAATAGTACGATAGAGGAAATGGACCTAGTGAGTTGTGAGAGAGGGCCGAGAATGTGAAGTTTATGTTTAATTTTTGCAGCGAAGTTCTCAGCCGAAGTGGGAACAGTAGAATTTTTTTTTCGCCTGTTAATTACCGATGAATCGTTTTTCGTTGTTGAATAAATTTTGTAATAGGAGTCCTTAGAAGGATTTCTACAAACTTCTCAGACTTGTCTAACGGTTGGGCCTACGGTACAAGGTGAATGGCGTCGACGATGACCTAGTCGGGTAGGCGGTTACTAGATGCATGATGATTGTCATTCATTGAGTTAATGCATATGCATTAGAATATCTGTACGAACCAGTGCTACAAGTAGTCGGCGGCCGAAAAAATCTATGAACGTATGATACTAGGGCCATATAAGATCTATGTGCGAAGAGCATATTTGAGTCACAGACGGCGCTTAAAGTTTAACATGACTAATATTACCCTGATACACATAGGAACCGGCACGTACTCCGACAACCCCGGGAGTAGAGGCAGCAGCTTCCCACAGCCGCTGAGTGTATATACTAATAATTATTAATCGGATATAATTATTCATAGAATACAACATCAACGGACAACTTTTTAAGAAAAAAAAAAACACTCTCGGGAGGAAACTCATTGCCTTATATAGGGCCTACATATTGCGTATCAGGGGATAGATTGATGTCGTCAAGGGCGACTTTCAGTGGCATAAACTGATGCACGATTTTAAATATACAGCAATAAAGTTCCTCTTTATCAGGAAAAGCGGGAGGGGGGGGTTGGTTCCCTCCAGGTTTAGGGTATCCCAACATGCCATGTAAAATCTTTACTTTCTAAAGTAATAATGCGTCGTCGCCTTGCTAATAACCAAGACCGTGTTGACTGCACGATCGGTAATTTGTGCTGGAAAAACATTCTAATATTCCGATGACGATATTTCGGGATTGTACTGTTTATTAACTCCGGCAAAATGCTTTATTAAAAGTTTTCACACAGTCAGGAAACAGGTCCATAAGAATGGGACTATCATGTTGCTAATGGAAACCAGCATGTTGTTACATCATACACAGCGTATACCTCTTTCGAAAATTCTGTTTGGGTAGAGAATGTCGGAGAATAACGTATGTTCCCTGTCGCTGTGTCCATTATCACGTGCCGAAACTCTCGGCATAGCTACTTTCCGATCTAATTTTAAAAGACGGCTGGTGCTTAAATACGATCATTCCACCTATATAAATGCACTCCATAACTACATACAATGTATTCGAGACGAAAGTTGCAGCTTGGGCCTACCCCTCGTTTGTTCCTGCACCAATCCCCCATGCTGAGCGCCCTGCGAGAATGCAAAAGATACTATTTGACCTCTCTACCAACTGTGCCATTCGGTTGTCTTTCAATCATTACTCGGTTATCTTTCAATCAGTGTCGTGTCCTGATTTGCTGTTCGTTTCAATTGATCCTGGCGTATTTTAGGCCTAGGAATTATGTTAGAGATTGGGTTCTCGGGTATTCCTAGATGATCTGGTTCAGAGGTGCGCCTCTGCCCACCTACAGATAGAACCACTGTAGCTCACTTTTCGCTCTGAAGTCGAGCACATACCTAACATTAACGTCATTCAATATACTGTAGCAGGTATACCTGTCCGTTTGACAGTTCGAATGGTCGCACGGAATACATCAAATCTGAGAGCCTCCCATACCTACCCGGGAGCACCGGATCACCACAGCACAATCAGAGCTCATACCAGTCAAACGATTGCCATGAAGAACGGAGGCCAAATAGCAAGCAATCTTCCCGATTGATAATTACATTGCTTCTTACCCATCACTCGGAAGATCACTCGGTTAAAGACATTTACATTTTAGAGCTCTCTTTAACTCCGGGAGAATCCACGCAGTTATGCGCCTGCCACTGGGAGCAATTGTCAAATTGCAGAAACTCTCCCCGATATGATGTTTCCATTGCTACCTCTCTATCTCCCGAAGGATCACACTAGTTCACAGACATTTACACTCTCCGTTCATGCACTCTCGTGATGCCTTGGAATGATCTGCTAATATAATTAGGGACGATGGATGAGCCCGTGGGTTCAAACATTCCACTTCTTTTCGGTCAGGCCTCATGAAACCTATAATAGTATAAGCATTAATTATAAACATTGAATATACATTGAAAACGAGCAGGCATACAGAGGATTTGCTGAGACGAGGAAGCACCATCCTTGTCGGAGAGACTTCCCCTTGCGCATATGCTTAAAGTAAATAAATCTGAGAACAGTCACGAGTTCGCAGATATGGTGTCGTCGTCGAAGTGGATCTACAATATATCCTATGGATGCGGTCGACATTTCAAAAAGGATATTCCCATAACATCGATGGGAACACTGACTGTCTACAAGTCTAGAATGTCTAAAATGGCTGTTTTAAACTATTTTCATCTACACCTGCACTGCGTAACAAACTCACTTTTTAAGAAGGTGGAGAAGATCTGTTTTCAAACACTCAAGCAATTTTCACAAATGAACAGATTATTACGCAGTTTCGGAGACTAAGAGGTGGGCCGTCAGCTTATTGGTTTCGACTTTCTTGGTGGTAAAATATAAAACAATTCAGACAATACAAGATAGAGGAGGAAAAGAAAGAAATTGCAAGCAACGTAATTAGACGATATCGACAATTGCTACTGGGGTGTTTGAACGATCTGAGTTCGAAATCATCAGGGGTTCTTTGTTTCTGGTCGAAATAGTACCTTTCGAAACACATATACAAAACGCTCAGCTTCCATACTATGAACCGGATTAACATAGTTTAAGTATTACATTACATTACATTGAGTACCATTAGTTGGTCTTAATGACTTTGCCGCTTGGATTCCATACCTACTGATAATACTCCCGGAGCCCATTGGACATTCGTCATCCACATTTGTCACGGATCATTCGCCAGAGAAGAGAGCGCCCAACGCGCTAGCACTCCATACTTTCAACAACAACAAGTTGGCCAATATCATTTTCGATAATGCATGATAAGGCCTAGTTGGTATTTTAGTATCATGGAAATCATGTGAGTTGGTTATTATTACATTGATGATCGTGATAGCTGGTCATAGTATTATGAACGATCAGGAATAGTCAAGAAGACTTAAATGTATACCTCGCTGTCCCCTACCATGATGTCCACCTCGACGCTATCTGCATGCAAATTCCATTATCAGGATGTACAGTGTGTCCTCATCAACTGGGAGGCTACTCGATCTTGATATGGCCTCAAAAGATGAAGGTGTTTGGCCATATCCTCTAGTACATTAGAACGTGTCCAAGGATAGGCCTGGCGAATGGCACGAACAGGAATGTGGGTTGTGTTCTGAAGTTGATAGTTATCGGAAGTGCTATGGCCTAGAAACAACAGTTCATGACGAATCCTCTGGCACCAGTAGTATTGAGACGCGAGGCTGGGGAAAAACCCTGAAAACATGAAATCACGAGGAATCAAATTATTTTTCAGTATTCTGGCATGATTTAGCACACGTACGTCGACCAATTTGCAAATGTTTCAAGCGTTGGCGTCAAAACGTGGCCATCTGCGCAACATCGAATCATGCACCGAAATATAACACTACACAGCTCAAGGCTGCAATTCGTTCAGACAACACGTTACTCCAGCGTCTGATGTGTGTGTCAATCTGATCTGACGTTGGTAACCTCTTCCTGTAGTCATACGGCTGCAAATCGTTTCGCCATTGCAACATCCTTTCACAGCGTCCTTCTCAACTGAGCGAGAACAAATAGCAGTAAGTCACTAGTGTTTTAAATGGCGAATTGTGTTTCTGTTCTCTCTTCTGCAATTCCTTCCCACGGTAGCCAAAGTTCATTCTATCAATCAGTATCCTATGCTGTAAAACAAGGTTTTTTTTTTCCAATGCACTGAGCAACATTTTGGAGCTTGCGCTGAGGACATCAAACTCACGTTTGTTTGTTCACCAATTGTATTTCAAATGTATTCGTCTGACTTAATCAAACATTTGCTGCCCCCACTGGAATCCGTCAAAATGTCATCGCCAGAGGTGGCATTTACTCAATTTATTCTGGGTAAAATGTAAAGTGAAGCTCTGTGTATGGAATTATTGCATACGTTAGGATTCCTATAGAGGCGCGGGTGCGGGATAACACTGGAGGTAAGCAGATGCAGTTCATACGCTCAAGAGTGTCTACAGCTGCATGTTTTGCAAATTCGAGACAAATTCCAAAACAGCAAAGAATATTTGAAATAATATTATTTGAGCTTGGTAGGCAAAATTAGCACGTGTATCATTGCGGCAATTTTTTTTATTTTTCTTCTTCATTTTTGAATACTCCCTATACATACTTTGATAATAGTTATTGCCTTTTTACTCAACCATACAATTTATACACTCTTACCTCGCGCCCGTACAATTTTTACATTCATACTGTACACTGCATCCGTATGGATGGATTCCCAGCCCCAATCGTCCTCATAGAACCATTTTGAGGGGAATTCCTGTTGAATGGAATATCATATCGCTTCTCCCTCCATCCGGAAAGTTTTTTTTTTCCTTTTTTTTTAAACAAGTGACATGAGGAAGGGCGACCCATAATGGCCCCTAAACAAGAGAGGCACCCCAGCACAAGAGACTCCAAAGAAAGAGGGGAGATCCAGTTTGTAGATTCTATCTTGTAACGATGGGGTCAAAATCAGGAGGAAAACATCCCTAGGAAGCCTATTCCAGGCCCGCGAAGTGCGAGGAAAAAGGAGCGATCATAGGTTTCGGTGCATGACGTGGAAGAAGGTCAAACCGAACGGTTGGCTGGAATAAGAGAGCGAGTATATCGATTAACCTCGAGAAAGGAGGAACATCATCCCCAGGCTCCGAAAACATTGAACCCTAAAGAGAGAGATACAGATCTGCGATGGCGTAGAGGCTGAGTGAGAGGTAAGAAGATCATCGTTGCTGATACGATGCCTTTCTCTGGATCGAACAAAAAAAACCCATCAGGACACTGAGAGAGGATCGCGGAGACCCAGCCCAATAATGGCAACATATTCCTTAGGGAGCGAATTTGGCTTGTAAAGCATAAGTAGCTGCTGTGAGTGAGTATTTCCCTTTGCGCGAAATAAGAAGCACAGCTTTCTAGAAGCATTAGTCGCGATATATTGATATGATAGTTCCAAGACAGGTTGTTGCTGATTTCCATACCAGGATATTAAGATAAGTCGACTAGGAAGGTCTGGTCAGCCATGAAAATAAGCTGGCGCATCAGAACACGCTACCATAAATGCGCAATTCTGAGTTTTCTATTGATGAAGGTAACCAGATTAGCAAGCCCCGTTCAAATAGAAATAGAAGTCAATGTTCAACTGACTGGCAACTAGGGACCGGTTATAGACAGAATCCGTTCCGCTCTGGGACGAGGAAAGCACAGGAGAGAGTTGTGAGGGTGGAATCATCAGCAAATGAGTGAATACTATAGAAGGTAGAGCTAAGAAGATCAATGATAAAAATGAAACGAGTTAGGAGAGGAAAATAAAACCTTGAGGACACCAGCATTGATAGGCCGGTCTCGGAGAGGCACCATCAACCCCGAAACAGAGATGAGCGACCGGTAAGACCTGGGCAGTCCAAGAAGTTAGAAGGAGCTGAAACCAATGTAGTTAGTTGGCAAGGAAGTCGGCGTGCCAAACACGGTCAAAGGCCTTAGAATATCAGGGCAATAGCCTACTTGACCGAAAATCAATGGCTTGTGCCCACTGGTTGGTGACAGAAGACAGTAGGTAGTCCCCAGTAGATCTGGCATGCCGGAAATCAATACTGGTTGGGGGTCACTGACTCAAGGAAGTTCAAACATGCGTTGTTAAATTAGTTTTCCAATAACTTTGAGAGAACCGAGGTGATGGCGAGCGGCCTGTAATTTTCATGGCGAGTGTCCTCAGGACATTGATGCCGCTTTTTTTTTTGGCCCTTTTCCTTATTTACAGAGTAGCTATAACGTGAACATCAGCTATGTCTCTATGTCTTTCGATGGGTGTACTCGCATTGAACAGCGCAGAGAAACGCTATAGCATCTCCCTGCACGGAGTTAATGGAGAGTTTCAATCACGAGACGACAGAGAAAATGGGTTAGGCTGGAATCCCATTGTTGCGTATGCGTCTCCGGTATTAATGTGAAAATAACATATTTCGCGAAAACGAACGTTTGTTTCAGATAAGATTAACACTCAATAAGTTAACGGGAAGACTATAAAAAATGCAGCAGCCCATGCATATTGTCGTTTATTGGCTTTTTTAGGAAAATATTCCATGGATACGCATCCTTATACGCATTGTGACATGTGCTTATTCGCCAATTCGTTTTGGTTTGCGTTGGTTTAGATTTTTATTGCCTCTGTGGAACAAATATCTATCTTCGCAAACTGCGTAGGACATATTCGGACACTATCCCCATCTCAGCGCACACGATTTTTCACACGCGTTCTGCACAGCATCTTCGCATCTATGGAATCGTAGCCTTATAATTACCAGTAAAAGATGCACTCTTTAGGCAACAGGCGATCCTAATCCCAAATGATGTGTAATAGGCCTAGTCTTATAGTTTACGGTGGACCTAGGCGCCGACTCACTGAGAGCATATTTACAGGGGGATTACATCTAAATTGCTTTTGAAACAGCAATTCAACAAACGTTTTGGAGGCACAATTTCTGTCTATGGTAAACATGATGTACAGTAGGAACGAAAACTTATTTGGGGAACTTCAAAAAGACACTGCGCTTTATTGAATGCCACTTGTATGACAGGAAATTTCACGTTAGCCAGAAGAAGTCTTGCTCGTGAATTGAATCTAATAGCATAAAACCCTAGTGAAGGCGAATGATGCTGCGATGCGCAATGTAATCTGTGGAAAAAAGGTAAATTATGTTGCCGGTTGAACAACATTTATTTCGACGTATTTCCTGATGACGTAAAACCGTGATAATTGGACAATTCATGAGTGTCACCAGTCGGTCACGGAAACCTCGACTAAATGAATGGTTTTAGCAGTGTCGTGCTGTGAGCCAACTAATATTGATCCACTTCTCCGGAGCATGGTTAAATTATTACATAATTGAACAATTATGTTCCCAGTAGGAAATACTTTATCGAGTAGGGAGGATTTATTTTTAAAGCTGACCTCATCAAGCTGACAGACAAAACAACCTGCGAAAAAATACGTTGTTTAGATGATACGCGTCATATAACTTTAGGCGCTGTATTATTAATGACGTCGATCGGATAATTACCTGGAAATTAAGCATATTTTGCAACAATATACCTCAGAATCAGCGTCAGGATGGTTTGCAGCTGTATCGTCGTTCACTAAATGCAATGCAAGAATATGCCGGTATTAGTGAAGCTAATTTCGGGCAATTTAAATAAATAGAATTGCCAAGTATATCAATGATAATACTGCCATGAAAGATGGAATTCAATTCTAAGATGGAATCAGCTGTTACGTTGAGGCTCAAACGTTATTGATCATTTGGATGCAGCAATAATAATTAAATAATTAAGAATTTTATGGCATTTTAAAGGTAATTCGTCATGAATGAATGGCAAAAATCCCCTAAATATCAGCACTAGTGGTTAAAATATATTTCTCTCCCATTCGTCAAAATATCGCCACTGAACAAAATTCGGGTTGAATAGTAGAAATATTTACTCTTCCCTATGAGTTTACACAATGTGGACTATGGTCTATGCAAGAGAAAATCGAGTTGGGTAAACCTAAGAAGGCCCATGCAGCAAGTGACCCCAGATGTTTCCGAAGCGTCGTATTGTACAGTGTACTTCCCAGAATGCAGGAATGAATGAAAATTGTTCGTTCGACTTCCGCGATGTATTTATTGGAAGGCGAGGAGCGGAGGTCATTTAGCGATAAGCTCCGAACCATGTAATATCACTTATATCACGGTTTGGTAGTCATTCTACTGATATACACTTTCTTAGGCATCCACCCTCAGTAGAAATATTACCCAATCCGTGTCTATACGTATGTTAAGAATACATTAAGATGGATGATCATCTCAGTCGACAGCGGGAATGCTTTCAGTGGGGTTGATATTTCAACATGGAGATATGGTGGAACCTGTCAGACTTTGTATGAACTAACAATGCGAACAAATAAAATTTCACATCCCGGAAAACTTTACTCGATCGTATTCGGCCGTGGAAGTATCGCAATACATTTTTACGTTGGAAGTTTGTAATGCATTTCTATATCTAGTCTATATGGAACCATTGCGGCAAATGTTACTCTGTCCATCTGACTGTTATAAGAAAAAAAGAAAACACGGATGGACAAAATCAATCCGTATTCAGCATTCGTACGATCTTTCTGAGTTCAATACATCTGAAACAGAATATTGTCGTTTCTGAGCATATCGCTCGCTATGCATTCTTTGCCCCTCCAATTTATTTAGTTCTAGTTAATCTTTCATGTACCGTAATCCTCATTGTTCTGACGTTCATTCCAGTATTCCCCCTAATGAATAAATTCCAGCTAAGTGATAGTTCCTTGAGTGGGTCTAAGAACGGGACATTAGGTATACCTCATATCGTTGATTGAATAAACAATTCACTCGTTGATTTATTTCTCCGAAGATTGGAGGTTACCGCACAGCCGTGCCAAGGCATCGGCAAGCAATTTTCCGACTGATGGATCCGCCGTGTGGCTCCGCTGGGCTTAGTAATTTGAATATTTAACTTGGCCTGCCCTTTGGGCGTAGGAATCGAAGGGGAGGGGGTTGCATCGTCTAATGACTCTTGTGTTTGGAATTCTCGTGTACTCCCCCCCCCCCCCTTCTACTCTACCTAGAAAAGGAATACTCACCATGCCTAAATGGAGGTGTTGCTCGAGACTGCAATCACTAGAAAGTTTACCAGCAAAGTATTTAGTAAACATACCTTGACTCGCCGTTTCTTGTCTAGGCGGATTCGAGGGTTCGGTAGTTTTTTTTTTTCCGACTCAGCGGGTGTTGTAAAAAATTCCCGCCTCCTGTCTATTCATTCAGACTTTCACTGCAATGTGGTACTCTACTAGTACACGGGTAATTCATGTGTTGGTGGCCTAGGGAGCGCGAAACGTACAAAATCCATCAAAGTTGCGACAAGGATCAGTACGCAGAGCTGCGTTCTTGCTTTTTCCTGACAGTTCAACTTGCTGTTTTGGACTACTCTGTTTTCTGTTTCGACACCTGATTCTGGTTTGGACACTCTGTTTTTTCTGTTTTGGACGTAGTGATTCGCAAATCCTGTGGTCCTGATTCCACTTCTTGATGATTTTGTTACACTCCGCGCACCAGGACAGCGCGGAGTGTATCACACTTAACGGAGCACGGCAATACCATGAATCCTGTCTAGGTGGAAGGTAATGGAGTGATAAATGACGTACTGGGGGTTTTTTTCTTGGTTTGGATATCTGACTTCCCGCTTTTCAATGGGTTGATTCTCTCTCTCTTTGCAAGGCTTGATTCTGTTTTCCGATTGTGTGATTCTTTTTTCGATGGGTTGATTCTGTTTTCGTGGGTTGATTCCTTTTTCGCTGGTTTTTTCCGATTTTGATGTTTTGTTACGTTTCGCACTCCGTAGTGGTCTATGTGACTTCTCTCGTGTGCGGCCGGGGACCGAGGTAATATTTGTAAAACCCGTGTGTCCGCCTGGACTCGCACCGCACGTTACACCAGTCACAGAGTCTAGTGATTTCTCTTGTATACATTGCCTGCGAGTGAGTTCAGCTTGTCATGGCATTCCGGGATCTAGTCCCGTTGGGGGGGGGGTGACACCGTTGAGTCGATCCCGGTGAGGTGATATTGTTTAGCGCTCAGTGTCGTGCATCCCGATTTCAGAAGACGATTGGAACTGACATGCGGTCATTCCGGACATGTGATCATGAACAGCGGGGTCGTGAGCACTTTTTCGTCGTCAGAGGAGACACGTTCCTTTTGTTCGTTTTATTTGGGTAAAACTTTGCAATTAATCAGCTAGGCATGGAGTTGAGTCGAACATTGGCGTTTCGCTTTTCCGATCTTTTTGTGCTATATGTCTGTCTGTCTTTCTTTTCGGTTCCTCTGTTCTGAGAACGCCATATCAACCGCATGCATAGTTGAATGTTTTCACTAAAGGAGCCGAGACTATCCGCGAGTTCACAAATATCCTATGAATGGTTTACGTCACGCATGGGCTTTCATAAATATAGGGGACCAATTTAATCCGTCGCTTCGTCGAGAATAATATACGTGCCTTGTTTCACACAGCGAGTACACGCGATTTGAGCGTTTGGGACTTTTGACATGGGGACATTATTGGCGGAGTCCTATTTGTCTATTTGTTGGGTGTTGTGGTGACACCTTACTTTTTGCACACAGTCCGGGCGACGCCGAATGTTGTCTTATGGGTTCGCTGCTATTATTCAGTAAATCTTTTCAGAATTCGTCTGCTTTTGAGTTAAAGTCCAAGCGATATCCAGCTGGTCTGGTCTTGGGCAAATTTCACAGACGGTCATTCATTGAAGATGAGGACATCCAGTGACCTACAGTGAAAGCCGTGGATCAGCGTGTTAAATGCAATTTACCTGGAATTTTGTTGAGAATATCGTCACCTCATGCAGTTACGAGAGGTGCTACCTTGATTTACAACTAACCTTTTTGTCTCATTCCAATGAAATGGGGTGAGCCGTCTCCACCGGTATAACTACGAAAAAGGTCTGGACCTTCCTTTTTTTCCGACATGACACTTGTTCGGGAGGCACAGTTTCCCTCAGAACAATCTGGTTTCCTGCAATGTTTTTGGTTGCCTCACCTGAATTCAACATCCATGGTTTCAAGAAGTCAATACGGTCAATCTAGGAAACCTGGCCATGTGATTACGGACGTACACCGGAAGACCTTGCTGCAATATCGCGCGCACTCTCGCATACTGCGTACCGCTCTATCTGAAAACACGTTACGTTTTTTATTCCTTGGCGAAGCCCGAAGGAATCTAGGCAGTCACATCGTGTGCGTGTGTGTGTATGTGTTTGTGTGTTTGTTGTTTGTGGTGTATGGTGTGTGTGTATGTGTGTGTGTGTGGTGTGACACTCGTTTCCACGCGATATCTAACAAACGCAAGCAAGTATTATGTTCATATCAGGTATGGTAAGGTTTCCCTCATGGAAGGTAATGACCCTATTGGTTTTGGTACCAATCGATGTTCGTTCAGGTCATGAGAGTCAAATTTTGAAAATTGTTTTCCGCACGATATACCTAATGATCGCAAGCAGGTTTGAAATTCATATTTGGTAGTAGTGTAACCCATGTCGGGATGACGGGGGGGGGGGGGGACCGCTATTGTTTTTTGGTGTGAGGTCAAGGTATTTTAGGGTCATCATATGGCAATCTTATCTATCTTGTCCAACGAACATTTTAGAGTGATGTCTTAATGGAAAGTTTTGGTTTCGTCTGGGTTGAATACATCTTGTGACCGCTTTGTCCTCATTTAACCTTTTGACCTTCTGACCTCACTTGACCTCTGCCTAGTGATTTTCCTGCTTTTTTTGTATTGCTGGAAGCGTCTTGTTAAGAAAACGAAAAAGTCATGACACTACCATACTCTATACTCTTATCACAAACTATCTCACTGAATGTGGAAGGTCAAGACAGCTAAAATCGTCCATAACTCGGCAACGAAACATTTTGGAGGACTGTCTAAATGGAAAGTTTCATTCGTCTGGTGAATACATCTTGTGACCAACTTTGACCTCATTTGACCTATTGACCTTTTCACCTCTTTTGACCTTTTGAACTTGTGATTTTGCATGCTTTTTAAGTGTTGGCTGGAAGCGTCTGTTAAGACAAACAAAAAGTCAATGACACTAACCATGCTACGATACTTCTTATCACAGCTATCTCGATGAATGTGGAAGTTCAAAACAGCTAAAACAATGGAATGTGGGAAAATTGCAATTACATCTGCTACTGAGAATGGATATCTAATGAATGCAAGTATCACAGTTCAAATTTAAGTGTGGGATTGTAAACATGATGAAGAATAACCCTAATGTTTTGGGATCTGGTCAAGGTCATTCCAGGTCACCAGAGGACAATCCTTTGATCCTCGCACACTATTCATTGTACAGAGTGGGAACAAGCAATATAGCCAACCAAACAAATATCTCCCCCAGGAAGACAGTACAAATTCTTGAATTGTCCTTTTTTGTTATCCTGATATGTTTGAGGATTGAATAGCACAAAATATTTCACCTAGACAAGACAGTCGCAAATTCTTGAATTGTCATTTATTTACTAGTGACCAGTGACCAGCCTATATGTACCTCCATGATCAGAAGTGGTGTTGCTACGGGGTGGGGGTGGCGGGCAATTTTTTGGGGTCTTGCACGCACCCCCCCCCCCCACGGTTTCATAGGCAGCTTATGAAAAGTAAAAAATGTAAGCCCGTTTTGAAGCCTGCATCACTGCTTTTAATTGACAAATTCCTAATTTGCAAAGCAGAAAACGCCTTCTCTTGCGTATTCGCCTCTCATTGAGTGTTACATTTTCGACCACCATACGTGTTGTGTTGCACTCGTATAAATCTGGGTTGCTTCCATCCCCCCTCCCCTCTCCCCTTCCCCAATACAAAGTATTCACCCAGTGAAGAAGTACAAAATTCTTCAATTGCATTTTATGATTATCATGATTGTCTGATCTTGGACTAGCACCAGTGACCAGCCATGTATGTATGTTACATCTGAATCAGTAGTGGTTCAGTGGGTGCTAGAGGTGGCGTGCGGAATTTCAAGGCAGATACGCCTCTTTCTGACATGCCAACCCCCCCCCCCCTCCCCCAGGGTCATAGGCACCTAAGGAAAATTGAAAAAACTGTAGCCCATTGAAGCCTGCATCACTGCATTCATTGACAAATTCCTAATTGCAAGCAGAGGATCTTTTCTCTTGCGTATACTTCTATACGAGATATGGATATCGATGGGAGGGGGGTAGACAAATGGCAATTTGCTTCCTCTTCCATAGGCGTATATTATATTTATCGGGGGAGAATGCCAATTTTGTTGCTTTACAGTAATTGAAAATGGTGAATGATCTTCAAATTTACCATTTAAAAATAGTTATTACAGCAGAATGCACACCAGGAAATGTTCTGTGAATTCATTTAGAACACCTAGTAGCCCCAGCCATTATACTCTTCAACCACTGTCTGCATTGTGTGTGTATACTTTGATAAGCTCAGTTTGACTGGTCAAATTCCCAATCCTCAAAAGGAGTTTTTATGCTCTCAACCCATAATAACCTTTAGACTGCCTGTCAGACAGTCAGTGTGGACAAGGGTACCGGCAAATGGCAATGCTCACCGAGGATTGAGAGGGGGTAATCCAATTATTCTCTGTGTGCGATCAGTCTACTGATGATCTGATTGTTCACACTTCCCCCACTGGGAATGCGAAAAGCCACACTCCAGGTTGTGAATGACTTGAACAGGCAGGCAGGACGACCCAGGGGTTATTAGACCGGTGATTAATAGACAAGCCTTAAGTGAGGGGATTGATTAACTGTGTGTGTTTTGTAGATATGTTAGAAGCCGTGAGTTGGGAGGAAGAAAGAAGAAAGCAAGCGGTCAGGAGGAAACGTCTGAAAGAAGGAAGGGCACCACATTTGTGGCATGTTTTGCTATGAGCAAAAGTGAGGGCATTAATCTGTACCCATGAGCAAAGAGCTGTGGGGCATTAACGGTACCCCAGGAGAAGGGAAATGGGCAGGGGTAAGTCTAATAAGTCCTATCTTGTTCCCCAGTGCCTCTCTATTGGGTGTTGACTGCACATGATGTGGACTCTTTGGGAAAATTGATTGCCAGGATAATACAATGTTAAACAATTGCCCAGAAGTCATACTGGCTCAACATTAACTGAGAGCCCACATAATTCAGAAATGTCTCAACATGGGCTATATATACGAGAAAATTACAAAGATCTTGTTTGTTCTATTATCTATTTGTGATTATTATAGTGCCAGCCAGATATATGTTATGGGAGTGCTGCATGGGGTGGGTCATAGAGCGACATTCCTCAACCCCACCAATGTAGGAGAGAATATGTGATTTGAAAGCCTTGTGAAAAGTTTGACCCTAAACAATAAGCAATAAGACAGTTTTGGGACTGGTAAAAGGTATGCGATATACAAGTATTCTGAACAGTTATTGCACTGCCATTTTGCATGACCAACCCCTTTGTTACACCAGACAAGTGAGTCATTGCACCTTCAACACGATGATGCACCCCTCAGTCACTTGTGCCTGAAAAATAATGAAATTGATACCACCCACAGACAACTCTGCTGTAACAATTGTAAGGATTGACTGGCAATGACTTTACCCCTCAGTCACATGTGATTAACGGCATAGGTACAATGACACATGTGAACACCATGCTATTCGACACGGACTGTACCTACCCATGACTGCTTGTCCAGGGTTCGTGGAGGGATGCAATTGATAATATATAGGGCCTGTATGACACTTCTCTTTCCCCACACATGTACCCCTAAAAAAGATATTTGTTCACATTTGTGAATGATGTTGGTCGTTCGATTCAAAGAAATGCCACTTCATTCAATATATCTGCTTTGACACACAGTATTCTGGTTATGAATGTTGCCAAAGTGTCCTCATCATTTTAGCCTTGCCTGCAGTCTGTGACGTAGGGTTACGGTCGCTGGGACTCTCACAACTGATGAAAACATTGGACCTCGATGGGGTTATGACTCGTGACTTACCTTCACTCTTCAAAGATAACTTACCTACCCCCCAAGGGTTATATCAGTATTTCATTTCAATTGCCCTCAGATGACTTTTTGACTTGGTCTCAAAAGCCCCACCAGTATCTCATCTCATGCGCTGAGCTAAATATTGCAGGGTGTGATCGTTTTGTGTCAAGTGTGGTTTGAGTTGGCAATTACACACATCTTGCAGGGTTTGATATAGACTGAGTAAGTGGGAACATGTCATGGAAAAAAGGCCAAGGCCTCACTTGCCGGCAGAGTTGCGTTCTTGTTGTAAATATGGATCTTGCACATCCAGCCAGGACAAGCATACACATACTAGGGAATACCAGCCTAAGGCTGTTCAAAGATGCTTGTGTGATGAGTTGACAATGTTTGAATGGCAAAAGTCAGCATTCTTATGGATGATACAACGCCGTGTACATTGTCACGAACAATCAGCTCTAAACGATTCTCGAACCCCTCTGCATATATAGACTTCCCTATTTCCCCTCTCCACAAGAGTTCCCCCCATACGGCGTTATCACTACATGAATTAGGGTTTTATTTTTATTGTGTGTTTTGAGTGTGACCGTTTATAAAACAGCTCGTAATGATAACGATTATGGGGGAAAATGTTGTCGGTAACCCTTGAATCTTGAGCCCGAACCTACGTGCGAGGCATATGCGCAATGAAATCGTGAACTTATTAACTTAAAGTCATAAATGCACGTCAAATATAACGGAGCATATGGCATGTTATTTCACGTCTTCACCGCATCATACGCAATTGAGTTGTTTTTAATTTTTTAGCACCTCCTTTTGCAATAATTAAACGCTATGAATGATGTACGTAGCTTCTCAGGCATTACGTGATGTTGCATGAGGCTTACTATTCTGCGGAATAAGTTAGTAGAAGTCCAGGCAATTACTATTGAATAATTCTCCAATCAGTTCAACGGAGGCATAGAGTGCTTATATTCATAAATAAATCACTAATTTCAGGGCATTGACACGGCGATTACCTTTTGGGTGTATGGATTGGTGTCGCTAGGTATACAGGTGGGTACAAGGTGGTAGAATTACAGGGCGAGGTATGGGCTCTGATGAAAATTACTGAGAATACTTTGGGCGAGCACCGGGGGCAATCCGTAGCTCTTGATAGTTATTGACTCCTGGGCATTGGCCCGAATTATTTAAGAACCATGGTCAACTTGCCTGGTGAGCCAATTGTCCGTTCGCCCAATACAGACTCGCCGCACCACCAAAACCTTCAGCCCAACGTGCACATCTATTTATCCTTTCAACACTTCATTGTTCGTGTGTATTATGTTTTTAGTGTGTACCACGTTCTCCGCGCCGCCGCGGAGGCCGCCACCGCCGCTGCCGCTAAACCGTCGTGTGAAGTTGCTTTACACCGATCATTTCGCTGCACAGTACATTTATAATGTTCATTATGTATTTTTGTATTTAATGATATGACGCGAGAGGCCGCTGAGGTGGAAAGCTCCTCACATTTTTTCTCATTCCATTGCTACCGCAAAAAAAAAACCTGAAGCAAACGACTATGTCGAGCCTAGCGCGTGCCGCTTGACTGTATTACCATCACAATCGTCAGAGATGAACAATCGACTCGGAAATCGGTTATGTCAAGGATTTTCTGCTTGACGATAAATATAACCGTAGCATAGCCATAAGCCGTATGAACAGCTATATCTTATTCGGTGGGAATTGGCAGACTCATCATCTCCCTTATAGGCGAACATAATGTAACTAGCCTAGTGCGAAGTTTTGTTGTCATGTTGATATTCCCATCACGTCATCTAGGCAATATCAATCATTGTCAGGAGGGGACCCGGGAGCGGCCATATCTAACAGGAATGTCATTTATTGGCTAACTCCCAGAGGCCCTAGACCGATAAAAAAGCTACATAGATAATGCATTGCTGATAACGCCCGTTATAAACCTGGGGTAGAAACACTTTTATTGCTATTTAGTAAGGCAGAGACCACATAAGCTGGAGCCGAACACATGGGAGCATCCCCATGATTTATTTATGCATTTGGAGAGATATTTTTCTGCCCTTTCTGCCTCAATTGCCAGAAAACGTACGATGAGTCAAGCCTATTAACTGAGTCGGGTCAGTTTGGCGAGGAACAGGGGTCCAAATATGCAGTGCGGTTAACTCATTAATAGCTTATCACAGACAGGACCCGGAGAGTGAATTCTCGAATGACTATCACACCTCAAAACAAATCATCTCGGGAAGAAAGAGAACCCATATCTTCAGAATTTTCCCGCATTCTCCTTGGAAGTGAGGCTGTATGCACACTTTGAGAAAACAACAACAATTTTCTGGAGGCCATCCCTTATTCATGATCACTCTTTGGGAAGAGAAATTATTTGTGTACACATCTGTAACGTTTTGTCCACGGAGTTTGGGACCTCCTATTAGTATTAACCTATCTAATTTTTCGAGAGATAGAAACACTATTTTTAATACCAATCGCTGGTCATACTGGTTCACGACAATATTCTTCATGCAGTTAAGTACGCACGTTACTGAGAAAGCGCTACTTTTCTGTAAGTGTCCCCACTTTGTCAGACATGGCACTTATATGCAAATTCAGAGCTCTGCCGATTACGCTGCCCTCCAGAAAGATCTTGTATTTTCAAACGGTAGTATGATCGCTGGCTGGTGGGTTTCGATAACCGTGTGAAGGTTCATTCAGCGGCATTCTCATGTCACTCTCCAATGGAAGGTCTTCAGTTCTTCTCTGTGTGGGCAGAGATGCCCATCTATTGTTGATAAATATCCTTTATTTCGAATGGGTTGAATTGTAATGCCTCACATCCAAGATTCAATGGTAAGGGTGATCGTGCTTTGGGTTTCGTCGTAGGAGGCTAACCAACTTTGAGCATATAGACCCTTTGTCTAGTCTGAGGCGGTGTCAAGAAGCGCGGCGATTCATTAATCAACGACAATTGATAGAACAAGAATCACTGGGTTGCTAATGAAAATGTATTCTATGGACTTGGTTCTCTTATCATTATCACGAATGCTTATCCCCTGTATTGGATTGCTGGTGATTTCCAACAGATTCGTCTATTAAACTCCAGCGTCTCTCCAAGTCTTCGGAGCAATTACAGCGGTCTCGTCTATTTTTCCTTTTCAGCGGGTGGAATTTTACCACACACGACCCCTCTTATCCATAACCTGCCTTTGTTTTGAAATTCCAACGCATGATCAAAAAACGTCAACTTTATTCTCAAATGAGTCTCCTCCACGTGATGTTAACATTCACATTATCACATCATTTGTTTGATATTTTTAGTTTTCCCAAACCCAGGTATAACCCCGGAGATTCTTCCGAACCTGGCAGTTGTGGTTCTTTGTATTTCACCGTCGCTGGTGATAGGTGTTTCCCTGTAGCGGCGGTTGAGCTATGAATAGTCTTCCTGCGGATTGTCAACGCAAACCATGCACTGTCGTTTCGCGAATATCCATTTGTTCATGTATGTTGCTATATTCTTTCTGTTCTTAAGCCCTTGTAATTATCTATCTGTCTGGTCACCTCACCCTACTATTTTAGAACGCCCGTCGGTTGCATGACTTCATGTAATTTTGTCCAGTGCAGTTGGTTGGTTGGTATTTGAAGAAAAACGAAACCGAATACTTTGAGAAACATTATTTCGAGGGAACATGATTTAAAATTACCGGTATGCTGTTACACTTGTTTAAACCTGCCTCTTTAATTTTAATTGCGATTGCCAAATGTTACTTCTGGGTTATAACTGTCCCTGTTAGCTACTGCATTGATTACTTTGGAAATGAAATTTTGTGTCATCTAATACCATAGAAACCTGTAATTGACGTGGCCCCAATGCTTTGAACTTCTTAGCATCTGAATAGACGCCAGGAGTCAGATGCCAGTTACGAATTCATTTGGACATATTTCCTGATGACGTAATGCAACAGTAAGACTCATCAGGCCTGTCGTCAGTCCAGCCATGGAAACTCAGTAAATGAGACAGATGTCGTAATGATTGTAATCTGGTTGATTCTCGTGACGATTTTGACTCTCTCGGCAAAGCCAGCATCGTCATCTGTGACAAAGTTTATGTATAACAAATATACGGTAATCATTCTAGTCAGGTAATGAGTCATTTTTCCACTTCGCTAGCGTCATTATCAACCTATAGCACAGTTGGAATAGTATTTTTTACTACACTAATTTACATCTTTGAGGTATAGTATTTTTGAAAGCGTTCCTACAACGTGACAGTTGAAACATGAAGTATAAGGCACTATTCGGACACGTTTGTTAACGTTCATGTGTCGTTTGTGTGTAGACCCGTATAATAAATGAAGTGAAGTACAGATTCACTTGAAATTGAGTAAATACACTGGATAGGTATGAGATTGATTTACATTCTTTTTGCTTTCCACCAAGCGAAATTTTAGCAATTATGTACAATTGTACTCACCACCACTACCACTCTGAAAACGGCTGTCTGCCAATTCAGAGATACGGTTTTAGAAGGTCCTAATTTACCTCGTCGTTCGACGTTCCCGGAAATGTAAAATTATAAAAACATATATTTTTTACCTCATCTCAGAGAAAACATTATACCCTGTCTATTACCTCCACGGACGAATTACCACGCTGTTTCTCAGACCAAGTAGAAAATCGCATAAATTAGGCAAATTATCTGACCTCATGTTGTCCAGGACTAGCAACAGTTCACATCCATCAACTGTAGTTCAAAGTTGAATAATCGCAGAAAGAAATCACAATTTGTACCTCCGGGGATCAACTTTTGTTACACATCCAATCAAGTTCCGTGGTAAATGTAAAATCTGCAAATAAGAGGGCAGCAGTTATGGTGTAATTGCGCTAACGCCTGAGTTCCCGGTGGCGGTGATGGCGGCCGACACAGCCCCCAAACCAATAGCATGCATGTTGCGCCAGGATTTCCCCGACGGGGGTCCTATTCCCCGACGGCGGGGCAAGTGTCCCCGACTAGGCTCACTCCTAAGTCTTGTGTTTTAAGACTATGATACTTCATATTTCCGATTAACTGCTGCTTTATGTAACCCACCGTATCCACTCGCAAATTCCTGCAGTGCGCCATCTCCTGGTTTGTGTTTGTATCATCGTCTTGTCCAAATTGCGATCTCCTTCCAATAATGGAGGGAGCCAATCCCAACACTGATAGGAACACACCCCCGCTCTGGAATTCAAATATTTTCCGTCAGGTTGGACTGGAACAGCTGTTACCACACGTGACATCGAGGATTGCCTGTTCAGCAGTTTGACAATTCAAACATGATTCTTCTCACATGACCACTCCCACATTTTGGTAATTTGGACAAGACGATATTTCTGCCATTCGGCTGCATATTGTTTGTGTATACAGATAAGAACAATCCAGCTTCAAGAAGTGCTAAAACAATAATCGTCTTAACACAAGACTAGGCTCACCCCTACCCCCTAAGTCAAAACCTGCATTTTTGATGTTTCCGGTTTTTTGAACTTTTTCTTGAAGAAAAAAAAAACACGAAAAATGAAATACACAATGTGGAGAGCAATGTTTACTTTCAATAGCTTCCTGCCCACTCAAATCAGACGCCCTTATTAGTAGAATAGGGTCAGGATATTGCCAATCACTGCACAGGAAATACTGGGGCACTGCGTTCGTGACAGCACACCACTCGTACCCCGAGGCAAAAACAGTGCTAGACGGCATAACGATAGCTTCCTCCCACACGAATTGTGTACAACATGACCCATTATCTTCTTGCACGGGACCATTTCGACTGATCTCCCTAAGGCTTTGTGGTAATCCTATTCTTATATTCCCCCACGATTGGTCTAGTCTATCTTGTAGAGGAAGATATTTACGCTTATCTTAAACTCGAGCGAGGAACTTGGCATTACTATAGAGAGATATGAGGCGCGCGAAGCGCGCCGAAAATTTTCAGCTGCATATAGGAATTTTCACTATAAGAAGTTTGGAAATATATACTGTCGGGGCAAAAAGCTCTCGTCGGTGTGACAGTTAGTGTAACACCTCGGGCTCCCCGACGAGAATGGGAAAAATTCCCCGGGGCCAGCTTCCCCGACGGGGGGGGGGGGGGCATGCCCCCCTGCCCCCCCCCGCTGGCGCCACCCCTTGATATCATGGGACATCACAGTGCTGCCGGGATATAATTTATGCGGGAGATTAACCTAGCCTAGCTCCCTCAAATTGGAATCCATTGCCCTGCATGCCAATTTCCCGACCCAATGACGCTCAACATTCTGTTGACGGGTAAAATCACCTGAATTTAAGGCCATTTAATTTCCTAGAAACAAAAAGATACTTATTATCAGTTCCTCCCCAGACATAAATAGCCTGTTAGCACATTCATGATAAACCCCTGGTGGTTTCAGCCTGCTAGAATGTGAGATTGGTTAAAGTGGTCACTACCTGTCACAGGAGTTCGTGGTGGGATAGCTTGTTTTCCAAGTGAGTATATATTTGTCGGTTACATAATACCTTCACATACACCCAATTTGTGCCATAACACAAGAATATTATTTCTGCTGTGTCTTTCACACCAACCATAGATGAACATTCGTATGAACAGATGATGAAAATAATTTCATAGATAATATATTATTCAGGGTGGTTCCAGGACTTGCCTGATGTGGGAACAGAGGGCAAGAAGCCCGCCCGTTCGCCAGACCCCCTTGCATGTACTTCTTCAGATTTGGAATTTTTATAAGGTTCATGGAGTTTGCAGTTGAAAGTGTGTGTGTGTGCTGACCTATTTGTAAGCCCACTCAGCTTCAATCGGCGACTACTATTTCAGTTTTGAACCTTCGTTTCCATCTTCCTCCCGACGTGTAAGGTTGAATGCGCGTTCCCGGTGAAGGACAAGGAATTAGCATGAATTTATTACACAGAACACGTATACCGCGTTTGCTTGTTAAGGTGGCCTTCTTGTAATAATTCTTCCTCGTCTCTCTTCCAAGACCCTCTAACGCTCTGACTGAACAAAACGATATTATATTTTGCAGCTTTATTCCTTAGAATATGTTTTACCTTCATGTTTAAAGTTCTGTATCTGTACAAACATACAAATTCACTGACCCTTTTTTATGTTTTTCGCCCTTATATATTCCAAACCAGCAAGCTACTTGACGTATTCCCTAATAACCACTTCAATATTGTTGACCGAACTTGGAAGAATTTTCCCTGAGGTTTTGTGTCACATTGGAGGAATGGTTCTGACCTTGGGCCTTGTTATCCACACTCGCAGAAAGAGGCCACCTGCCTGGCTATTGAACAATCTAAATATTAAGTCAATTCTCTTCTCTTGTTCTCAATGACAACTGTGAAGTGTGAATGATTTACAGGAAAGAACCGCTGCAATCAATATCCTCCATTATTCTTTATGCCGCCAAGTAATCATCTCAATCACAGTTCAAAAAGACGTCAAACTCTGAATAGATGGTGACCACAATCTGACAATCACACAGGTTAGAATTCGATGGCTCCCAAAGCCAGGATAGCTTGGAGTCGAGAGATGGTCCCCAGACTCGAACAGTGTGTGTTTACATGCAGTTAATTTTTCATTACTTGATGTTTCCTATAACATTGAGAGCTATCGAGCCATCGCGGTGTAAATTTACTCCATTATTCCCTCGAGCAGTGATCCTTATAGCTTTTTCCAAAGTGGTTGGATACCCGATTCATCTGATATACATTGAAATGGTAACCTTGCTTAAAAATATAGGTAGGTGTATCTTCCATGATATTAACCTGGGGACATTTCTACGAGTTCCTCTCCAAAAGAGAGCAATGAGCATTATAGTATCCAATGGTATTCAATGGTGTGTTTTCATTAATTTGAAGCGGTGGTCACTAGGTGTCATTTTGAGTGGAATAAGGTCATTTTATATCTACAATGAAATATTACACCTACTGTGGTTTTGAGTCACAGAACCAGTGTTGCTCTTGTTTAGTTTCCAATTGACGGTCGCGGGACAAAGTGGTGGTCCTTCATTGTGTCACGTTTTTTTGGGGCAATATGAAGTCGATTGAATGATTGTTTCGTACAAATAGGTTGCATGCAGTTACGTGGCATGTTGGTGTCCCCAAGACTTACAGGCCACCACGGTTACAGGCCACAAACAGTCACGTTTTTCGCTCGATGTTCCAATGTCCTTTCATCACAATGTTGCCTTCGATTCTTGTTTTTACTGATGTTGTTATACCATGCGAAACTACGACAATATCCACTCTGTGTTTGCGATGTGTGATTCGTTCTAACCTACCAATCTCAAGAAGACGAATAGCGTGACATTATACGACCTCCAACTACATTTCGCTCTTTCATCGCACTGCAGTCCACAATTCGTCGCTAAAGAACAGAAAAGGATGACGTACACGTGTACCTCCTCTATGATTTATCTATCCTTCATTTTGGTCATGGCCAAATCTAAGAAGCGCGCCGACTCCCGCGGAGTAATTATCATTATACATTAGATTGGGAACGTGATATGCTGGAGTGAATAGGATATTATCTGCTTCAATATTTCTGCATATTTCCAATTGGATGTGAGATTAGAAACACCGAATCAGCGCACGAGGAAGAACGAGTAAGGAAAATGGCATGATTTTGAGTACCCATATTCATATTGTTAGCGGATGCCCTGACGGGGGTTCCAAGTTATCATTAGTGACTCGAGATGTAACCGAAATTCGCATCAAGTTAGTAGTGCACCGTCTGACCTTACTCCTATATAAGACACCGATCAATAGGCATGCGTTCTCCTACTTAGCCAACCGCTATCTCGCTATATAAGCGTGATTTTCGCCCCTGCTACGATTGCTTTTCAAAAAAGTCATGTGCGTGTCAGTTCGTGATATCAAACTGACAGCCACATCGAGCGCGAGTATATCTGAGCGAAAGGCCTCGCGTCACAGCTCAGGCAACCCCGATCCATACTTTTGCCCTTTGTATTTTATGACTACTGTTTCAGTGTGGGTATTATCCACATACCTAAACGAAGCTGACCTAATTTTCGCATTGGAAGCCCTCGTGAGTTTTATGATGGATGGGTGGGGTGACCCATTCCTTAACCCATATAATTTTACCCGACCCCAGACTGTCGTTGAACTCCCCGCTGGCTGCGAGCTTGATGCTCTAAACGCTTGAACCGTATACTGTATGTGTTATGTTGTTTGTGTGTGTGTGTGTGGTGGCTTGAGGAGGGTCGCTGAAACAGTCACATAGACTGTGTTCCGCACACATATTAAAATGAAGTGCACCCTAACTACCCTGGAGGGTCTAGAAGGCCGCGTATGAAAGTTTCCTGTGAATACCCTGCACAGTTCTACCCAGAATGACTCGCAGGAGATCATGTGTAAGCCCAGTGATGTAGTGTCTCGAGACCGGTCTCGGTCTCGGACGCGGTCTCAAACCATTTTTTGCTGGTCTCGGTCCATATCGTTCGACACCCTGTGGTCTCGGGTTAGGGTTAGGGTCTCGACAATTCTTTCTCCGGTCCTCGCTGCGAGACCATTGAAATATGGTGTCGTCGTTTTCTCCGGAATATTTCTAGTCATCGGAAAATCCTCTGCCAATTCATGGTGTGATCTTTGCTGTGAACTAGTCAGTGGAGTGGGCCTTTAATTATTTGGTCAATGTGGAAACAGCCCTGGGACCAGTATTGTTGCTATCTTCAACTTTTTGGCAGTCACTCCCAGTATCACCGTACAGTAGGCAAGGAGTCAGAAGCCTGTTATGGTAACTGGTTCATTCGTGTTCTTGTCACGCCTAATTAAGAAGGCTATATTTGACATGGGTAAATGGGCAGAGCCAATCAAATTGCTCGAATAATGTATGTGTCTGTCCAAACCTGAATATTATCCTGTGGCTTCAACGATTTTCGAAGCTGTTCTTGTAGGCTATTCACCTAATTTTATCCCACCCTAATATAGTGAACCCTAACCATGAGAAAAATATGAATACACAAGAACCCGGGCCTATGAACTGTGGACCCCCATTACGTATACTACCAATAACAAAACTCTCCAGCGCAGCATGCACTGAATCCTGATACTGTGATAGAAGAGAAGGAGAGGTGATTGTTAAGTGATTTTCAATTAGTTTCTAATTTCGTGGAGAGAGAGCCAGTATTTTGGTAGTAAATTATGCTAGTACTGCAGCAGCCTAAACGACTATCAATTATCATGTATTAACTGGTGAACATAATTTTTTTTCGATTTTCCCGATGGGTTATACTTCTGAACATTAGTAACAGTTTTCGCGAAAGTTTATCTGAACATTGGCTTCACAGTCCCTGAATGAGGATTGTTCTCAGTACACTGTTTTACATGTACCTTGGATTCTTTCATTGGCTACTTTGTCCCATGAAAGTAAAGCTATGCCTATGTCAATCAATAGCTATTTTTAAGAACGTTCCAGCACATATAAGGCCTACGAAGTACGAGTATCCTTAGGACTAGCTACAGGCTTTAGTACAGGTACTAAAGCCTGTGAATCGCAGCCTAGGCCTAGCCCCCAGTGGTGCATTGTTTGTCCACGGGTCTTTGCTAGCTGTTTGATTAGTTGAAAAATGATCACCTTGAACTGTACTGGTATTTGTGAAAAGGTCCCCAAGTAAAAACCTGGCCTAAACACTGAAAATTCTCATTTTGACATACAGTGGGCATAATATTAACAGTACATGGTATATGAAATTGGTCACCCAATCTAGGACAGAAGCGAATGGTAATCATTTGAACGGGTCCGTTTTTGGTATGATTTGGAATCTGGGATTAGGCTATAGATGGAGATGGGGAGACATGCCGCCCCACTTTGGTCCCCATAAGGAGAGCGGTTGTCCAGGTGGGGGTACGAAACATAAAAGCTAATTGGATTACAGAGACTGGAAGAGATTATCATATTATAACTATAATTTAAAAAAATAATTAAATAAAAAATCACAAGAAATAAAATAATTTCCTGGTTTAGGAACCGTAGTATTCTGATGCTTGCATGAAGGATTCAGAAACTGGGAATGTCCCAGGCCGAGAAGAGGTAGACCAAGTGTAACGATGGGGGGGGGGGGCTCACCATGGCTTCGCAGTGGCAATTTGTAACTGGTGTATCGGTTACCATATCAAGTACTGTTGAATGACATAGAGGTCAGTCGCATCTGCATCCTGGCGGGGCTTCCACAATCTGGAGTTCTACATTTATTTAAATGTGGTTAAGGGTGTGTCTTGTTGGTTTCATGCTTCACGGGGCGATAAATTTGGCGAACTCGGAGAGGGGGGCTGACGGAATGGGCGGAGGCGTGCATGCTCACATAACAACACCCTTGATTTACGCTCAGTGGTGGAAGACCGATTCCTCGTCGACTGTGGAGAATGATCGTGAAGAAGAATTGTTACCTTGTTTTTTGCCAATCGTAGAAAAAGCAATGTCTCAATGAGTAGAAGTTGTCTATCATGTCAAAAAAATAGAGCATGTGGGTGTGAATAGGCCTACAATACAGTTCGAACTTCGAATTGTTGCCCTAAACACGAATATATAAATTCGGTCTCGGTCTCGATCCTCGGTCTCGAACCTTTGCTGGTCCCGGTCTCGGTCTCGAAGTTGTGCTACTGGTCTCGGGTCCTCGGTCTCGACCCCCTCTGTCTCGGTGTCGGAACTCGGTCTCAGATGTGCCAGTCTCGATCACTGGTAATACCACGGCTGTCGTCTTTACATACACACACACACACACACAGACACACCACCACACACACACATTTCTCATCACAATTGTCATAGTTTTGGCTTGTCGATTGTCAGAGCGGGATCATTAGAAATCAAGGGCCGGAATCCTCCCGAAACCAAACGTCTCCGTTCACCCGTGAATATAAGTGCAATATTCGAGACAAGAACCTGCAGGTTGGAACACCCATACAATAAACAAATTCGGCTCCATGTTGCTCGCATGTCATACGAAGATATATATACCTGCAAATTCCGAAATTATCACGTTTCGGATTGCTGTTTCAAAAGAGAAAAAAAAACCCTAATGACTCCGGAAAAATGGCGAAATACAGACGATTTGGGATGAATGGGGAAAAAATGGCTGTGTAGACATCGCGTCATCGAAATTCAAACAACATTTTTTCGAATTATTTATGTTATCAATATTAAATGTGAAGATGTTCGTTGAAGGGAATGCACGAGAAACGGAGGGGGGGGGGGGGGGGAAAGCAGGTACACAATATAACATCCAACAGTACGTAGTACCGGTATATGGGTTCAAGCCACATTAACAGTACTTAAATCGTTTGGACAAGCCAGTGTAGACATATAGAAGGGTGGCTAGTCTGTTCTCCTGCCTCGATGAGATCTAGATGTCCATTTACAACTACCTATTCACCCATTCTGAGCATCTGAACACCCTCTGTATTGGTGGGTACCCTTCTTAGATAAGGGGATTTATCATTCTATTTCGACAAAGCCTACCTGATACGCATGTTGATCTAATCATCGTTTGATACTGATGAACTTGTCTGGCACTTCTACATCTACAGCTGCCACTGCTAGCCAGTTGAACAGGGCGAAATGAATCATGGGCGGGCCTAGTGGGCGGTGCAACGTCAACGATGATTGAGTAATTTAGATTCTTCTCTTCACTAAATCCACGGGAAACGGACTTGCCTGCTGGAAAAGTACTCTATTGATCTGATACGTTAGATGGGCCAATCTGTTTTCATTCCCAGTTGAAGGAGTCATATTTTCTGGAAAATCGTGTGGCGATACCAAAAAGAGCCGCAATCGCCTGCGCCTAGCTAAAAACAATGGCTTCGGTTCATGTTAGGCTTCAAATGAATAATTCTTCGGTAAGTTCTCATTTTCGGTATTGTAGAAGGCGATTGAAAGGATTCTGTTAATAGTCATGACCAAAATATGGGGCGATTGTTCGCGGAATCTATTCAGGGTGCTCCATCCCATATTAACGCCCTTGTGCTAATAATTGCTGACATTCAACGTCACCTGAATCACAAGGAGCAGAATTCCAACTTTTTGGATTTGTCGAACAAAGTCCTGCAGACGATATTTAATAATTTCGCCGTGGTATAAATTAAAGATGATAGCCCCCTCTATTTAGGAACGGCTCTGTATCGTCAGCCTAAGCAGGCTACCACCGCACTACTATACTACTCTTACTACTAGTACTAATGTAACAAAACTCCCTTGCAAACAAAGTGACTTTCACTGTCATCCGCCAAACTTTATATAAACTATGACCAATTGGCCGAGCACAGTCGCATTGACTTATTTTCTGGTAGTCGATCCCTTACGCAGATTACTTCGCATGAGGAACATTGATAAGAACTTCGCATGAGAAACATTGATAAGAGCTTAGCAATGAGAAACATTGATAAGGAGCCTCGTCGGGGGTTCGAATATGCCGTAATAACCACTAGGTGGGTTTGCATAGTAGACGGAAAGACAAAGAAATAGCCAGTTCCGCCTCAGTAGGTGTGAAAAATATGCAACCCTAAACGTTATGATCTGAGAGGGTACAATCCTGACAAAACTCGTTGGAAACACCTGCTACACTTTAATTTCAATTCGACACGCTTAGACCATCACCCATCCCTCCCAATGTTGGATCTATACCTAACGAACTGAACAGCACGTGTCTGCGACCAAACATTGCATGAAGGAAGGGTATGTATGGGTGTGTATCAGTATGGAGCGTGAATAATCCGATGTATTACTAGTGTATCAATGGGTGATCCGACATTTTATCCACGATTGTAGGTCACTGCAATAAAAAGAAATGACATACTGGCGTCTCGAAGAAGCTAATTCCATTTAATATCGGGCACTGCGGCAAAACAGCCGAAACAAAACGGCACTCGATGACTGTGATGTCCCTTTTAGTGTGATAATTTAGGGTATCATGCAAATTGAATGAACAGCCACTAAGTGCAATGACAGAATGACTGGTGGTTCCACACTTTTATAGCGCTGGTGGCTATATCCGAATCTGAAATGATGCATTTATTGTTACATAAAATCGAGAGAAACGTTCTGGTTTAACATTGTGTTTAACTCACCATTCTCATCGCTAATGGGAGAGCAAGCAGGGCAATCACATACGCTTGGTCGTAATTGGTGTTCATAACAACATATCAACGTCGAAAAGTCCTGCAAGTGCCCCCTGTCCCCTGTCCTTCCAGCCAGCGAATATCAGTTGAAATTGGTGGGAGGCTCATTATGGAAGCAATTGCCTGTCAGGTTCATCACATAGTGGAATGTTGAATGAAGTTCGTACTGGTGTAAGTCCTTGCGCCGGCTATTAGTGATGTCCCTTATAAGGGTTTGGGCCATAAATAATTGTATGCTAGGCCGATTGTATTCACGGTTAATCCACCAAACGGATGAGTATCGCAATTTAAAGCTGCGAGCACCGAGTACAGTGTCGACTGAAATTCTAAATGTGAAAATCAATATCCATTCTTCCCGGAAAATCGTGGATTTCTCACATTATGATGTAACTGACAATCATCAGACATACGGAATCTCCATCATAATCAGTACGAACTTTCATTCAAATATTCCACCTGACAGAAAATGCTTCCAGAATGAGCCTCCCACCATTTCCCGACATTCGTACATGCCACATTCCAATGCACAAACCTCCACCGATTGGATCGCCAGGGTTGCCTGTGTTGCCTGTGTCTTTCAGGATATTTTCAATGTGCTGCCAGTAGGAAAATCAGATTTCCAGCACCAGGTATCATTAGAAAATAGTTGAAAATGTTTAAAAAGTGGCGTATGTGATAGTGCATGCTGATACAGCCTGTCTAGGCATCGGTGACTGCTCATTTGACTCCAATGTATTTTCCGAGAGGGCGAGAAACTCTAGTGTTTTGTATGCTGCAATGATATTATTTGTTGAGGGTATTCACAGTCTTCATAAACGAGAAGCGTTTTTGCAAGTACGATATAAGTTATCGCTAAGCTAAAACGAGTGACGTGGGGAAATACTGACTGTGCCTAAATGATGCATGATGCTGATGACTCAAACAAATGTGGAAAAACACTGATATAAATGTCTTTATTCATACACGTTGATTAGGTCAGCAGAGAGGCCGGAGGTGAGAAACAGAGAGGTCAGGGTGAATGCATTATTGCAAGACATAACGTGAAAAGTATTCGAGTGTCGCTCGGCTGAATAAATAATGGGCTTGCGATAGAGTCTGAGGGCGTGCTAATGAATATAAATTAGGAGAGAGAGTGAGAGAGAGAGAGCGAGAGAGAGAAATCCACCACGCACCCACACTACACAGACAGCAGCGTTACTATAGAGTTTTTTCCCCGACTACAGTCAAGGAATAAAAAAAATAGGGTCTGCCAGTACCGTATTGCATGGAGGTGTTTTCTCTGAGCACGACATACAGGAGTGAGCACATCTAGCCTTTTTGGGGGGAATGCCACTTAAATGAATGACCATTGCACGTCATGTAATGAGCGGTAGGGTTTCCGCTGTATAATGAATGCCAAAGGACGAACATGTAATTATGTACTGCAATTGTTGTCACGTTGTTATGTTGTATGCTAACTATAATTTATTAACGGTTCCGGGATGACGTAAGGTTAACGCGAAGTTTCCAAAATGTAATCAGTCAGCAATGGAATTACGCGATGTGTTTATGAATAATATAGTCACGTACTGCAGTTCTACTGTAACATTTTGGATGTTGATAATTGGGAGGAAGGCTCGGAACAAAGGAGACCACGATAGGAAAATTTTGCTACTACGCTATACACAAATGTATGTATAGTGAAGTGACACAGATTCCACTATGCCGCGCAAAATCTGATAGTGCGTGAATACAAATTACTACCAATGAATGTCGTTGCAATCAGCTGCATAATGAGAAATGGACACACTGAGGTATTGGCGGAACCGCGCCCACACTACTCATAAGAGGTCATGCCCATGATACCAGTATGACACCGAAAACCACCCATACCTAAACTAGATAGGGTAAGTAAAGAGCAACTGGTACTCCCCTTCTCACGATGCAATTTAATCATATATCCACCATTGCAATATAATAATTCGGCGGGAGGGACTGGGGTTAATGGCGACTGTTTCTCACACATGTATAGATAACAATCGGCTTAGGAAAATGACCTGATCGATCGTGAAGAGAATGTGCTTCTGCATGTAAAGTTACATTGAATGAAACTGGAAAGATATTGTTTTTTCTATCAAGCGGTTTACACTATCGGTTCACACTATCACAGCAAGAGGAGCCGAATCGGGCATGGCGGGAAGTGCATTTTTACTCCTAACCTCGTCGCATCTTGCCATCTTCTGGAGGTCCAATTATGTGTCTAATGTCATCGTTCCCGGGGGTGAAGAGTGAAGGGTGCCTGATTCGCGACCGTCAACGGCGTCCTTCGGGCCTATGGCGCTCCCGGTGAAAACGATTCGTGGTCGGCCCAGGGTAATGCTAGCCCGACGAAAGGAACAGATAATTCGATGACGCGATGGATGCGGCAGAAGTGCCTTTGCTCCCATGAGCGAGTGAGTGAGTGCGCAAGGAGAACAGTACCCCGTATTCCGACGAACACGGTTACGGTATTCATCTCATTGAATATGTTCGGCATCACCTCGATGTAGCACGCCACAAAGAAGTTTCATTGTGATGGTATCTGCTGAACAACCACAAATCGATCTGTAAATGAATCATCTCCCGATCAGCACCTGCTGCAATGCATCTAGAAAAATTTGTGGTTTCGTGGATTTGTCGTCGACACTCAATAGCGAGCCATTCATATTATGTGGGAAGCCTATTTTTAATGAAATTCCGGTACGTCATGAACACAGAAACTTATAGGATGGGACCGCGATAATTTGGATAACTCTTAAACGCGGACTATGAGATAGGGAGAGTAATTTATTGCTAAAAGTTTAGGCCACTGGGGATGCCGCTCACCAACATGATGGAATTTTTGAATAGCTCTACAGCACCAAAACTAAATTATGAGTAGGCACTTTATTGGAAGACACTGGTCAGCATGATGAGAGCCAAGCCAAACGCTGCAATGGTAGCCACGCCATCCATTATACCTGCGGATAGCAGGGCAGTTGTCACAGTTTGGTCGGCGATTTGAAAATGACGGAGGTTGAAACCACCAATATGGTTATCTCATTATTAACCTGGGAAATCAAGGAGTTTGCCTTTAGTCTAGCGGGGATATTCGGCAAACTGTCGCCTACTAAGCTGGAGTGTATTATCAATTTAGCCGTGGATGGAGCATTTGTGTTGTTGTTTTGAGAATGACATCCCGCTACAGTCCCCGCTATCCCGGGTATAAGTGGAGGGGGGTACAATTGGATAAGTGCATAATAGAGACAGCTTGCTAAAACAGACGATATGCGGGAGCGAGAGAAGAATAGAGGGGTTATACTTTTCCGGTATTAAGCTGTTTTGGTGAACCGCCTAATATGTCATTCGTGGATAGAGTGAAGTCTAGTCGGTGCGAGGCACTTTCACCCTTCATATGTTTTTTTCTCCTTCTAAAAATCACCCTCACCCTTGCAAACTACGATATCATTTCGAAATTCACACTGCACACTGCATGTGCGACTAGTGAATCTTAGTTCAGAGGTCAATGATATAGATACAGACCTCATTTGTGCTTCTATTTCGCGATCTAGCCTTCCACGACAAGTGACCGCGAACAAAGTCTGGATAAGTTGGTGAAGGACCATGATAGTTTCACCATTTTCCAACAATTTAGGCCTCTCTTCTTGTCCACTGGAAAAATTGGGGAATGTCAGGACAGATTGTCACAAAAAGGGGGGTGCGTTTTTTTTTCCCAAAAGGTGAGCGCCTCAATAATTTACCAGTCATGTTTTGGTGATTAAAAGTGACGTGGTGGGGCAACTTGTTAGACAAAATTTTGTGGGCTCAGTAAGGTTGTATATAAGGCGTATTCGCTGGTCGATCAACGGGGATATGTATTAGAGTATTATTAGAGTATTATTCCGTAGAGTCGAGTGACAACAGGATGTTATAATTAGAGGAAATGCTGAATATTCCGTCAACCCGTGGAACAGCTCCCCACCAAACGTCGCTAACAGTTTCTAACGCCCTCTGCGTTCGCCATCCTTGATCGCCTCACGTAATCGAGTACAACCCATCCGTTCCTGAATGTGATGTCAAAATGATATAAAACTAATTCGTCAGGTATAATTGCCATGTTTCGAACGTTGGTCGTTCAAAAAGTTGACAAGTCCCCGCGAAGAGGTATTGACATGTCAGTACAAACGACAGCAATATGATATCGGGGGTGCTCGTATCAAGCCGACCTGCTAACGATAGTCAAGGGCACGGATGCCGCCTCACTCACTTCTTTCAATTAAACAGTTGTGATTGGCACGTCGTAAAATAGTTGTCATAATTCACGTCGTTACAACGATATCTTGTCGATTTGATATATATATATATATCTATATAGTTATATTTACTTGCCGATCAGAGGATCGGTCCTATTCACGGCCCAGCACGGGTGCAGACCTGGATACTGCACTAATTGTCAGCTGCGAATTCTCCACTAGGTACACGCCTAAGGCCAGCCTCTTTGGCGTACCTTGGGGTGGGGGTAATCACACACAGACGGCAACTTGCAAATGCCTCACCCCTCTTTTGTATCTGCTCCAATCCCTTGTGCTGAGGCGCCCATCGAGAAGGCAACATTCCACAGTGTTTTTACAGTCTTTGGTATACTCACCGAGAAGTCGAACCAGGTCCTCCCGGTGGATCGGCCGACGCTCTACCAATGCGCCTACCACTCGGGTTGCGCCAACCACTCGGTAACATAACATGGTATTTTATTTTTTTATAATTTCATCTTTCCGTACTAAAGAGCTTGGGGATTACTACAAAAGGGTCTTCGTTGTCTGAGCACGAATCTAGGTCCTACCCTTCCATTGAAATGCCCACCCGTTCTTTAAATGTATTCATGTCTTGAACCCTGTATTTTATTGATGCTGCAATGCTCACGAGATTCACCAACATTCATTCCATGTCTCCAAGCTGACACAGTAAAATAATAAAATAAATCGTTCATGATAGGTCGAACTAGTTAGCTATGAGACAATTGTTTGAGCTATAAGTTGTAATGGTGCCATGTTGTTCTCTCGAGGCAATTTTTTCTGGTGAATTGATAGACCCAATACAATTTTGGGTAAAAGTGAAGCCTATTCCGGCGGTTTCGTTGGGAATATTGGGCCTCCATGGTACTGATAGCACATCACGTAAGCGAACACGTATCAGTTAGTGCAATGTTCAGCTCCATCTATACTATGATAGCTCTATCTATATAGCAATGCTTACTGGAAGAACCTCGATTTCACATTCAACAGTATACTAAATACATGTGTCCTAGTGGGACCTACGACGAATAGTTGAATGGAATGATTCCACGAATGCCAAGTACCCGTAGTAGGTGACAGAAACAGTCTAATGATAGCACAATGGGGAACCTCGCACCTTATGTTATTGTTTTATTGTGTGGTGACGCGACATACGGAATGTCGATGTTCCGATCACTTGGCATACTACTTCTTACAGCAATCAAACCTCGTTTATTTTCTCGATTATAGCGTTGATAGCTATGTTACTCGTATATTTGTTATACACTCTCCATGAATTTCCTCGTAATTCACATAACCTAATTCACTTTTCGCCTCTACGTTATGAATGTTCTCATGTGGCATAGTCGACTCGCGTTGTTCTCATAACTATTACGTTTTTAACTCATAATAATGACACATCAAGATATAGTCATATCTACTTGTCAGTAAGCAGGGGATATAGTTAGGTCAACCCCCCCCCTCTCTGATTGTCACCCCACTTCGCTTTTGCAGAATAACATTCAACTGAATGTTTAATGCAAACAAGATTTGGAAATCTGACATCAGGTCCTATATGCCTACTATACTGTCCCACCTATAGATATATTTTTTTTTTTGGCCTGTTTGCCTAATAAATCAACTTGCGAATGGGCCAATTCCAGATGAACTGAAACGTGTACCACCCCCAGTGTATTTTCTGATATTCGTCTCCCCGCTGGCGCTTTATTTTTTATAGTGGGCCTAATTACCATATAACTTATGCTGGGAGGCAAAGTGTTCGCTGGGGCGAAATATTGAAAGGATGTGAAAATTTTTTTCGAATAAATTCAGCAGAGTGAAGACCCCGCTACTTCATGGAGTGCGTGGTGTGTGTGTGTTTTTGGTTGGGGCGGCGGGGCGGCGCATTCTACTTCCTATCAACCGTATTTCACATATTTATTGTCAGCTGTTTCGTTCTTCTTTCGCTCATTCTGTTCGTCACGTTTACGAGCCTTCCCTCTATTCTCCCGCCTTTTCTCCCCCACCCCCATTGGCCCTTCAGAGGGGGACTCTGCGCCCTGACTGCCCTACATATACGTCTATGGGGACTCACGCTACATTAATAAATATACCATAACCCCATTGTAACGACCATAAATATCATATGTAATAGAGATAAGGGCCGGAACAAAGATCGATGATCAAAGGTCAAATTAGTAAATATCGTTCGTTTATTGATAATTAAAGAATTAATTTGCCCAAAGTGACCAAAATGTTCACGATTGTGCTAGTTCCTCAGTTGCTAGACCATTGGGGATCTTATCACCCCTGTAAAAATATAAAGTCAGTCTCTTGAGGGCCATAAGTTGATCATCTTGACCGTGTACGGCGTTCGGCAGTGAAGAGCGCAAATGTGCCTGCAACCTCCTAGCAAAATAGGGCGAACGGAATTCAAACCACCGAAAACGAAAAAGAGTAGGCCTCCCTTGATTCGTACACAATTTGATAAAATGCGAACAGCCAATAATGGAAGGCCTTGCTAGAGGCGCGAACTAGCCCTTGAGAGGTAACGAACACCGAATGAGCTCACGAGTTTACCAGATGGAAAAAATACCGGTAGTTACTGTCCATGATTTATATGACACATGGGCAGTTTCAACTCTTTTTTACCTCGATTTCCGAAGCACAGTCCCAGCTATGATTTGAGGTCTCTACTCTGAGGATAACCGAGACCTGACGAGTGAAACTTAGTCATGACATTTCGGATGCAAATAGTCATGTAAAACCATGGAAATTGGTACAGCTCTCGGCATCGGCTTCGGCTGAAAATGACAGACTAATATAACTGCCGTTGATCTGCTAAATACGATTCGTGCAAGCGTGCTTGTGAATGGGATACCGGAGTTACGATGAATCACAAGGCATGCTAACTAAAGGAATAAACACGACAGAACTCCTGATTCCCACTACGAAATCATCCTCGCATATTCAAGTGCATATCAGAATGTAAAAGTAGAATTAATTGTTTCTGGCTGGTATTAATAAGCATATCTCATAAGAACCACATCGTCACACATGTCGGGAAACAATCTGGATGGATTCCAGCTATAGAAAAACTGCAGATCAGAGAAAAAAAAACTATAGAAAAACCATGCAACATATCACCTTCATGACCAAGTGTCACGCAATACGACTCTCTAAACCACATATCCAGCATGACGTCACGTTAATACCAATCTTCATCATCTACGGAATTTTCGAAGAGATCAGGAGATCAAGCAATGAATCCCGAGAAGGACGATTACTAGCTTATGAGTTCTATTACCCACAGGGCCAAACGGATGAGGGATGCGGTAAGTGGAAAAAATCCCGATCGAGATCGGGTCACGTAACAGTAAGTAGCGGGTCAGGAATAATTGGGTTTTCGACGTTACTGACGCGCGAACAGTGGTGTTGCTAGAAAGACTTCTACGGTTTGAGGGACACGGGGATGGGGTGGGGGTGCTATAGTGTTGTCAGTTGTTGTAATTGAGGGTTCTATATTTGCAGGCTAAAATATACATTTGTCGGTAGATGGGTGATGTTTGGAAATTCCCAGTCCTCAATCAAAAATAGGATCATAAAAAACAAGGCTATGGAAATTTTTCCTTTTTCTCTTCATCAGCGGTTTTTTCATTCCTTGACGAAGTCAGAGGAATCTATGCAGTCATGACAGTGTGGGTGTGTGTGTGTGTGGGTGTATGTGTGGGTGTGTGTGTGTAACGCCTAGCCTTGGCCTAGCCGGGTGGATCAAATTCATACTTGGTATATGGGTTCCCCATGATGGGTGCATGATCCGTATATTTTGGGGTCAGGTCAAAGGTCATCTGAGGTCACCAGAGGTCAAAGTAAGGAGACCTTGTGGAAAAGATAAGTGTATCGGTAGTATTGTATAGTATACTTGTAGGTATAGGGGTTCCCCAAAGTAAGTACACGATCCTTGTTGTTTTGGGGTCAGGTCAAAGGTCATCTGAGGTAATCTGAGGTTACCAGGGTCGAAGTATGAAAACCTTGTAAACACGATAAGTCCAGAACGGTTTGATCAGATCAAGTTGGGATTTGGTGGTGTTAGCTTTCTATGGGGAGACAGAGAACCCTATTGTATCAAGCCAATTTTGGCTTGTAAACACGGATAAACTCGACCCACCGGATGGATGGAGCTCATATTTGGTATGTGGGTTCCCCATGATGAGAACATGAACCCTATAGTTTGGGGTCAGGTCGGAGGTCATCTGAGGTCACCAGAGGTCAAAGTCTGAAAAACCTTGAAATTTAGTGTGTAGCTTTCTTATCAAGAGTACAGGAACCCTATTTATTCAACGCCCATTGGTGGCTTGTAAACACGATACAACTCGACCCCACCAGATGGATGGAGCTCATATTTGGTATGTGGGTTCCCCATGATGAGAACATGAACCCTATAGTTTGGGGTCAGGTCGGAGGTCATCTGAGGTCACCAGAGGTCAAAGTCTGAAAACCTTGAAATTTAGTGTGTAGCTTTCTTATCAAGAGTACAGGAACCCTATTGGGAACATGGAAATTTTTTCAGACGTTATGTTGCTCATAATGAGCTGGTACAATTCTCCCATTTGGCCTTGTGTCTGGCTATAGGTTGTCAGAAAGAGTCAAGGAATCACTAAGCCTTTTGGCTTTCTGGTTGTAAATAATACACCCATCACTCTACATTACCTGCAAACTATACGCAATAATGTAGAAACCGTTGCACAAACACCTAATCGTAAAGATCAGGGCTTCAAATGTCAAAGCGCAAACTCATCTTGATGACATCCACTATTGTCAGGATTAACTGTAGTTCCTTCTACCCCGTTTTGTTAAAATCCGCCCAGGGAACCTGGAAGGAAATAACAATTTAACATGCAAGCCAGGCATTCCGACGACGTTAAATTGTCCATGCTAGCTGTTGTACATTCGCAGAGATTTGATCTATACTGTATGACATTCGTCAACTCTCACCATAGTAATCCATAAGTGCTGACAGCTGTTAAAAATACCGAATAATCTGCTGACGTATTTCTCTCGCACCCAGAGCTTTCACCACTTACAAGCAATTATGCACGATTCATAATGATACTTGACTTCTAGAAGGAAGCAGGCAACATCCTCGGTGAAATGGGAGAGCGCTAGCTCATTCATTTGTCCGATGTGTGTATGTTCAGGTGCTGTTTTTCACGGTGTTTCGTCGAAACACCGTAAAGGAGTGTTTGTTGTTCAAGGTGATTTGAAATTGTTCTAACTTTGAAATAATTATGAAGAATTAGTCAAAGATCTGTGGAACAACAGTTTCCTTTTCCAAGAGTCGAGAGAAAATCAAGCGACGACTTGCCGTGAGCCTGGTGGAAGCCGAGGAGCATCTCTCTCGGAAAAAAAAATCTGCAACCTCTGAACACTATATACGAATACGTGGAATATGCAGCCTATAGCAGCATACAATTACCAGTAGGAACTTCAATGATGAGTTATAAGGCTTAAACTAGAGAAGGAGTTGTATATATCAAACGCAACTGATAATCATCCAGCATGGCCATGATGCTATACTGATGTATAGTTTCAAAGAACTTGGTCTATCAAATATGAAAAACATTAGTTATTTCATATTGCCATTGCTCCGGTAATCCTGCTTTCAATGAAGTTTTTGAAGGTTGTATTAACGCTTGAAAAAAAAAGGGATTTCCCATAACCAACTCACCAAAGATAATTGAACACAAAAGCCCTTTTTACACATACATCTGTTCAGTGCTATTTTTTTCACAACTTGTTTTGCTAGGGGTGTACATTGCATATATTAGTTATGCCACCCCATGGGTCAGGACCTCAGTCTCCTCTCCTCAAATATCTTGTTACGTCATTGATTCCTTCAGAACATTCAGACAAATGCACCGTTTGTAGGTAATGTTACTGGGTCTTCCCAGTGTTTTGAACACCAAGATAGTGTTAATTGGGAACAAATTTGCTGGGTGGTTACGACGAAGAATGTCTCCGATGAAAACGACGTGATCATTTAGGCCTTTCTATATACCAGGATCATTGTGGTTGGTGTTAAACTAGACCATCGCCTGGCGCAGGTAAACAGCCAACGTGTATATCCCCACTTTTGAACAATCAGAGGGTGACATTGTTCGCCTTGTTTTTTTTTGTTTTGTTTTTTTTTTTATAAGAAGGGGATTTAGGACCACGGACGGAAGTGGGAAACGGTCAAAACTGGAAGAAAATCATTCACCCGAGAAGTGAAAACATAACCGTCGGGTGGGGTCTTATGGGCTAGAACAAAAGTTGGTCTCAAAATTATCGCCATGCTTCAAAACGCGCGGAATAAGTCAGGTGCTAGATGGGGACATGTGAGGGAGGCGAGTACCGTCCTGGCGCTATATTCTCCACAATCGAGGCGCACTCCTCATATCGGTCGAACTTACGTATTGTGTAATAGCTGTGACGCTTTGGAAGCGGTGATGGTGAAGATATGTAACAAACATATTAATTTAAACACCATTAACGTCAGAACGTGAGGAGTCGCAGCTGTAGAACGTTTATTAAAATTCGCCGAGGCTCGAGTGCCAACACGTTGCGATGCTGTGGAAAGTATCATGGCAAACGTTCCACCATATTTTCAGTTCACATCATGAAAATTTGACGTGAACTTTATCATGAACTCTATCATGAAGATGAATTACGAGTGGAGGTATCAATAAACCGACCTCAACGGCGAACAACATCGGAGAGAAGTCACGTGTAATTAATTAAAGCCACAGAATCTCATGTCAGATATAATAGCTTATCGATCTGCTCGGATACGATGATATAATAATAGTACGGGCAAACAAACAATCGACTGAAATCCGTGGAAGGCCGAACGAGGGGGAATAATTTCCATGGACCTTCTTGATTAAATTACGCGGTATATATGGTGGGAGGACAGTAATGGTATACGGCGTGCAATCAGTCTCTCGGTACCTGATCTGTCTTGTGTTCAAATGCCAATTGTATTACGATTCCGTTTTGCACAGCAGTGGCAAGCAGGTAGGTAATCCATATACTATATAGCCTATTAATGGAAATTCGTGTAAAATCCTTAGAACGCTACGTCTACTTCGATTGTCTGTTTACCGGCATGGGTGATGACTATCATAATGGATTGAAAACCAACCTTAGTAGGCATTTTTAGGACCCGTCGGAACATCACTGATAAGAGGCGCGGTAATTTATACGAGTGGTAGGCTCAGGTCTCTTGACACAAAGTTGCGTCAATCGCAGAGAGTACTAAGCATGTGTTTACTTGAGCGAGATACTCCATCTTTCAGTCCTTAATTGCATCACCCACTGAGGTGGTGATGAAACTGGGGATCTGTGAGAGAGAATCTGAACATTTTAGGCACAGGGTTCACTGTTGTACTCTTGATTATCATTGTCGCATGAGGAGAGACAGTTTAATGGTAGGATAGTTACCTCAATGGTACTGAAACAGATATAAAAATATAAAATGTGGTTTTTTCATAGATTCGGGGTAGAAAGGTGAAGCGGCCATTTTATGTGGAAGAGATTGTTGTGTTCTTTTAGAACACGAAATATTCTGATGTTTCAAGGTGGCACAAACTAGATTGGAAAAATAATTTATTTCACTGGATCTAACAAATTTAATGGCGCAAGTTGCATTGTAGGACGGCATGACAAATGAATGTAATTCACCGATACAAGGCATACTTCTGCCGCCGAGGTGAGAATGATGAGTGATGTTCGTATTTTCAATTGGTCGAAAATACAAAATTTGAGAAAAAGTATTCCAAAATTTCCGAATTGCGGTTAACATCAGAGAATTGGTGCATGGTAGACCTGTCTATCCATTAAAAATAGTCCTACAATTGTCTTCAACAGTTTTAATGAGCTCTTCTTCGATGACTCTTCTTCCAACACATTGCCGGGATTAACCCTTTTCCAGAGACATTTATTTTTTCTCGATCCCCGGGCTTGTTCAAACATTTTTTGAGGGGCTATCAATGTTTCATTCCCCCAAGTGGTTCCCTTGCCTGTAGTGTTTTCCGTGTGCTCTTTGAACGGCTAGGTTGTTAACCAAACCGAGGCCAAAGTTAGTATCTCCGTACCGTTGGTATGGGTGGCCCCCACACTGGGCCCCCTGGGGCTCGCATCAACACGTTGCCCCGGGGACAGCAGGAGGCGGGTACTTCCATGGACCCCTCGTATGCCGTTCACGATGAGTGTTCACCAAGCCGAGACCCCCCATTTTCCGTATGTGATTATCAGTGATCCACATACCGATCCCTTAGGCGGTACGTTGCTCCTAGGTTAGCGGGCATTGTGTACTAGAGGAATGCCCCATGACCTCCATGGACCCGCTATCATATGCCGTTGGCAAAGATGCTTGTTAACCAAACTGGGGCCCTAAGTTATAATGTGTCCCGTACCTCGGGTATTGCGTGGCCCACATAACGGGCCTCTGGCGCTCCCGACCAACACTTTTCTCCAGGTCATCGGGACAAGGCGTACCATGTCGTTTCAAAAAGTGTCATTTGACGCCATGTCATCGTAGGCTGTTCTTCGTTCATGTCGTCTGTCGATTATATTTTGATTTGTTAGCTATCACGCTAACCGTACATGGACCAACCACGTGTTCTATATCCTCAGCTGTCGGCGCACTAGCGAATGAGGGCATGAGCTTATTGCTAGTTTTAAGGCAAGACATGTTCACTGGTGTTTCAAAATTTTCCCTGCAAATAGATGCCGTGTCAAGCCGGGTATTCATTAACCAGGAATTAGCCATGAATTGTGTATATGAGGAATTGCATTGACAGATAATAGTTAAAGTTTACTACCAGCTGGTGACGTCTATCAGCTTTAGAGAGGGTTTGTTTTATCTAGCTGGGTTCGAAACAGTGAACCATGAACCATATCTATCCGAACATATTGAAAGCAATGCAAACTACACTCTGGGACAATACGACCGTTTTAGAAAAGACCTCAGGTAATGATGAATGGACAGGAGTCGTAGGAATCAGCGACGCTACAAGAGCATCCGGTTCGAATTCAGGAGTCTCCGGACTATTCGCGAGGTGGTTTGCAGGTTATGCTAGGCCGAGGTCTCGGTCTTTATCCGTGTAGCAGCATGTGGATTTGTTCATGGGGTGCTGGGGTTTGTTCCGGGGTTTGTTTTGAATTCTCCTTTTTTTCATCTCAATCTCACATTTATTTCGGAGTTTTTTTAAAATTACAGGACCGTTAATGATTCCAACTGTGCCACGTCTACTACAGTTCTATGAGTAGGTACTACAGTCTACAACCAAGGTGTCCCACAAGTGACGTCTCATTCCCACCCGCCAGCGACCGTAAAGACCATGCGTTAGGCACTCATGCGATTATCCTGAGTTTCCGTTTGTCCCTATACCTCTGTACAGGCCTCAGACAATCCTTGAAAAATAGGATGTGGACAATCACTGCCCCATTCTTTTTTTTTCACCACCAGACATAGTTTATTGATTCAACACTGGGCGGGATGGGTCATGGAGCGCTCCAAAAACCGTGTTACCTGGTTACCCAAAAGTGTACCAGAATCCGTGTTGTCGCATCTATTTTGTCTGGAATTGTAAGTGCTATGGTGGACGAATGTGGAGTGTGAAGGTGAGTTACACATTAGGGGTTACATATCGTTTTACGCCTCAATATTTAACTTTCGGTAGATCTGCTCTCCAATTGTGGGTTCACTGGGGGTGTTCCCCATTCACCATGCAAACACCAACATCAATAGGTTTCACTTCGCCGGTCAGTATGGTAGACCAAGAGAGTAACTCAGGTTTTTACCCAGCTGCCAGTCCAATGCCGCGGAACTATTCTCCTACACCTTGCTCGTATGACGGGATATTAAATGACAAAAACCAAATGACGTTAATATTATAGTGATTTCCTCAATATCAAAATGGGCCTTATACCGGCAGTACGCACAAGAGCAGTGGTTTTATAATTTTGAACTGGTCTCCAGAATCGTCCGTTCGCTGGGATATGAAATGATCCAAAATAAAATGTAGCAGTGATTTTATACTTTTTTTTCTACACGAGGTAAATTAAACTGTCCATTAGACAATGGTAATCAAGGAGTTTCGACATTTTCTAACAGTTTCGAATGTTACGACAGTTTCGATTCGAATATAGGGTATTAAGTTCACATTCATTTAGCTAATTTCACCTGATCTCAAAACTGTAATGAATCTATGTTATGTTATTCCCAACGCGGTTTGTAGCTGATTTGTCTTTCTACTATATATCTTTATCCCTCACACACACCTTTTCTCCAGATATTAGAGTCGCCACGTTTATTCTTGTCCTTCGTCGTTTTTTTTGATGGCAAAGTCACTGTTTTTAGCAGCTAGTTCATGTCGGGTATATTTCTACTTCGTCCGTGGTTATTTTTAATTTTCCCCGATCATTCACGACTTTTATTGTGTTTGTCTGAGAAGCGAACACATCACCTATTTTTGCCCCATTGTTATGAAGCTAACTGTGAAGATTACCCAAAGTATGTTCTTTTTTTACTAGTTACGACGCCACTCTCATTATATGAATAATATTCCCCAAATCCATCGAATATAGTCGTAGTATTAATTGAAAACGATGCGCTATCATACAAGTTCAACTAGAATAATTTTACATTTTCTAAACCTGTTAAATTCTAATTATTCTCGCATTATTTGTTACAGCTTCATACCACCCACAAATCATATAACTTATAGCACATAATGTGTCGTGTTCAATGGTCAAATACAAACTGCCCTCTGCCACCTATTCCATTCCCTCTCTCAGCTCCTAGTTTTTGCCATTAATAGTTTGTTTGTTGTGCTCATATCTATCTCCGGAAACAGGAAGGGTCGATCCTCATCCTTCTCCGTGTACGGCAGGCCGCAGTCGTATCCGCTGAGATCATTCCGAATAGTCCTGCCGCGAGTGTGCGTGGTAAGTCCTCCATTTAGGTATGCCAGAGCGCAAGAGCACAACTGTCGCTTCCGACGAACGGGGAAATAATCGCATAACGCTCTCGCTTGTGCGGCAATACTATGGATAATAATATATACTATAATATATATCCGAACACCACCATCCGCCTCGATGCTCCTCGGCGCAGTCGAAACTGCTCCAACCGTCGTTGTCCCGGTCGTAGGTGCTGAAATTCTTGTCCACGGCCACGTAAATAATCATAACCTATAAAGAAAGAGTGCTATCGGTTTCATCTGATTAAACTAAACTGAATTGATCATGACGATTTTTTAGATGCATTGTAAATGTTACATATATTCATTCCGACGCCGAGTTCCTGTCATGAAAGCACCTGGTTTTTGCGACTGTCTTTGTCGCCCTAGTTCACACTCAAGTTTGCCCGTATGACTCACAAACGTTTTTTTTAGCCATTGATCGTTTGATGTATTTTTGTTGCGTTCTACATTTGTCACTTATTGGCAACAAATCATCACCAAGAATATTCAACCATGCACGTCCGCAAACTGTGTGCTACTATTCAATGGTTTATTCTAATTGTGCTATCTCACACACCCGGTTCACTATAAGATCTCACATTCTAATATATTTCTTTTCAGAGATTTGTCGTTCGCTCATTTATCATTCGTTGTAAAAATCACTTCCACCTTATGTCCCGGAATTACAGCTACCATGGCTGAACAATGAAAACTGCAATGGTCTTGTTCAGTTTGTTAACATTTTTTTGCCTCAAGTACCCCTATTAGCATTTTCCGTCATTAATTCCCAATGTAGGAATTTTTCTCTTACATATGCATTGATCTACGGTATACGGTCTGTCATAGTTTTTGCTGTTGAACGGAACAACTGGGTCACATTCACATTGCGAGTGGCTTCCTCTTTTTAGATGTGAAGTAAGCGAAATAATGTATTTTTGAACTAGTGAGTAAAATGGATAGAACAGAACAAATGGATTCCATCCGTTGGAACATAAACGTTTAACGCTATTTCTTGGACGTATAACCATCAGAGCTATAAGCGGGTTAGAGTTGAATCTCATTGCTAAATGTAGCATATTGGGAACTACTCGAGGCCAAACACCCCGAATAGCAGTGGATTATACACGACTTTGGTTCCGGAGAGAAGACTCGTGGCACATATATTTCCAATTTCGGCTGAACCCGCCCATTCTGTGTGGATCGCAAACGCATTGCCATGATTACTACTAGATTTGATGGATAATCGTTGTTTTGGCCCCTCCTCTCCTCGCAAGCCAGCTTTCTCGTGTTTTTTTTGCTGCTCAATGATTTGTGAACGAAGGGTTTGTCCATAATTTAAAGCGTTTCAATGAGAGTAGATTGCAATTCCGAGGTCGGCCGGCCATCATAAATGCACAACAACCCTTGGCAGTCATATGACGATTCATACATCACATACGTCTTTGTCATTCAATGTTTCTGATTATATCATTTCTTTTCTGAATAACGTGACTCTATATTCCATCTTGTTCTGGGTATGGGTGGTTCAGTTGTGGTACATCAATCGTTCAGCTATTTAGAAAATATGCTATTGTGAATCATTACCAATGTTCCTATTCGTATTGTCATTGTTTCTTCGAATTGGTATTTATTCTGAGTGTACAACGAATCCCCCTTGAAATCTCTATCAGTCCATTCAATCAATCAATCAATCGATCGATCAAAATACATCACGGACAGTTAACAGAGCACAGAATTCTTGAATGTTCTGAGGAAGTTATCTCACAAGTAACTTCATCAAACGTAATACAGTCCCCGCCATTCAAGATTAGTGAGGACCCCCCACCCCCCACCCTCCCTATTTTGGAAGAAGTAGTAAAACACACCGGGGGTTCGTCTCGTTCTTGTTAGCACTTCATATACACTCTGTGAAACGCCTGAGTTTGTGTCGTTGAACGACGCCTACCTGCCTACCCATCTAACTACCCAACTCGAAAGAAGCATAACGTCAATAAACTGTGCAAAAGAACGAGTGTACTAACTCTGTATTGCCAGCAAAATGCCCAACCGACGTCAGTTGTGTATTTGGCTGGTTTCAATTGCCAACGCGAAATAAAGTGTCGTTCGAAGTATTTGCTGCCGCATTGTCAGTGAGATCAATACGTAGCTCATAATCTCTGATTGGGTCATTTGTGGATCTTTTGTTTTCCAAACCACTCTCCCGCCACCAAGGAGCCGAAAACCGTCTCTATACGTCATCCCCGTCACGATAGAGTTACCGGAAAACCCCGGAGCCATCTTGGGCGCTGTAGTACCTGACCCAATAAACAACCCACTAAAGATTACTTGATAGCTTCACTTTTTACGGCTGACTGATACGAACTAGCTGTTCGCAATCCTGAGATCGATCATCCGTGCCTCTTCCGAAAAAATGAGGAATATCACCGTAACATATACATTCTTTTCGTTTCACATCTGATAGAAGTCGTTCCATCCCTTGTAAATGCAACCTCACATACTACATATTTCGTGGTGTTAATTCTTACAAAAAAAATTTTGCTTCGGTCGCTGCGATGTGTTTTGTTAGAATGACTTAGCTAATCCGGAAACTAAGATGCCTTCGAGTAACACATAAAGTGGAGCTTACCGTCCCAACCCACCGCCATCAGCATATTGCAAGTAGACTGGGACTTTCCTCAGACCAACGCAGGTTCGTGTTGTACTGACCAATGGATGTTCGACCGCTTATCATAGAAACATCTTACAGTCTACATAACAGGTGTACTCTGTACTCCGTTTCGCCCCCCTCAATAGATACCCATCATTACACGACAGTTCCATTGGTTGTCCGACCCTGAATTGCAAGAGGCCTGAGGACTACAATTGGAATCCTCCTCGCAGTTCAGCTCACCAGAAGGTGGCAGGAACATCTTCTCCTGTTGCAGTTTGGGAGGACATAAACGCCGCCCCCTGGGAAGGATGATGAAAGAAAAATCATATAGTTTCATCGAAAGTGGAAACTGTGAGTACACTCAGATCACCCGACTATCATTTTCCATAGGTTGTCCTGCCTAATAAATAACTTACTCCAGAATCCCTATATTGCACAATGATTAAGATATCATTCTAGTCTGAAATCGATCGTAATTTTTTGGTATCACACTTACAAGTATCTGGTAGGCCACCGATTTCAATGGAACGATGTTTAGTACATCTACACCAGGATGGCCACTTCCTGGCCATATCTTCAGATTCATGAGGATATTCCCAACAGAACCCAAAGGAGTTACCATTATTACCTGTAGAACCGTTTACTGACTACTGTTTACAACCTGAAGCAGCCGCATCACTCTGAGGTATACAGAAACTGACCGTCGTGCGTGAGAAATCCAATCGGACAGACGCAATCCAGTCACGTGACAGCTGGAGGGACTACAAGTATATGTTAGCACATGACCGATGGCAGGACCAGGTGCCTGGAACCATGTTTGTTGGAAGGGTGATTACATTTTCTGCGGAGGAAGCAACATTTTTTATTTGTTCAGAAAATGGCCACGGCTTTTATCACGCATGGGCAGCTCATTTTCGTGGGGAGGTGGCATCTCAAAGACCAACTCTCCCCTCATATAGACCATTAAGTGCAACAGCGGGAGAAACCCATGGAGAAATATATACCCCCAATTGGTAGTAGCTCAATTCTTTAGCATGAAAGAAAAGCGTCATAGTTACGGTTAAAAGAGCTCACCGATATACTGCCGTACTGCGAGCTTGTAGTGACTGTAGGCGTCAGAAATACGGAAATGTCATAGGTGACGAGAAATGTCGAACCATCGGTAAGTAGCAACGGTCGATGAGAGAGTTGATATCTTTTCTGATTCGTAGATATGAAAGTTTCTTATTGCCCAGCCAGAACTCTTGGGAAGGAAAGCCAAACCCGACTGTAGTCCTCCCAGCTGCGACTAAAGCTGATCAGTCCATTGGTACGACGCCCCAATAACCTGTTGAGGAGAAGGAGTACGCTCGAATGTTAATCAGTAAGCTTTTTACGAAAAATTTCATCTACATAAAAGCTAGTGGAATGCCAAATTCGAACAGCCCAAGATACGATTTCGCGCATATATCTTACAAGTCGTGTCCAAATCGTGTCCTTACATCCTGCCGAACAGATAGTTTAAAAACACGATCACTCAACTCGAGTCTAGTTACATTACGATGATGGCCTAATCTGATGAACCATCTTTAAAACATGTAATACATACTATACAAACCATGTTTAAAGTTATTCAGAATAAATAGTTCCGAGATATACTTGTTCTTCTTCGGAAACGATCATTGGCAACCATTCGACATACATACATACATACATACTACACTTACATACAGACATACATACATACATACATACATACATACATACATACATTGAAAAACAAAACTTACTGTGAACCATCGTATCACAAGACAACACGAAAGACATCTGGGTAACAGCTGGTTTATGACGAAGACACCGCTCGAATTACTGATGAACATTGTCATAGAACTCCAGACAATCACTCGGTAGTCGGAATGTTGATTAGAACCCCCCCCCCCCCCCCCATAGGATGTCCGCTGTGAAAATCGGAACATATGACAATGGTCAGTTCACACCTTTTAACATATATAGCATGCTGTGCTGTTCCGTGAGTAGACTAAAATACGTATGGATCATTGGTGTCCCATAAAGCTATGTTGTGGACAGATTGGTAGATAAAGCTTACCAGTACTTGACGGGCAGGCCTCGTCAACCTAATTAAGTTGACAGTGAAATAAGACCGGCCTAACAACTTCAAGCCCATAAAATATCATCATGATGGGCAGAACCATAAGAGGCGTGTGAACACGGTAAACATGTTGCACTGGTGTTGGGCAACACACATGGTCACGATCCTTTTGTACACTGATCAATGAGAGCTCGGACACACATGTTGCATTAATTAGATTTAGAATTTATTGGCAACAAGTTGCGTGCCACATATAACGTAAACATGGTGTCTATTTTTTCGCTCTGTATACCCTGTCAACCGTTTCGGACACAAGGCGTTTCGGCAACATGTTGCGCAACATGTGGAGCGTACACAGGCCTAACGGATCCCATTCCGGGTGGTCTATAGAACTAATTATTTTCTTATGTCAAACAGAACACTGGTAGGAAACATTATCCTGCAAATCACAGAGGTTGATAGAGGGTGTGTAAACATTCCCGATATTCTAACGCTGGAAAGGGATTGTGTAAAATGGATACAATGTAATGATATAGAGACCAGTTGTGTGGATGTTGCCCGTTGTTGAATGGAACAACAATCAGCCAAAGCTTCCAGTTCAGTTACTGAATAAATAAATGATTAAATGAATGCATAAAAGTGGCTCACTTTTATCGACTGCCAGAACTGCCGAAGGGATTTCCTGTAAGAAAACCATCATATATATACGCATATGCAAGTTATATCTAGTACTGAATATATACAAGTGACGTATTATGTCGCCAAGCTGAAAGTTATGCCGAGGGTGAAGAAATCGGAGAAAAAAATTCAATACCGGCGCCGAGTCGACGGGGACTGTACGAGGGATTATTTTCGTTGATAAAAATTGATTTTTATCTCATCGTCCGAAGGGCCGATGAGCTATTGTAGTCACGTTGCCATTTCACCTATATTTAATGTTGATGGTTGCCATAGAAATGGTTGCTATGTAACCATAGTGGTTGGTCGAAAACACTCCACTGAGGGGACCCATTGGTGGGGTACCCATGGGTTGCAGGGTGATCCAGCAATGAGGTGCACTCGCAAAAGTGTCGTTTGTGTGCTGTACGTTTGGGGTGTGTTTGTGTGTACGTTTGCGTGTCGTCAGATTTTTTGAGGTTTTTCGCGAATATCTTCATTTTGGAGTGACTGAACAAAGTGGAAATTGGCACACGCTTGAATAGTCACTAAACACATTAGTGCTCTCAAAATTAGATGGAAACTCTCAAAATTGGGGAATTTGCGGATGCAAATACAAATGTGTGGCCAATCCAATTTTTACACGTTTTTCCAATTTTTAAGTATTCAATTATTCAATGGCTCTGAATGATTTCAACACTTTTTAGCAAGTAAAATGTAAAAAGCACAAATAACAACGTCCCACTGCACATCAGCCCACAACTATCAAAATAGATTTTTGGCAATTTGAGATTTTTGACATAGCGTCAGTTTGTGCTAATTTAAGAGATTGGGAGAACTGAATGATTTTAATTCCAGAGAAGGTCCAAAGTATCAAAAACAAAGGGTTTTCCCAACATTTATGCAGTAAATTAACTGAATTTCTCAGGAATATGAATATTTTGGGGGGAACGAAAATGGCTGTGTTCAGAATATGTGGAAGAAAATTTTGTCCCCAACTCGCGAAAAGGTAGCAGTAGAAGAGAAACAAATTAATAGTTCAACCATTGCGAGAGATCCTGCAACTCCTGGGATGGGATTGCCTCTTGTTTATGATTGTGGTTATAGGTTTCAACTGATGCAATTGATATACTATTTAGAAATATATTTTTCATTGAAGGTAAATTGACGTTTTTTCGCCATGTCAGGTGATGACAGATCACCTCACATGGAGACCAGAAATCGGTCACACGCCCTGTTTTGTTCATAAACATATCAAAGTCGGTCTTCGCACTGATAGCAGCAGAATGGTTTTTGGATTAAAATAAACTTATATCTGGACACTGTTGAGTTTGAATTTCAGACAGCACCATAAGTCTACTCAGAAAGGGGTAGCGAGGAGGGGGGGGGGGGGGGGGAGGGTGTCCAACCCATTTAAATTATTGGATCCTTTATTGGGGGAACGCAATTTGATACTGCGTCCTTCGTGTATAATCAACATGGTGGTTAAGAATATTAGTATACTCGAAATGACCTACGATTAGCAAAACCCCTTGCCACCCTGGGAATGTGTTTCGTTAGTTAAATCATGCATCTGTCTTTACCACATTACCAACAACACTACTTGGAGACAAATTTTGTTGCATGTTTTTTATATATTTACAGTGGGAATTACAGTTGTCGGAGAATGAGTGCCATAGTTCGTAGAAAGTTCTCCATGGTCAATGCAATACTGCTGAATATAGCCCCTAAATATTCCCAATCACTAATAAAGAGGTGTTCTTACTGCAGAAGTGTGGTGTTTTACCTCCTCTACAGTAGCGTCGATCTTGTGAGATTCTCAGAGATTGATAATGGCGCTGTTAGCAATTGTACCAGTCCACAATAAAGCTTGTGAGTCCGATTTCAATTGGGATGTGCAAGTGAATGCATTTTGAGAAAATGATTAATCATAGTCAATAGCATCGAACCAGGTTCTATTGGTTTGTATGTGTTGTGTTATGCGGTCATAACTATATTATAACGTGATTCCTATATAGAACCAATGCATCAATTTCCCCCCCCCATTTGATGGTCAAAACATTCATCACTACAAAAGCATGCTAAGAGATCCTAGTTATGCGAAACTGCAACTCGGAAAGATATTAGATTTTAGGATGTATGTTTTCGAGGGCTAAACAAAACATCAACTAAACCGAATTTTCATGTTAAAAATCAAAAATCTCCTCACCATTTAACTCTTTTCTTGCTTGATGTAGTCTTATACTAAACGGAGCAAAAATTCATTTCTATTTCTAAATTGGAAATTCTGGAACCTTGGTCCGAAATGTGTATGGCACTGAAGTTAATTTTACTGCGAGAAATATGTAAAAGATTTTGAACATAAAATTAGCGTTATCAAACTTTGAATTCCAGTAAAAAATACTCTACCCTCTAATTGAAGATTGCTCTGTAAACTGACAATTTTGTGAAATTACCGTTTGCAGCATGTTCCACACTAAATCCATCAATAATATCCCTAAATTTATTGTTTGCACGGTACGTACATCATAGGGGCAGTACGATATTAGGACTGCTCAACAATCTTTGTCATTTGTTGCATAATGTGTAATAAGTAAATTCATTATTTTCACTCGTAACAAATGATCTGAGATGATTACCAAATGTTTTCTCTAATGATGCCTGAGTGAACATATATCATGCGTTTTTCAGTCACCCAGGTTGAATAAGGGAAAACACTGCTTGTGGTCCATTTCTTGTTTTCTTTGGTCGGAAAAAAAGAAAAAGACTATCAGTATTATAGGCCTCACCATGTGATATTTTTACGATGGACAATAGGCAACATTTCATTCAGAAACGTATAGGTGAAAATCATCTCTTGCAGCAACCACTGAACCAGCCAGCGCGAAGCAACGTCAAAATGTATACTTATGTAAGAGCCCGTCTATCACATCATATTAGTACAATTCATGACGATTCCTAACCCTTGGGTTATTTTTTCAATTCCATTTTCGAACATATTCATTTGACTGTAATTGTCTACAAACTACAATTAGTTTGGCGGAATTGCAATTACTACTTTAAAAAAAATCTGTTAGCATATTAATGTTTGGCAGTAACTATTATAACTGCTCGACATTTCCAACGTCCATTATCAGACACATAATTCGGCTTAAAATTGTTTGAATTTTTGTTCTTCTTCTGTCGGAACTATGAATGGAAGTCATAAAATGTCAATACCGACGAAAAACGTTAAACTATTAGAATATACTGTGTTGTCGTTAATGTGTTATAGTTCAACTCAGGAAATTTGGGAATTCAGAAGTAGGTTCATAAGATTACATTTGCCGTCCTACTGATCATACATATACTATTGATTATTGAACCGAATTGAAATCAATAGGATAAGCCCACTCTAGGGCCCTCAGTTGGACAGAAAAGAAAACTAAAAATAGCATAGTTTAACTAACATATGAACACGACAATTCGTGGTAGTGTTCGTGACAATCCTGGAAACAACTTTAATGGAACCCCCGTTTCAATCAAAAACCTTCATCTCGACTAATTTGGATATAGCAAACCCGACACTAAATAATATGCCTTACACTAGATATTTTTCCACAATGGCTAAAATAGCACAAAAAACCCCCAAAAAATTTGTTTCGAAACCAATAGGTGACAGTTCATCTTGCAACCACTCAACCGCCACGCGGTGAAGTAAGTCAAATGTATATTTATATAGGCACGCGCAATATCCAATCTACAATTTAAGTAGCTGAATCGATGATACATGACCATCTGGATATTTATTAACCATCTCCAATTGGAACTCAAAAGTTATGTGGCTCTTATTGGTCTATAGAATCACAACCGGAGTTGTAATTAACAAAAACTTAACAAATTCATATTAGCATCTGCCTGTATGTTAACTATTTGTGACTAGACTGAACAACAGCATTATCAGAAATATTCTGCTTAAATCTTCAATTTGTTTTGCATTAGGTGCTGCAGTCTGACAATTTGAACTGGACAGTTAGAGTAGAATGCAGAATTAATCAGGGAGATTGGAAATTTAGCGAACCTTATACGTAGGAAAAACTTGCCGCCATAACACTACTGATCATGCATACCATTGATTTCTAAACGCAAATTGAAATCAATAAGAATGAAGCCAGCTAGGCCAAGATTTGATAACAAATGTCTAGAAAACAACATAATTAACTAACAGAGTTCACACGAACGACCGTGGTAACACAACAACAAAAGTCGCTCCTCTTAACCTTCATTTGAAATGTTTGAATATAGCACACCCTACTACTTTGATACCGGTATTTTTTTTTAAGAGTAACTAAGGCAACTTTTCATTCAGACACAGCTGCAGTGCTGATCAGTGAACAGTGATTCTTGGCTATGTTTTTTTTTCCTTCTTCTGATGTTCGAGCAAATTTTTTAATGACTGTTTATTGATCTAAACTCTACAGAATCACAATTTGTTTGCGGAATTGCAATTACTAATTTAAAAAAATCATGGTTAGATTGACTGTATGTAGACTATTATACTGCCGACATGTCACGGCATTATCAGACATAATTTCTTTAAATTTTGTTAGAATTATTGTTCTTCTGTCGGAACTATGAATGGAAGTCATAGACGTTCACACCGAAGAACGTTAACTATTTAGAATATCTTTGTGTCGTTAATTGTTTTATCTTTCAAATCAACCGGAAATGGGAAAATTCAGAGAGGTTCTAAGAGTACATTTGACGTCCCACCCAGACTGATCATACATATACTATTGATTATTGAACCGAATTGAAATCAATAGGATAAGCCCACTCTAGGGCCCTCAGTTGGACAGAAAAGAAAACTAAAAATAGCATAGTTTAACTAACATATGAACACGACAATTCGTGGTAGTGTTCGTGACAATCCTGGAAACAACTTTAATGGAACCCCCGTTTCAATCAAAAACCTTCATCTCGACTAATTTGGATATAGCAAACCCGACACTAAATAATATGCCTTACACTAGATATTTTTCCACAATGGCTAAAATAGCACAAAAAACCCCCAAAAAATTTGTTTCGAAACCAATAGGTGACAGTTCATCTTGCAACCACTCAACCGCCACGCGGTGAAGTAAGTCAAATGTATATTTATATAGGCCCTCCAATATCACATCTCATTAGTGCATGAATGATGATACAGGGAATCTTGGATATGTTTTACCATCTTCCAATTTGGATCAAAAGTATTGGGCTCTTATTGGTCTATAGAATCACAACCAGGGTGTAATTAACAAATTAGAAAATTCATATTAGCATATGCCTGTATGTAGACTATTTTGACTGACGACAACAGCATGATCAGAAATATTTTGAATTTGTTTGAATTAGGTGTCATATGAATTTGACGTTGGAAGTTAGAGGAGAATTGCAGGGAATTAGAATTATCAATCAGGGAGATTGGAAATTAAGCGACGTATAGGATCGGAAAAATTGCCTCCTACTGATCATAACATACCATGATTTTCTAAAAAATTGAAATAATAGAATGAACCCACGCTAGGCCAACATTTGATAAAAAAATACTAGAAACAACATAATTTAAAACTAAACAGATTCACACGACGAACCGTTGCGTACCAAACAAACAAACAAAAAAGCGCTCATCTTAAACCTTCATTTTGAAATGTTTGAATATAGCGAAACCCTAAGTTGATACCGTATTTTTTTTTAGGTACTACAAGGCAACTTTTCAGTTCAGAAATGAGTGCATGAATGAGTGATACAGTGATTCTTGGGCGATGTTTTTCCTTCTTATGATTTCGAAGCAAAAAAATTTTTAGACATGTTAGTGATCTAAACTCTACAGGGAATCACAAATAGATTCGGAGTTGATGCAACTACCATTTTAGAAAAAATATTATTTACATATGCCTGTATATGTAGGCGATTTTGGACAGGCTTTAAACGAAGAAAGAAACGTAATAAAAATATGCTAGAATATATTGTAATGTCGTTATGTGTTCTTCCAGCAGAATTGCAGAATTATTAATCGGGGAGATTGAAATTCAAAGGACGGATGGGAGCCATTTGCCGCTTCTATGATCATACAAATACTATTGGAACCCAAATCGGACAATTAGTGGTACATTGCGACAGTCATAGGGATCAGAATTTAAATTGCAAAGGGTTAGTGGTGAAGTTGGAACAGTATCTTTTGTAACAAAAACGCTGCCAAACTCTTATTGAAATTAAAAAAATGTCGAATCAGTTTGACGATTAATTTATTTTTCCGAAGGACGTAAGCGGGTATTTCATTCCATTTTTAGAAGTGTAATTTTTATTCGACTATTTCAGGTATATTGGGGAGACAAATTGAAGCGTTTTATGTATTATCAAAGTATCCCTACCGCTACTTTTGCAAGATACCGTTTCAAAGTCGGAGGATGCGGGCATTGGATAGAGCAACAACTGCTCAATAAATTCATAATTCCCTTATTAATAAAGAAGCTATGATTTTTGAACCTTAAAGCACATTAACAGTTCCCTATGGGGTGACAGTTTGCCATGATTGGAGAATCGGGAGATTGTGTAAATTCAGAGAGAAACCTAACTTTAATCAAGGTTGCACGAATTGGGAATAAAATGAATCCATGGAGTTTTTGGTTAGGAGTAAACTTACGATTATTCACTGTAAAATCATCGAAGACAATTAAATGGATCAATGGATAAGAGATGGGGAATTCCAAATGAAAATATGGAAGCAAATCTATAGATGAACAAGATGAAACAGGAGGTTGGGGCAAGATAGTGAGACGAATGACTCAGACTAAAACTAAAAGCCTATAATTTACCGAAGAACGAAGAATCACCGTGAATAGCCTAATTGACTATAATTCAAGATAGCGAATGTAGAATAGATTTCATGTCAATTTATTTTAAAATTAATCAGTAACTAAAATGGTGAATAATCAGAAGTTTGGTGGAGTGAGACTTATTTTCTGAACTGTGACTCAAACTCCATCGTATTGATATGAATAAGTCCCCAATGCAGAGATACAACGACATGCTTTGATAAAACAGCCAAAAATGGTTTTAGGAAAATTATTCAGAAAATGTTTGACTGAAAAAATACTCTCTTGCAGGGATCGAGAAAGAACTTGAAAAAAAAATAGAAAGATTTTCCCCGAAATATTTTGAGGAAAAATATGTTTTACTCATCACCCTCAACTCACCCTCGCTTGAGACTTGCCCTGTTCCTAATGCAACGATCAATGTCAACACCCGGTTTTAATGGGTGTTTTTCTGATTTTGATTTGTCATTTTGACAGTGGGTGCTCTTCGTCTGTTCATCTCTAATGGCTAAGACGATGACTATATTCCATCAATCCCAACTTTCGGCAACGGAAGCAAGAATCTGCCACTCTAACTTACAAAACTGGAATATATTACATCAGTATCACTTCATTTGATATCAATGGTACGTGTGTGTGTGGCTATACTCATAACTGAACTCGTGTATAGCATTCTTATGAGGCGCACAAGGTACCTGTAACTTCGTTTTATGTACTTGCCGATACTATATTAAAACGGGGGCCATGATTGTAAATGCACAATACCTATGACAGTAGCTGCTTGCTTCTGTACAGCAGGCATGGTCTACGGAGTGGAAAGGCTCTTGTTGAATTGCTATTTATTACCGGATGTGAGAATTATTTTTATACTTTCATCAACATCTTCAATTTCCCGTCTTTTACATTCCTATTCCTTCGTTTATTCTTGAAATAGAGAATCAGGCCTATGGCCCCCCCGACTGTTATTATAATATATCCCTCTATTTATTAAAGTATTACCCTAATGCCATGGATCCCCAGTCTGGCCGAAAATTATCGAGAACACGGTGGTACAACCTATATCTGTATATGTCGGACCATACTGCCCGTATTTACTGGCTGAAATTTCGAGATGCAAACCCCTTTGTTTCCTTCTAAACATGTTTACACAATATTGACTCTTTATTAGTGAAATTAGTAGAAAATCTGAGATTCTGAATTCATGTTTTTGAATTGTATGAATAGGTTTCCAACGGAAGTGAGCATGTTACCCAACCACCAACCCCCCCCCAAACCCCCCCCCCCAACCACCCCCAAGGAGAACAAGCATTCTCGGTTTATTTTGTTTTGAAAAATGTTTAGGATGATGAGTCTTATTTCATAAGAATATTGGAATGGTTGGCTACTGGTACTTATTGGGAAGGGATCCAGTGTGTAGCTCTAATACGATGTTCCAAATATGAAGGATGTTATATGCGAACAAATTCGAACACATGCATCAAATACTTCAGACCCAAGTCACTGATTTCTGTAGAACAAATAGCCGGCGAGGTAGTCTTCATTTTGGTCGTCCCTACATCAATAACGAACTACCTGGTTCAATACTACTGCCTTTGGTGCTACATAATACCTCTCATCTTATTGCATCCGTTACTACGTGAAAATTGATACAATGATGTAAGCCTATATCTCTGGTTCGAGTATACTCAGTTAATGTAACGAAAGACTGGGTTCTCTTTGTGTTCTTCCTATAGCAATAACAAAGCAATATTTCTGAATACCTATTAAATGCCTATGGGCCGTGTCCTGGGTACAGTATCACAAAGGATCCTTAATGAAGAAAGTACTACCAATAACGTTTAAACGAAAATAATAATTAGGTCTGAGTGACAGTAATATTTCAAGATAATTAAAAACATACATGCCATCAAATGGTCCCGGGAAGAAATCCACCATCACATTTAAACATCAATACTAAAAATCCTAAAAGCCAAAGTAAATCACAAGAGTTGTTTTATTTGCATAATTAAACTCGAACGAAATGTATTGTTTTTTTTTGTTCAGGAAATTTCCCGAATTTTGTGGGGCCTAACCACGTCCTTTGTGCAACGAGTTACTACTCGGAAAAGCGATGAAATACGGCCAGTGTATGGTTACTGTATCAGATAGTGTTCCAGGCACAGCGAAGCATACGTGATAAACGTTTTCTTTATCTGCACTAAACACATCTTGTGTTGAGCTATGTACAGTTCACGCGCGTTGCTCTGAATAATCTATCGTGGGCGATTGGCGCCTGGCCCGCGATGTCCGGGGCCCCACAATCGTACCCCCATGAAGTCTTAAATCTGGGAGAAACTTTCTAATCTCAGTTCATCATTACGACCTTGATTACACGAATTACTCAACGAATGCAAACAATTCAGCTCACCTAGAATGTCAACACTAAGCCGTATTTTTACGGGGAACTCATGTCAGATCTCGAATCTGCTCCCGAATGTTGAATTGCCCTCCGAATTTCTCCATGTCATGATTTGTACAACTTGTACTGGGGAACGCCGCTCTTTTTCAAGTTAAACTAATCATACCTCCGGAACCGGAATGGGACCATGGCCTTATAGGCTCTCTCCCTCATGTCCAAGAAAGTGACAATCCTCAAAATTGACCTTGCAGCCAATCATACAACAATTACTATCAAGAAAGTCGCAAATTCTGCTAAGTTTCTCCCGTTGAAGACTCAACACAATTATTACAGATGGTGTACTGTGAGTCCTGCTATTGTTAGTTAAGGGATAAGAGCTATGATGGGGGATTACTCTCTGGAAATTACTCTCCTACGCCGCGTTTCCTCCTCCATGGCACGCGGCGGGGCTGGCGCGTCCTAATCGCGTGAACTCGGAAAGTCGCCCGTCCGCCGCCCTCGTTGCATGGAACGAGTCTTCCAAACGCCCCGCCCGCCCGACCTGGTGCATGAAACGCAGCTTTTATAATGTATTCAGCTTATATACAAATCACGTTGTTATTCGCTAAATTTTAAATGTTCATGCGCGACATAGGGAGAGGGTGATAAATGCAGGTATCTCTATGCTGATGCGATTGTTCAGAGGATGTCAATTTTTCTCACAACTTTTCGAACTCACCTGATGATGGGGGCTCGCTCCATTGCCACGGGCCCGGTCCGGTGTATCTCTTCAGACGGCCCCCCCCCCCCTTGGAATGGCGCATTAGTATACCCAGTACAACGTTGTGTAAAGTTATTCTAGTTCTCATCTAAACGATACCCCCGCACCATTCGCGAGGAAACTGTTCTGGGGTGATCTCGTGGGTACGACCGGGGTTCGCCAGAAATGAGATGCGAACTGTCTATTGTGGGCGTTTAAGAAGTGCAGTGTTTCTCTTGTTTAGTTTCATTTGACGATCGCGGACAGAAGTGGTGATCTATTCTTTGCGTCACGTGGACAATGATGTGTCATTGTATTGATTGTTTCGGGCTTCGGGCAACATAGGTTGGCATGGTAAGCTCGTGCATTGGTTTCACATGACATACAGCCACAACGGCTACCGATTTCGTTTTGATGTTCTATTTTCCTTCCATTACATGTTGCCTTCGATATCTTGTTTCACTGATGTTGTTATACTATGCCAAACTACCGTATATCAACGTGTTTTCAATGTGGCGTGTTCTAACAGCTACCAAATCCGGGATACGAATAACCTAGAAAAAGCTGACATTATAAAGGCTCAAAACGACATTTCGCCATCTTTCCAAGTCGCCCTGCATTATTCACAATTATCGCTAAAGAACAGAAAATTGAACGTAAATGGTACTCCCTATGAATGGTCCTAATGCATTCATTTCTGGTCATGGTCCCATCTAAGGAGCGAGCCGACTTCCTGAGACTTGCATATACATTAGATTGGAACGTTATATGCTGGAAGTGAATAGATATTATCCGACTTCATATTCTGGCATATCCTTCAGACTGGATGATTAGAAACACCGAATAAGCGCCCGGAGGGAAAACGAGTAAGGAAAACGTGACCACAATGACAAAACCCAAGATGGGGCGAAAATGGGTAGGAATTTGAGGGCCCATTTGTTGATCGGATGCCCCGAAGGGGTCCAAATATCATTAGTGACTCGAGATGGAACCAAAATTCGCATCAAGTTTGGCCACCATACTCACTATAAGTCATCGATCAATATGCATTCGTTTCCCCTACGTATCCACCGCTACTCTTGCTTATGTCATGCGGTGATTTTTTCATCCCTGCCTACGATTGCACTCTTCAAGTCATGTATCAGTGTCAGTTTGTGCTATCAAACTGATTAGCCAAATCGAGCGCGAGTATATATAGCTAAGCGAACGGACTCGAGTCATAGCTTAGGAAACCCCACCCAGACCTTTTGCGTTTATCTCTTATAAATGTTTCATTGGTGGGTATTAATCCACAATACCTCAACGAAGTCTGACCTAATTTCGCATGGGCAACTCTCTTTTTTATTTTGAGGGGAGTGTTTGGGTGAGCCCATTCCTGAACCCCTATATGGTACCCCGACCCAAGATTGTGCGTTGAATCCCGCTGGGCTGCGATCCTATGCTCTGAACGTTTGACCGTATGCTGTATGTGTGTAAGTTGTGTGTGTGTGTGTTTTGGTGAGACGGGGTCGCTGAACCAGTCAACAATAGACTGTGTTAAGCACAAATATATAAAATGAATAATTGTATGAAAGTTCACCCTAACATCCCTGGCGGTCTAGACGGGCCGCGTATGAAAAAGTTTCTCTCTTTAAATACCCTGTCCAGTTCACCCAAATGACTTTGCCAGGAGATCATGTGTAATCCCACGGCTGTCGTCTGTACAATACACATACAAATGCGTAACAATACACATACACGAACGCGCGCGCACACACAACAAACCATCACTATTGTATACTTGTCCTTGTGTCGATTGTCGAGCGGGGATCATTATAAATCAAGGTCCAGAATCCTTCCTGAACCCAAAGTCTCCGGTCACCGTGAATATGAGTGAATAATTTGTAGACAAGAAACCTTTAGGTCGGCCTGCACATACAATGAACTTGATTTGCTAATGTTGCTCGATGTCATACCGGAGATATATATTACCTGTAGTTTCCGAACATGATCACATTTCCGGATCTCTGTTTTAAATAGAAAGAAAAAAACCCATTGGCTCCGGAGATGGCAAACACACGATTTTGAAGGATGAAATGGGGCAAACTCGGCTCGTGCAGACATAGCGACATCGAAGTGGTCAAACCCTAAATTTTTCTGATTATTATGTTATCAACTTACATGTGAATAGTGTTCGTGCAGGTAATGCACGCGGAAAGGGAAGAAGGGGGGCCCAACAACTTCAACAACACCCAAGTACGTAGTAACCGTATATGGGTCAAGCCACGTCACAAAACTCACATCTGTTATGCAATTTGATCTAATATCGTTTGTATACTGATGACCTTGTCTGACCTTTGTACTAGCTGCCCACTCCTGCATGCTACCACCGTACTACTACTACCTCTACTACTACTACTACTACACTACTACTACTACACTACTCACTACTACTACTACTACTACTACAACTGCACACACCTCCTGCGGCACATTGCTAAGACCTGCGCATTATTGAACATTGATAAGAAGCCTCGCCGAGTTTGCGAATATTCCAGATCCACCTCAGTAGGGCAACACAAAAAAAAGAAAAAAAAAAAATAAGGGTGTGGAAACCTCTGATTGCACACTCTAAACGTATGTCTTAGGAGGCTACAATAAAATCCCGGACAAAACAACTCGTTGGAACCCCTGCTAACATTTTAACTCTCCAATCTGGACAACGCTAGTGACTACACCAATCCCTTCTTCATCCGGACAATGTTGGATCTCCTACCGGCCCTTGAACGCAACTTGTGTCCTGCGAACCAACATTGCATGAAAGAAGATATGTACGGGGTTTAATTGTATCAGAGTGATTCCGGAGCGTGAATATTCCCAGTGCTATAACCAGTGTATCAATGGGTTTAATCCAACAGTTTTTTTTCCACGATTTGTAGGTTCTGCAATAAAAAGAATGACATACTGGCGTCTCGAAGAAGCCGATTCCATTTAATAACTGTCGGGCACTGAAACAAAACATTAGAAACACACACATCGTGACCCACTCGATGCCCATTTTATGTGTAATTTAATGGTTCTCATCCAATTGGAATACACAGTCCTGCCAGTTGTGCCCTGTCTCCTGTCCTTTCCCCAGTACTTCATATTCAACATTCCACCATGGGATGAATCTGACAGGATATGCTTCCAGAATGAGCCTCCCACCATTTTTCAGTTTTTTATAGTCCCGTCAACATTAGTCTGTACGATATCGCTGATCGCTAAGACAAAACGAGTGACGTGGAAAAAAAAAACTGACTGGGGCATAAAATGAATGCAATGATGCTGATGACTCACACACATGTGGAAAAACACTGACATAAATGTCCTCATCTCCAACTTTTAATTAGGTCAGCAGAGAGGCGGAGGATAAAATAGAGGAGGTCTGGGTGAATGCAATATCTTGCAGACAATAACGTGGAAAAGTTTATTCGGGTGCCGCCTGCTGGGTCGTATATTCAACATTGTGGAATAGAGAACTGGGTAGTTTGCGATAGACTCTGTGGGCGCTGCTCATGAATATACACTTCGGGGAGAGAGAACACCCACACACGCATCCACGCAATACACAGACAACACACATGCTTTCCTAATCTGTTTTTTCCCCTGCTACGGCACGGATAAAAATAGGTTCAAGAAGTACCAGTTTGCATTGGAGGTGTCTTCTCTGAGCACGGCTATCCAGGAGTGAAGCGACATTAACCCTTATTTTCGGAGTGGGTGAAATTACAAAACGAAAGAACTAACCGTTTGCACGTCATTCACTTAGCGGTCTGCTTTTTCCGCCGTACTCATACATGCAAATGACGAACAATGTTATTATTTGTACTGCAATGTTATCACTTTGTTATGTTTGTATTCTAACCATTCTTTATTCTACTAACGTGTTTCCGGATGACGTAAGGGAACGGATTCCCCCTTAATGTCATCAGTCAGCAGTGGAATACGCGATGCCGTGTATGAATAATATAGTCACGTCAACCCTGCAGGTTTAGTGGAACCTTTCGGAATGTTGGTGATTGGGGAGGAAGGCTCGGAACAAATGAGTCAACGACAAGAATATTTCGCTACTCCAATCACAAAATGTTATGTATAGTGAGGTCACACAGAGTCCACTAGGCCGCTCAAAGCGAATATTGAATGGAACATTCATATACATTTCCAACAATGTTCCCGGTGCAATCCAGCTGCACAACGAGAAAATCTAAATATCGAAAGAATCATCAAATTGCAGTGAATGAATAATCTTTGCACGTCATTCAATTAGCGGTTTTATGTTTCAGTGTATTCAGTTGAAATGCCCCCAAAGCCAGACATTATAACTATTGGTACTGCAATGTGTAACGTGTTATGTGGTATGCTAACCTAATTATTTCTACGTGTTCCGGCGGGATGCGTTAAGGTAAAGGATTCTCCGCCTAAATGTCATCAGTCAGCAATGGAATACGCGATGTTCGGTATGAATTAATATAGTTCGCACTGCGGGTCTTCTAGTGGAACCCATTTTGGGAGTTGGTAAGTGGGAGGAAGGCTTGGAACAAATAAGACCACGACAGGATTTTTTTTTTATACTATTCTATTCACGAATTTAGGTATAGTGAAGAGACCAACAGATTCCAACCTAGGCCCGCTCATCAAAATCTGAATATGATGAACCATCAATACATTTCTACCAATGTACCGTTGCAATCCAGCTGCACAACGAGAAAATCTAAATATCGAAAGAATCACAAATTGCAGTAATGATTGAAATGAATAATCTTTGCAGTCATTCAATTAGCGGTATGTTTTCCGCTGTATCTGAAATGCCAAATGGCCAGACATATAAATATGGTACTGCAATGTTGTCACGTTGTTATGTGGTATGAAACCCTAATTTATTCTAAACGTGGTTCCGGGATGGACGTAAAGTACACGGATTCTCTCGCTAAATGTCATCAGCCAGCAATGGAATACGCGATGTTCGGTATGAATGATCTAGTCTCGTCACATGCGGTCTAGTGTGGCAACATTTGGGATGTTGGTAAGTGGGAGGAAGGCTTGGAACAAATAAGACCACGACAGGATTTTTTTTTTCTAACTATTCTATTCACGAATTATGTATAGTGAAGTGAAACAGCTTCAACTATGCCGCTCCAAAATATGAATATTGACTGACCATCCATATACTTTCTACCCCATTTGTTTTTGGTACCGTTGCCCAATCCCAGCTGCACAAAGAGAAATAAAAACACACTGAGTATGGCCAGAAAAGACTCCACCCACATCATCAGAGGTATCCCATGACCTAGATTACCAAAACCACCATTACCACAGTAACTAGATACGGTAAGTAATGCAGCAACATGATATACAATTCACGATGAACATTTTAGTAACAAAATATTCAACTTTTGCAATAATTGGAGGGAAACAGGGTGATGGGGACTGCTTCTCACACTATGTATTAAATCGCTACAATTCTGCCTCGGAAAAATTACCTGATCGAATCAGTGAGAGATGTGCCTATGCATGTACAGTTAACTAGAATAAAAACTGGAATATCTGTTTTTTTTTTTCTTCAACGACTGGTCACAATATATCCACAGCCAGAGGAGTGGAACTTGGGAGGAAGTGAATATTTTTATTACTTTCACTCGTTGCATCTTGACCATCGTGGCAGGAATGTGTCTAATGTCATCGCTTCCAGGGGATAGGAAGGGTTCCTGATTACGGGACCGTCACCTGCGTTTTCGGTTATATTTTGCGCTCCCAGTCGTCCCCACCGTGTTCTGTCCGGTATATATACGGTTTGAATTGGATTCCGGCCACGGTGCTCGTCGTTGGCGCATTATTCGCGAGTATTAAGGAAATGGGTGGTAGAGTAAGACCCGGGGTTCGTTGATCGCTGGTGGTAGAACAGCCGCGATGATGTGAGTGGCGGACCTTATTGCGGATGAGGCGGACGAAGTGCATCGCGCCCATGAGCGAGTGAGATAGCAGGGGAACAAGACGCTGTATTACCTACAGTCATGGTTACCGTATTTATCTCATCAAATAGGCTCGGGATCAACCGTAGTTTCAACGCGGCATCCCTCCTCGATGTAGCTAGCCCACAAACGCCGTTCAGTGTGTTGATATTTGCTATATAGATATTTGATATGGTAAATGAATACCGCCCCATTAGCACAGGCTATCACATGCATCTAGGAAGCATTCATGGTTCGTGATTAGTGATGCACTCAATAATATCATATACGGGGGAGGAAACCTTTTTTTCATGGAATTCTGGTCACGTCAGGTGTAACAGAACCTATCGGGATGAGACCGCAATAATTTGGATAACTCTACGCGCGATACGCTGAGGATGACGGGAGTCATGATTGCCTAAAAGTTTAGGCACTGGATGCGCTCATCAAACATGATGAATTTTTAAATAGCTCTACAGCACCAAACTGAACCTGGGTAGGCATTTATTGAAAGACACTTTGGTCAGCATGATGAGACAAGCCAAACGCTTGTCAGTTGTAGCCAAGCCATCAATTATACCAGCGATAGCCGGGCAATTGTCACAATTTGGTCGGCGATGTGAAATGACGAGGTGAAACCACCAATATGGTTACCTCCTAGTTACCCTGGGAAGGCAGGAGTTTGCCTTTAGTTCTAGCGGGGATATTCGGCTAACTGTCGCCTGCACTAATCTGGAGTGTATTATCGATTTGAGCGTGGATGGAGCATTGTGTTGTTGTTTCGAGAAGACATTCCTTCGACAGTCCCCGCTATCCCCCGGTATAGGTGGGGGTGGTTACAATGATAAGTGCATAATAGGGAACAGCTGCTGGTAAACAAACAGAACGATATGCGGGAGCGAGGAGAAGAATGAGAGGGTTATTCCTTTCTGGTATTAACCTGTTTTGGCGAACCGCCTAACCTAAGAGGTCATTTCTGTGGATAGGTGAGTCTAGTTACGGGCGAGGCACTTTCACCTTAATGTAGTTTTCTCCTTCTAAAAAATCACACCTCACTCTTGCAAACACGATGATCATTTCGAAATTCAAAGCACACTGCATGGGCGACTAGTGAACTGCTTAGTTCAGAGGTCAATGATATACATACAGACCTCATTTGTGCTTCTATTTCGCGATCTAGCCTTTCCACGACAAGTGGCCGAACAAAGTCTGGCCTAAGGGTGAGGACCTTGATAGTTGCACCCATATACCACAATTTTAAGCTCTCATTCCTTGTCCACTGGAAAAATGGAGGAATTGTCATTGACTGATTGTCACAAGTGCGTCAACGGTGAGCCGGCACAAGAATTTACCAGTATGTTGGTGATTGAAAGTGGCATGGGGGGAAAATATGAGTATGCAAATTAGTGGGGCTCAGTAAGGTGTATATAAGGCGTATCAATGTGTCGATCAACGGGGGATATGCATTAGGTCTTAGTTAGTATTAGAGTATTATTCCGTAGAGTCGTGTGACAACAGGGGATGTTATAATTTAGAGGACAATGTGAATTCTCGTCAAACCGTCTGAAAGACTCCAATCAACCTTATCGCTGTATTGTGAGGCCTAATTACTGTTTTGAAGCAGTTGCCACATCACGATCTCTCGTTCGATACAGTTTCTAACGCCCTCGCATCGCCATCATGATCGCCTCAGTACTCGCGAGGCCACACCCCATCCGTCTGAAGGTGATGTCAATGATATTAAACGAATTCGTCAGGTATGACTGGCCATTGTTCGAACGTTCTGGCGTTCAAAAGCTGAGCAATGTTCCCGAGAAGAGTTTGAAATGTCAGTACAAAACTAGACAATGATATCGGGGGTGCTCGTATCAAGCCGACCTGCTAACGACAGGATCAATGTGCGACGATCCGGCTCACTCACTTCTTTCAATTAAACGTTGTGATCGCACGTCCGTAAAAATGCTGACTATGTCATAATCACTTCGTTACACGAATTCTTGTCGATTTGATATTCTTAATACATTATATATATATATATATAATATATATATATATAGATTAGATCCGACTCGCCGAGCAGAGATCGGTCTATTCCAAGGCTAAGCACGGGTGCGACCTGATATGCACTAATTGTCGCTGCAAATTTTCACCAAGTACACGAATAAGGCCAGGCCTCTTTGGCGGTACCTTTGGGTGGGGGTAATCACACGAGGACGGCCAACTCCTACCCCTCGTTTTTTTCCCTGCTCCAGTCCCTTGTGCTGATCGCCAGCGGAAGGCAACAAATCATTTTTTTACAGCTCATTGGTATGACCCGACCGGGAACTAACCCAGTCTCCCGGGTGGAAGGCCGACGCTCTAACCAATTGGCTCCACCACTCGTTGCGCGCAACCACTTGGTACACAAGAACTGTGTATTTATGTTTTTATATTTCATCATTTCCGTACTAAAGAGCGTTGTGGATTACTATACAAAGGGGTTTTCGTTGTCCTGAGCACGAATATATTAGGTCTACCCTGCATGAAATGAAGCCCACCCTTTCTTTAAATGTATCGATGTCAACACCCTGTCATTTTATTTATCTGCAATGCTCGACGAGATTTCACCACATTCATTCCAATGTATTCCAAGATGACATCAGTGAAATAATAATGAAATTCGTTCATGATAAGTCGAACTGTTAGCTATGCGACAATTGTTTGAGCTATAAGTTGTATTGTGCCATGTGTGTTCCGAGCAATCTCCTTTGTTAAGTTGAGAAACCCAATACATTTTCGGGAGAAGTGAAGCCATTCCGTCGGTTTTCGTAAATTTGCACTCCAATGGGACTGAATAGCACATCCCGTAAGCTGAACAGTATCAGTTACTGTACTGTCCAGCTCATCTAGGACTATGATAGCTCTAGCTATATAGCAATGCTTACTGAATAACATCTGATTTCACATTCAACAGTATACTAAATACATGTGTCCTAGTGGGACCTACGATGAATAGTTAAATGGAATGACCACTAATTCCCAAGGTAACCGTAGTAGGTTGACAGAACATCAAATGAATGAGCAACAATGGGGAACCTCGCAACATTGTGTTTTCTGGGTTTTATGTGTGGTGGACCAGACATACGGAATGGTCGCTGTTCCGATCATCTAGCATTAATCTTCTTAACAAGCCCTCAAAAACCTCGTTACTTTTCTCGATTATACCTTTGATAGGCTATGTTAATTGTTAATTGTTATACCCTCTTCCATGAAGTTGCCTCGAAGCGCATAACCAATTTCACAGTTTCGCCTTCACGTTATGAATGTTCTCACAATGGTGGCATAGTCACTCGCGTTGTTCTCATCAACTATTACGTTTTAATATCATATAATGACACATCAAGATATAGTCATATCTCTACTGGAAGTACGCAGGGAGGGTCAGTATCTCTGATTGTTCCCAACGCGCGGTTGGCAAGAAGAACATTCATGTGTATAGCAAACAGGAGATGAAATCTGACATCAGTCTATACTATGATGTTCCACCTATAGATATATGTTGTTGTGTGTTTGGCCGAAACATGAATCCAACTTGGCCAATGAGCCAAATGCGCAGATAACTGGAACGTTTACCACCCCAGTAATTATTTCGGATAATGTCCTCAGCCGCGCGATTCTTATAGTGGGCCTTAATTCCCATCAAATTACGCTGGGAATCGCATTTCGCTGGGGCGAATATTGAATAGGAGTGAATAATTTTTCCGAAGAAACGAACCTATTGTGGATCAGCAGAGGTGGAAGACATCCGATCTTCATTGAGTGAGATGTTTTGTGTGTTTTGGTGGTGGTGGGGGCGTCAACATTTAACTTCAGTATCAAAACCGTATTTCACCTCTCTCTTGTCCAGCTGTTTCGTCTTCTCCCCCACCCCCATGGCCTTCCAGAAGTGGACTCTGCCCCTGACTCCCTACATATACGCTAGGGGGGACTCACGCTACATTGAAATATATCATAACCCCATTGTACTACCATAAATAGCATCTGTAATAGCGACAAGTCCTGAACAAAGATCAATATCAAGGTCAAATTATTAATATCTTTTCGTTATTTATATTCAAATTACATTTTGCCCGAAGTGACCAAAATGTTTCGATTGCGTGGGTTTCGGTTTCCTGTTGCTTGGCATTGGGATCCTAATCACCCCTGTAAAAATAGAGAGTCACTTGAGGGCCATAAGTTCATCATCTTGACCGGGTACGGCGTTCGGCAGTAAAGAGCGCAATATGCCTGCACTTTCCTAGCCACGTAGGGCGAAACGTAATTCAAACCCTGACACGAAAAAGAGTAGGCCTTCCATGATTCGTACACAATTTGATACATGCGGAACAGCCAATAATAGAGGCCTTGCTAGAGGCGCGAACTAGCCCCTTTAGAGGTAACGGAACAAAACCGATTGCTCTCACGATTTACAGATTGAAAAATACCGGTAGTCACTGTCCATGAGTTACATGGCACATGGGCAGTTTCAAGTCTTTCTGACCTCATTTTCAAAGGACAGTCCCTGCTATGATTCGGGGTCTCTACTCTGAGATAACAGACCTGACGAGTGAAACTTAGTCATACATTTCCGGATGCAACCATTAGCATTTAAAACCATGGAAAGTGGTAGCAGCTCTCGGCACGGCTTCGCTGAAAATGACGAGGACTTAACATATACTGGGCCGTGCTCTGACTAGATCCGATGCAAGCTTGTTGCTTTGTGAATGGGATAACCGGAGTTTACGATGAATCACAATGCATGCTACTAAGGAATAAACACGATAGAATTCTCTGATTCCCACTGGCGAAATCTCCTCGCTATTCACGTGGCATCAGATGTAAAAGTAGAATTAGTGTTTCTGGCTGGTATTAATAAGCATATCTCATAGGTTTAATTAGTGGATGAAGAAAACCCTCCGTCGTGGACGCGAATGGATTCCAGCTATCGAAAAACTGCCGATCAGAAAAACAACTAAGAAAACAAGAAACATGTCACCTTCATACCAAGTGTCACGCAATACGACTCACTGAGACCACATATCCACATGACGTCCCGTTAATAACCAATCTTCAATCATCAACGGAATCCCCGCGAAGGACGATTACTAGCTATCGAGTTCTATTCCACACAGGGCCAAACGGATGAGGGATGCGGTAAGTGGAAAATCCGATTCAGACTGAATTTCGGGTCGAGCACACGGTATGTCGCGGGTCAGGAATAATTGTGTTTCGACGTTACTGACGCGCGAAACCAGTGGTGTTGCTAGAAGACTTCTGCGTTGGAGGGACACGGGGATGGGGTGGGGGTTGCTATAGTGTTGTCAGAGGAGGGAAAGCCATTGCTGACCTGGGGAAGAAAAAGGGTGGGGGTGGGGTATTCCACTCTCTTTTCATAAATATTTGAATTAAGTGAGGGTTCCATATTTGCAGGCTAGAATATACATTTGTCAGGTAGGGATCAGGGGGATGTTCGGAATGTTATTCTTGACGAAGTCAGAGGATTCATGCAGTCATGAAAGGTGTGTGTGTGTGTGTGTGTGCGCCTAGCCTGTTTACACGATAACTCACCCCACTTGGGTGGATCAAGTTCATTACTTGGTATATGGGTTCCCATAATGAGTACATGATCCCTGATTGTTTGGGGGTAAGGTCAAGGTCATATGAGGGCAAGAGAGTCGAAGTCTGAAAATAGTGTTAACACGATAAGGTCCAGGATGCTGGTCTGATCAGGTTGAAATTGGGTATGCGCTTTCTTATGGGGGAATAGGTACAGGGACCTATTGCTTTTAGTGCGACCGGGGGTCAGATTTGAGGGAAAATTGGAAATTGTGAAAAATTGATAATTTAGCAAATTTTAGCTCGTTAACACGATAAATAGACCCCACTTGGATGGATCCAATTTATACTAGATATATGGGTTCCCCAAGATGGAGCTGCATAATCCGTATCATTTTGGGGTCAGGTCGAAGGTCATCTGAGGTCACCAGAGATCGAAGTATGAAAACCTTGTAAACACGATAAGTTCAGAATGCCTGATCCTATCATGTTGGAATTCGGTACGCCGCTTTCTTATGGGGAGTACAGGAACCCTATTGTTTTTGGTTCAGACCAGATGTCAGATTTGAAGAATTTTTGTGGGAAATTGTGGAAAAATTGATAATTTGGCAAATTTCAGTTCGTTAACACGATAACTCAACCCCACTTGGACGGATCAAGTTCATACTTGGTATATGGGTTCCCCAAAATAAATACACGATCCTTGTTGTTTTGGGGTCAGGTCGAAGGTCATCTGAGGTCACCAGAGATCGAAGTATGAAAACCTTGTAAACACGATAAGTTCAGAATGCCTGATCGTATCATGTTGGAATTCGGTACGCCGCTTTCTTATGGGGAGTACAGGAACCCTATTGTTTTTGGTTCAGACCAGATGTCAGATTTGAAGAATTTTTTGTAGGAAATTGTGAAAAATTGATAATTTGGCAAATTTCAGTTCGTTAACACGATAACTCAACCCCACTTGGACGGATCAAGTTCATACTTGGTATATGGGTTCCCCAAAATAAATACACGATCCTTGTTGTTTTGGGGTCAGGTCGAAGGTCATCTGAGGTCACCAGAGATCGAAGTATGAAAACCTTGTAAACACGATAAGTTCAGAATGCCTGATCGTATCATGTTGGAATTCGGTACGCCGCTTTCTTATGGGGAGTACAGGAACCCTATTGTTTTTGGTTCAGACCAGATGTCAGATTTGAAGAATTTTTTGTAGGAAATTGTGAAAAATTGATAATTTGGCAAATTTCAGTTCGTTAACACGATAACTCAACCCCACTTGGACGGCATCACAGGTTCATACTTGGTATATGGGTTCCCCAAAATAAATACACGATCCTTGTTGTTTTGGGGTCAGGTCAAAGGTCATCTGAGGTCACCAGAGATCGAAGTATGAAAACCTTGTAAACACGATAAGTTCAGAATGCCTGATCCTATCATGTTGGAATTCGGTACGCCGCTTTCTTATGGGGAGTACAGGAACCCTATTGTTATTGGTTCAGGTGGGGGTGAATTTTGGTCGAACATAGAAAATTTGTGAAAAAGTCGATATTTTTTGTATGCAACGTTGGCTTGTAAACACGATAACTCGACCCCACCCGGATGGATGAAGCTCATACTTGGTATGTGTGTTCCCCATAATAGTACATGAACCCTATAGTTTGGGGTCAGGTCGTAGAACATCTAGAGGTCAAAGTCTGAAAACCTCGAAATTTAGTGTGTAGCTTTCTTATCAAGAGTACAGGAACCCTATTGATTGCTTGGGAAAATGGGAAATTTGCCAGGGACGGGTATGTTGCTGAATGGAGCTTGGTCCAATTTCTCCCATTTGCCTTGTGTCTGGTATAGGTTGTCAGAAAGAGTCAAGGAATCACTAAGCCTTTTGGCTTTCTGGTTGTAAATATTACTCCTATCACTTTACATTACCTGCAAACTATACCCAATAATGTACACTCGTTGCACAAAACCTAATCGAAAGATCAAGATTACCTGTAGTCCCTTCCACCCGTTTTGTTTAAAATCTTATTATTCCTATATTTGTGAAGAAAACATCGCTGGTAAGTATAGGTCGTTTCTTTCATTCAAGTCCTGGATATGTGGGAATATTCCATTCGAGGTGGTACCACTGTGGTGTTCCATGGATGACGGATATTAGATCTCGATTTGAACATTAGATAAAAAATACTGAGTTCAAATCTACATGGACTATCAGCTTTTCAATGTGGGTCCAGCTCTTTGGATGAGGTCCTGCCTTCACTACTGTATCTTCTTCCAATCAGCATCTACATGCGAACTACTGTCCAGGCGCTATATTCTCCACGTTGAAGGCGCACTTATCAATTTGTGTACGAATTGAGTACATAGGGCAGTTTCTCCATCGGGGTAATAGCTTTGACGCTCTGAATGAGTTGATGGTAAAGATATCTAACAAACCAGATGAATTTTGAATACCATTAACGTCAGAGAACGTAAGACCGTCGCAGCTGTCTAAACGTTCAACATTCGCATAGGCCGAGTGCCAACACGTTCCGATGCTGTTAAAAGTCACCAATGGAACACTCCATCATAGTTTTAGTTCACATCATGAAATTTGATGTGAATGTTATCATGTGAATGAATGTGTGTGAAACGATTAATAAACCGACATCAGCGGCGAACCGATCTTCGGAGAGAGTCCACGTGGAATTAATTAAAGCAGAGAATTCCATGCCAGATATATTATGTTTATCGATTGCTCGGATACGATGATATAATGATAATACGGGCCAAACAAACAATGACTGCAAATCAGTGGAAGGCCGAACGAGGGGAATAATTCCATGAACCTTCCTGATTGAATTACGCGGTATATACGGTGGGAGACAGGTTATGGTATACAGGCGTGCAAGCAGTCTATCGGTACCTGATCCGTGTTGTGCTCAATGTCAATTGTATTCCGATCGTTTTGCACAGCAGTGCAAAACAGGTAATAGTATACTAGGATATAAAATATAACTAAATATTTCGGACCCGCCAGAACTTCACGATGAGAGGGCGCGGTAATTATCGAGTGGCGAGGCCTCACGTCTTTGACCCAAAGATCGTGTGATCAATAGCACGGAGCGTAAGCTCTGTGAAATTCTAGAGCGAGAAACTCCAGCCATTTAGTCCATTATTGCATCACTCCAACGAGGTGAACGGGCGATCTGTGAGAAACTGAATACATTTTAAGCACAGGATCATGTTGCCACACTCGTAATTATCATTGTCGAAGGGGAGAGTCAGGTTGCGATGAACAGCCATAGTTTACTTGAAGGCACTAAACATATTTTGATGTGGATTTTATAGATTCCTGGGTAGGAAGGTGAATGCGTGCGATATATGTTTCAATTTTTTCAATTGTCATGGCGCAAGGTGCATGGTGAGGATGCGTGAATTGAGATTGTAATCGCCGCTACAAGCACAATACTGCGAGCGGTGAGGGGGAGAACGATTTCTTATGCTTTCAAAGTGCCCTACAACTAACATTTGAGAAAATAATAGAATTTAAAATTTTCAAAACTACGGCAACATGAGAGAATTCGGAAAGACCCATATCTAACAAATATCATCATGGTGTATGTTTGCATGGTAGGTCCTTTACCATGTAATTGAATTCCCGACGATTGTTTTTCAACATAATCGTTTGTTTCATGAGCTTTGGTGGCTGAGGATCTCTCACATATTGTCTAAATAACCCCTTCAGAAGAATCTTTTCTCTTCTTCTCCGGGCCTGTCAACATTTTTGGTGGGCTATAAATGTTTCCGTTCGCCCAGGTGGTCCATGGTACCCTGCCTAAGGTTTCCTCCCAACAAACCGAGGTCCAAATATTTTCGTAATGTGGGTATTGCGTGACTCTAACACCATGCCATTGGGCTCGCATCAACGCGAGTGCCCAATGGACAGAAGAAGCGGGTCACTAGGGGGGGGGATCCCTTGACTTCCATGGACCCCATCGTATGCTGTACAAAAGGATGATTGTTAACCAAGACGAGATCCACATAAGTTTTCATTTTCCGTACTGTGAGTATTAGTACACATACACATACCTATCCCGTAGGCGGCACGTGCTTATAGGTCCGCGGGAATGGTGTATAGAAGAGTGGCCCATGACCCATTAATCGCTATCATATTCCGTTACAAAGCTGATTTGTTAACCAAATCGGGGCCAAGATAATGTGTAAGTACTGCGGGTTTTGCGTGTGCTCCATGCCACATTCTTGTGAACCCCGAAGCAGTGCGATCAATTTTTTAAGCATGAAAATGCTCTGTCTGTTCTTGTGTTGGTAGAACGATAATTTTATATTCATTCAGTTACAAACATGACACGTATCTATTCGAAAATATTGAGAGCAATGCAAAGTAAACTCTGGGACAATGCGATCAATATAGAAATGGCAACCTTAGGTGATGATGAATAGCAAGTGTTCAGCGAGCAGACATTCCGTGTTCGAATTCCAGCAGTCACCGGACGTTTTCCCGAAGGTGATCACATTAGGGTTACAGATAATTTTACATCCCAATTTGTACTGGCTACTGCTAACTGGCCTTCCAGAGTTCTGGGAGGACACTGGGGTGTTGTACCTTAATTGCTCATGCAGAGTACCACACACACATCAATAGGTCTACTTGACCTTCAGTATGCGGTCGACCAGAGAGTAACTTCAGATGTTTTTGCTGCCAGTCCCACGCCGGAACTATACTCCTTACAGCTTGTCGTGTGACAGGTATGAATGCCAGGAACCAAATGACGCAATATTATAGTGATTCCTCCGATTCAAGGTGACCATGCCGAGCCAATACGCCGATTCGTAGTTGTTCATGCTGAATGCTCGAACGTCTTGTACTGGGATGAATGACAAAGACAAAATAAAAATGTAGCAGTGATTTATTACTCTGTTACACCACGGGATGGAACCTGTTCCATCATTTGCTATAATGGGACGTTTGACTTCGATATAAGTTCTTCGATCATTTAATCTAATCATCAAAAATGTTATCGAGGAGACGAATTTGTAGCCTACATGATCATTAAGTGTTATGAAAACTATGTATCTCTTTCAAACGAGAGTTATGTAGGGGAATTGCTTCATACTAATACATCCCATCACAGTATTTTTTCAGATATTAGAGTAGCCAAGCTATACTGATCTGCAGCGTTTTTTGAATGGCAAAGTCACTGTGTTACAGCGTAGTGCATCGGTAATAGTTCTATTCGTCCGGGGTTATACTTAGTAATTCATCCCTGATTATAACGACATCTATTGTGTGTGTCTGATATGAAGCAAACACACACTGTAGTTCAATGTTTATGAAGCTAACTGAGAAGAGTACCGGAGAGGTGTTCTGTTTACTAGTTACGCCCACTCATAGAGAAATAATATACGTAAGCCATACAAAATATTGTCGAGTATCTATTGAAACGAGTGCGCTATCATACAAGTCAATAGAACAAATGGTCAACATTTTTACAAGGATATATTCCAATTATTATCGCCAGTTATTGGTACAGTTTAATACCCCACAAATATATATAAATTAAAACACATAATGTCGTGTAAAAATGGTCAAATACAAAATGCCTCTGCACCTATTCCACCATAGTCTTGACCGTCACAGTTGTGTTCATATTCAGCTCGGAAAGGTGCGATCCCATCTCCGTGTATTGCAGGCGCAGTCGTATACACTGAGATTATCAAATGGTTCCCTGCCGCGTTGGTGCTGTGGTAGTCCCCATTTAGGTAGGACGGAGCGCAATAAGCACAGCCGTTGCCGACAGGGAAATAATCGCAAAATAAGCGCTGTGCGGCCAAAAACTATAATAATATAATATATAAAATAATAATAATATATCCGAACCACATCCGCCTCGATGCTCTTCGGGAACAGTCAAACCTGCTCCAACCGTCGTTGTCCTGGTCGTAGGTGCTGAACGCTGGTTTAGTGCCACGTAAAAATGGTACCTATGAAGAAAGAGCGATATAGGTCTTTGTTAATTAAACTAAAACTGGTCTACAGGTTAATTTTCACTTGGTCGTATATCTCACACCCTGGTTCACGAGAAGAATATTACATTCTACTATATTTATTTCAGGAGGTTCCGTTTTACCAATAATCATTGTATTTGAAATACTCCCTCAGTTTGTATCAATCCGTATAACAATATTATTCTATATATCCACCCCCCAAGTCCCAGAATTGACAGCTACCTGGCGGAGCATTTGAAGACTGCCGTTCATTCTGCCTTACCAGTGTAACCATAGCACTACGTCTGATATGTATTAAGGGATTTATCTCGGGCATATGCAATGGTCTCTTCACAAGGTCTTTTTTTGTCTTTTCTTGCCCAAAACACGGGTCACAGTTCACATTGGACGAGTGGCTTTCTCCAATTGGATAGCGAATGTACTTTGGAAAGTAGTGGGTAAAATAATATAAAATGCGACTTCGGATCCATCCGTTAGAACATAAGCTTCCCGCTATGTCCTTAGACGCGACAACAATTCAGCGCTTTGTCGTTAGAGTTGAATTATCAGGGCTAAAATACAATGTGGATAGTATCGAGGCCACACGTTCGAGATGACAAGTAGGTAGAGTACAACTACTGGGGTGCGAGAGAGGCCATGGCACCACACATTCCTGATTTTTTTCTATACCCTTCAGGGATTATACCCTATGAGATCACTCACAGTAGGTCTAAGACGAACTGTGAATATCCCTTTAGGGATCTGACCAAGCCCGGACATGCTGTACTGAAGTCCTATACAAAACAGAAGTCAGTGTGGAAGCCGCGTTGCTAGGGCAAACAGCGCCCTCACTTGGACAGTGGTGTAATAGTGAAATTGGCATTCAGGCGACAAGATTCGCATCTCGTCGTAAGATTAGAATACGATCCGTTTAACAGCCTCCATTAATTCGTGAGCCTCACATATTAAGCTCGAGTGCATCCGTGTTGTCTTACTTACGCCTAGATGGTGGTTTCTGCCAGACGCCATCGTCGTATTCCCGGAATTAATCACGTTGTTTCTGTGTTCGTAATGAGATCGCTGATTTCCCGCGTTTCTGAAACAGGGTAACACTCACTGAAGTTGTTGCAGAATCTTGCACAATGATATACAATCTTTACTTTACTATGGAGCAACAAAGGTATTTCGGGGGGTCTATGGTCGAGGAGGAAATTCGCAGATAGGAGTAAACAAACTGAATTTATGTTCACGATGTTACAAACAATAGTGCGCCTCCTCACTTTGCGTTTGTGGTTCTCTGACTGGAAAATGAACAGGGCACCAGTACGCGCTCGGATGTCCTCTACAGTTAATATAATCGCTCCATGGTCTGACCGAAGGAATATGTGTAGGTGAAGATGTGCAGGATCGGTAGGGAAGACCTACCTGCAAATACTCCGGATTGGGAACGAAACGGAAATCTGTATAGAAACGGTTAGACTATTTCGTGTGATGCGATCGTATCGCCATATTACTAGCAAAGTCGACTTGCGTCCGTACAGTGGCTACCCCCTCCAAAAAATACTTTTAGTACAAAGGCAATCGTTGCCTATAAAGGATACATTTTTTGGTTTCGTTTTTCAGGCTCTTTGGTCGTTCAGTCACGAAGCTCACTTTCATTGATGTTTTTTTCTTCAGAACCACCGCATTTAACGAACATAGGAAAAGTTCACGCGTTCTCGTGAATATCGCTCAGTGGAGTTGTCCACTGTCGGAGTGTTTACAATGAGAGCAGACGCATTCCGAGAAGGATAAGAGGCCTCATACAGGTACAATTCACAGCTTGCACAATATTATGGACGTTCATACATCAGATTTGCGCCCGCCTTGTTGTATTCGAGAATAACAACGGTGAAGGTAGTCAATGATCCTTATTATATACATTCTTTCATAAAAAAAAAAGTGGCCAGATATCATCTGTTCTGGGTATGGGGTTGGTTCAGTTGTGGTATACCGAGTGGTTGGCACATTGTAAGAGCGCGGCCTTCCACCCGGGAGACCGGGGTTCGATTCCCGGTCGGGTCATACCAAAGACTTTAAAAATGGAACCTGCTGCTTTTCGCCGGGCGGCAGTCCACCCCTGCCAAACCCAGGGAAACGTTATTGAAGGTGATGCGGTTCACGCGTGCAATTTATATATGGAACCCCCCCCCCCCTCCCTTCCCCTAGTAAGTAGTAAAACCCACAAGAGGAAGAGCGACTCTTTCTTCGTATTAGTACTTCATATAAACTCTCTGAAACGATTGAGTAGATGTGTCGTTGAACGAGGCCCACCCACTAAACTACCCACCTCGACGGTGGTATAACGTCATTAACTTTGTGACCCAAGGAAGAGTGTACTAACCTGTATTTCCAGCCAATGTCCCAACCGACCCTTTTAGTGGTATTTGCTGGTTTTCATTGCCAACGCCGAAATTAAGGTAGGTTAGCGAAATATTTGCTTGCCCGCATTGTCAGTGAGATCAATACGTAGCATCATAATCTTTCGTGGCGTATCTGGTGGATTCTTCTGGTTTTCCAAACCACATCCCGCCACCAAGAGAGCCGAAACCGTTCTCTATAGTAGCCCAGTCACGATAGAATTAGACGTACCGGAGCCATTTTGCGCTGAATACCTGACAATAAAACAACACCACTAAAAGATTACTGAGAGCTCAATTTAAGGCCGACTGATACGAACTAGCTAGTTCGCAACCTGAGATCGATAATCCGGTGCCTCTTCCTGAAAAAAATTAGGAATATCACCACAACATATACCCAATTCGGTCGTTTCACTCTGATAGATCGTTCACTCCTTGTAAAATGCAACCTCACAAACTTCATATTCGTGGTGATATTATTTACAATAACTTTTGCTTCGGTCGTTGCGATGATGTTTTGTTAGAAATGACTTAGCTATCGGAAAGAAGAGATTAGAGTAACAATAACGTGGCGCTTACCGTCCAACCCACAGCCATCTCCTATTGCATTAGACTGGACTGATCCTCAACCATGCAGGTTTCGAGGTGTAACTGACCACTAGATGTTCGACCGCTATCATAAATCTGTTGGCAATCTGCGAGATTAACAGGTGTACATGGTACTCCATCGCCCTCATACCCATCATTACACGAGCGTTCCATTGGTTGTCGAACCTGATTGCAAGAGCATGAGGACTACGATTGGAAATCCTCCTCGAGTTCCAGTCCCCAGAGGTGCAGGAACATTCTCCTGTTGCAGTTTGGGAGGACATAAACGCCGCCCTCTGGAGGAAAAAATGAAAGAAAAAATATAGTTTCATACGGTTTCAGAGGTTGTCGCTAAATAAATAACTACCCAACGCCACTATTGCACAATGCAAAAGAAATCATTTAGTTGAACGATCGTAATCTCTGAGTTCAAATTATCATCATTCTGGTAGGACAGATTAATGAAAATTAATGTTTTTAGACATCTTACCAGCGTATGCTACTGCCATTGGTCATATCTTCGAGATTCATGAGGAATAATACCACATAACCCCAAAGAAGTAACAGGATTACCTGTAGAAACAGATTCCTTGACTACTGTCAGCAATGAAGCAGCCGCCTTCACTCTGAGGATACAGTGACCGTCGTTCAGTAGAATCCACTCGGACAGACGCAAGATCCAGTTCACGTGGACCAGCTGGGGGACTACAGGTATTCTGGTCAGCACACGGGACCGATGGCAGGAACAGGTGTCGGTAACCATGTTGTGGACAGGTGATGGTGATTACATTTTCTGCGGAGGGAGCAAAACATTTTTTTCCAGAAATGGCCACGGCTTTTTCAACGCTGGGGGTTGCAACTCTCAAAGAAACTCTCTCCTCATATAGAACATTAAGTGCACAGCGGGAGTCCCCCATGGGAGAAAACTATATACAATTGGTATGTAGCCATTCTTATAATGAAAAAAAAGGTCTAGTTACGGTTAAAAGAGCTTACCGATATACTGCCCTGTACTGACGAGCTTGTAGTTACTGTAGGCGTCATAAATACGGAAACTGTCATGGTGACGAGAACTGTTCGAAACCAAATCGTTATGGCAACGGTCGATGGAGTTATATCTTTTCTGTTTCGTTCGATGATGACATTTCTTATGCCCAGGCCAGACTCTTGTAAGGAAAGCCAAACCTACCTCGAAGTCCTCCCAGCTGCGACTAAAGCTGATCAGTCCATTGATACGACGCCCAAACCTGTTGAGGAGAAGGAAATACGCTTGAATGTTAATCAGTAGCTTTTTAAGGAATCTGTCTACATAAACGTAGTTGGAATGCAAATTCGAACGGCCAAATACGATTTCTCGCATATATACTTACAAGTCGTGTCCAAATTCGTGTCCTTACATCCTGTCGAACTGATAGTTTAAAAAAATACATTCACTTCAAACTCGAGTTCTAGTACATTACGATGCTAGCCTAATCTGATGAACCAACTTTAAACATTGTAATACATACTATTACAAAACCGTGTTAGAGTTATTCAGAATGAATAGTTCCAAGATATTACTATGTTTTTTTATTCGAAACGATTCATTGGGAACATCTTACATACATACATACATACATACATACATACATACATACATACATACATACATACATACATACATACATACATACATACATACATACATACATACATACATACATACATACATTGAAAAAACTTACTGTGTAACCATCGCGATCACAACAACATCGAAGACATCTGGGTAACCATCTGGTTTTATTACGGAGACACCACTCGAATTTACTGATGAACATTGTCCTAGAAGCTTACCAGTACTTTGACGGGCAGGCTCGTGTAACGTAAATTAGGTTTGACAGTGAAATGAAGAAGGTCTCCTAACTTCAGCGCCAAAACATATCATGAGGGGAGAACCATAAGAGCGTGTGAACACGGTCAACATGTTGCACGAGATGTTGGGCAACACACTGGTCACGATTTTTTTTTTTTTTTTTTCTTTTGTACCATGATCAATAGAGCTCGAACACATGTTGCCATTATTAAATTTCGAATTAATGGCAACAAGTTGCGCCACTTATAACGCAACATGTTGTCTCTTCTTTTCGCTCTGTATTACCCTGTCAACCTTTTCGGGAACAAGGCGTTTCGGCAACATGTTGCGCAGCATTGTGCCGCAAATGTGGCAGCGTACAAAGGCCTTAACGGACTCCCATTCCGGGTGGTCTATAGAACTAATTATTTTCTTATGTCAATCAGAACGCTGGTAGGAAACATTATCCTAACGAATCGTTAGAGATTGATAGATTGATGTGTACACATTTTCCCGATATTCCTAACGCCGTGGAAATTGATTGTGTAAATTATTCTAATGTAAGTTTATACAGAGAAACCCATTGTTTTGGATGTTTCCCGGTGTTGACTTGAACAACAATCAGCAAAGATCGTCAGTTACTGAATAAATAAATGATACATGAACTGGAAGAAAATTGGCTCACTTTATCACGGCAGAAAACTGCCCAAGGATTTCCCTGTAAGAAACATCATAATATATACGATGTGAAATTTATATCTAGGAACTGAATGATTATACAAGGAGTATTATGTCGCCCCAAGAGCTGAAAGTTATGCCGAGGGTGAAGAAATCGGAGAAAAATCTCAATACGTCGACGAGACGTCCGGTGATTCTTCGTTGATAAAATATTTTTTCATGATTGTGGTTATAGGTTTCAACTGATGCAATTGATATACTATTTAGAAATATAGTTTCTTTAAAGGTAAATTGACTTTTTTTTGTCCAGGTGATGACAGATCCCTCCATGAGACCAGAAACGCGTGTCAAACTATCGGTTTTGTTCATAAACAATATCAAAGTCGGTCTTAGCACTGAATAGCAGCAGAATGGTATGTTGCTTACATACAAATGAACTTTTCTGGAAACTATTGAGTTTATGGATTTCAGACACAATACAACGATACGATACTCGTACGAAAATCAGAGTCTACTCATGAATGGCTGTAGCGTGGTTGGGGGGGGGGGGGGGGGGGGGGGGGGGGGGGGGGGGGGGGGACACTCAGGGGGGGGGGTGGGGGGGGGGGGGGGGGGGGGTGGGGGGGGGGGGGGGGGGGGGGGGGGGGGGGGGGGGGGGGGGGGGGGGGGGGGGGGGGGGGGGGGGGGGGGGGGGGAGGAGGGGGGGGGAGGGGGGGGGGGTAGGTGTCCAACCCACTATTATTGGATGCAATTTATGGGGAACGCAATGTTATACTTCCCGTCCTTCGTGTAGTTTCAACATGTGGGGTTAGATATTAGTTATATAGAATGAACTACGAATTAGTCAGAAAACCCTTGCCCAACCATGGAATCGTTAGTTAAATCATGCATCTGTCTTTACCACATTACCAACAACACTACTTTGGAGCACAATTTTGTTGGCAAGTTTTTGTATATATTTACAGTGTGAATACAGTGTTGGAGAAGATTGCAATAATTCGTAGAAATATTCTCCATGGTCAATGCAACACTGGCTGATATAGCCCAATGAATATCCGAATAAAAATTTCGATTCATTCCCATTCACTAATAAAGGGGTGTTCTCACTGCAGAATTGTGTGTTTTCCTCTCTACAGATAGTATAGCAGTCTTGGGTGATTCCTCGAGAGTGAGTCCCTATGAGTCCCGTTTCCAATTGGGATGTGAAGTAAGTGCAACTTGATAAATGCCTTATATCATTATTTAGTAGCATCAACCAGGTTCTATTGTTGGTATCGGTTGTTTATGCGGTCAACATTATTATACGTGATTCCTAGATAGAACAATGCATCATGATTGAAAAACAGTCAGCAAACACACAAAGCAATGCTAAATAGCCCCTAGTATGGCGAAACTGCAATCGGATATATTAGATTTTAGTGATAGTATACTTTCGAGGGCAAACATCAGCACTGAAACCGAATTTTCTGGCGGGGCTTCGCATTTGGATATTTTTATGTTACACATGACACAAAAAAAATCACTGACATTTTAACTTCTTGCTTGACGTTGTCTTATACTACACGGAGGAAAAATTCATTTCTATTACTAAATTGGAAATTCTTTCTGGCAACCTTGAGATCCTGAAATGTGCATTGACACCTGAAGTTTCATTTTAACTGCGAGAAATATGTAAAAGATTTAACAAAAATATCGTTATCAACTTTGAATTCACAGTAAAAACATCATCTCCCGCTAAATTAAAGATGGCTCTGTGAACTGACAATTTTGTGAATTCCCGTTTGTTGCACATGTTCCACACTATCTCTAAAACGTGTTATTGTTTTGCACGTACGGTCTAGCATAGGTCAGTACGGTAATCAGTGCTGCTCACATCTGTGTCGTTTGTTGCATATTTTAATCACTAAATTCCATTATTTCTCGTAACAAAGGATTTATATGATGGCAATTTTCTCTATCTGATGCTTGAGTGCATTATACTACATGCGTTCCGTCACCAGGGTTGATACGGGAACACCGCCATGGTGGTCCCTTCTTGTTTTCTTTGAGTCGAAAAAGAAAAAGAATTCCTTCAGTATTTATAAGAGGCCCTCACATTGAATATTGTTACGATCTACTATAGGCAACATTTCATTCAAAACTATAGGTGAAAGTCTCTCTTGCACGCACTGAAATCGGCCACGCGAAGCAAGTCAAATAGTATAATTATGTAAGCCCTTCGATATTCCCATCATATTAGTAGCATGCATGGACTATTCAGGGAACTTGGGTAGTTTTTCAATTTTCCCAATTTCGAACAAATATTCATTGACTGTAATTGGTCTACGAATTACAATTAGTTTGGCGGAATTGCAATTAACTATTTACAAACTCATGTTAGCATATGCCTGTATGTAGACTATTATACTGCCTACATGTACAACGCCATTCTAGACATAATTCGCTGTGAATTTGTTCGAATTATTTGTTCTTCTATCGGAAGTCTAGAGTTACTATTTAGAATATATTGTGTTATCTTTCATGTGTGCTTTTTAGCCGAATTTAAAAAATCAGGGGAATTGGAATTCAGAGACGGTTCATAAGAGTAATTTGTGCAGTCCCCCCCCCCCCCCCCCCCCCCCCTATCCTACTGATCATACTATACGTATTGATTATAAACCAAATTGAACTCAATAGAATAAGCCCCGCTAGGGTCCCCAACAGTTTACAAAAAGAAAAACTAAAAATAGCATAGTTAACTAACACATGAACACGACATCGTGGTCGTGTTCGTGACAATCCTGGAAACTTTAGTGGAAAACCCCTTCATTCAAACTTCACCTCGAGTATTTGGTATAGCAAACCCTCGAAACAAAATAAATATCGGCCTTAATTGATTATTTTCCCACGATTACAATAGGCAACATTTTTCATCAGAAACTAATAGGTGAAAGTTCATCTCTTGCAACCACCAGCGCGAATGAATTCAAATAGTATATTTTATTGGGCACTTCAATATCACATCACATTAGTGCATGATCCTGATACCAAGTGAATCTTGATATGTTTTTTTTCCTCGCCATTCCCGACAAATGTTCTTTCTTTGCCCTTATTGGTCTAATAGATCCAACCCAGAAGTTGTAATTACAATTTAGAAATTCTATTAGCACATTTCGTTTCGACTGAACGACCACAGCTTATGAAAAATATTCTGCTTGAAATTTGTTTTGAATTAGTTGCTCATTGTGGTCGCAATATGAATGTGAAGTTGGAAGTTAGAGGAGTATACACGAAAATAACGTAAATAGATGGGAATATTTTGTATTTCATTGACGCGCTCCTTCAAGAGAATGCAGAATTATCAATCAGGGGGATTGGAAATTGAGCGACGTATAGGAGGAAAAGTTGCCGCTCCTACTGATCATATACATACCATTGATTACTAAACCAAAGGAAAATTCAAGAGGATCAGAACAAGCTAGCCACAATTTGAACAGAAAAAATACCAGAACAAGATAGTTTAGTAACAGATACACGACGGAGCCGTGGTAGTGTTCGTGACAATCTTGGAAACGGCTGCTGAGAGAACAAACAAACAAACAAACAAGAAATCGCTCCTTTTAAACCTCATTTTGAATGTTTGAATACAGCAAAACCCGTACACACAAAATAACATAGGCCTCACATTTGATACCGGTAGTTTTTTTTATAAGGTACAAAAGGCAACTTTTCATTCAGACACATCGTGCATGAGGATGATACAGTGAATCTTACCTATGTTTTTCCTTCTTCTGATTTCGAGCAAAAGTTTATTGGCTGTATGATCTAAATCTACAGAAACAATTAGTTTAGGAGTTGCAATTACTATTTTAGAAAAATCTCATTTACATATGCCTGGATATGTAAGGCTATTTCGGACAGGTTTACACGGAAGAAACGTTAAATATATAGAATATATTGCATTGTCGTCAAAGGGTTCTTCCAGCAGAATTGCCCAGAATTATTAATACAGGGGAAATTGGGAAATTCAAAGACGTATGTAGTAACTGACCGCCGTACTGACCATATACATACTATTGGAACCCAAATCAGACAATTGTGCCACATTGCGACAGTCATAGGGATTTCAGATATTTTACAAGGTAAATTGCGGAGGTATGGGGGTGGAGTGGGAACAGTAATTCAAAAAGAAAAAAAAAAGAAAAAAACAACGCTGCAAAGTGGTATGTGAACTTGAAAAAATGAAATGTTGATCAATTCGCTCATCTTTTTTTCAAAGGACCTCCAGCGGTATTTCATTTCATGGTTTTTTGAGGAGAGTGTGGGGAGATTTGGGTTGGGTGGGTTTGCGAACTATTTCAAGTGGATATCGGGAAGATCCAATTGAAGCGTGGAAGTTATTTTTTGAAGGACCCCTACCGCTACCTGCATGATACCAGTTTCAAGGTCGCGGGCTTGGAGTAGAGCAAACGACTGCCATAAATTCCTTATCTGTTTCATGATCAAAAGTATATTGAAACCTAACCTAACGCACATTATGCAGTTCCTTATTCAGGTGACAGTTGTCAAGATTGAAGAATCGGGAGAATGTGCTAATATTAAAGAAAAACCTACTTTCATCAAGTTTTACGACTTGGGAGTAAATCTGGGCTCCCGTGGAATGGTTATGAGAACCTTACAACTATTCAGTGCAAGTCAATCGAAGAACAATTATATAAATCAATGGTTATAGAGCGGCGACATTCAAATGAATATACGTAGCAAATATATAGGATGAACTAGATCCCAACCGCGGTTTAGGGGCCATAAATAGTGAGGCGAATGACTCATCGCTAAAACGAAAAAATGCTATAATTTTACACGAAAACGACAAATCACCGTGAGTGGCATAATTGACATAATTCAAAATATCGATGTATGATAGATTCATTGTCAGTTAATTTCAATAGTTACTAGTAATAGGTGGTGAATATATCAGACGTTTGGTGAATGAAATTTATTTGCTGAACTGTACTGAAACTCTAATGGTTTGATATGGAATACATCACAAATGTAGGATACAACCTACGACAAACTAACGAACATGAATAGTAAAAAAAACAAGCCGAAAATAGTTACAGGAAAAAATTGATTTAAGAGAAAATATTGTTACTGAGAAAAATACTCTCGCAGCTGGGATCGAGAAGAGACTTCAATGTATCCAAAACATTTCGAGATTGGAAGAAAATAACATTTTTTTACTTTACTCACCCTCGCTTGAGAAGGATATTGTCCTGTAAACATTACAAACGATCAATGTCAACACACACGTTTCAATTGTTTTTTTTCGTGATTTTGATTTGTCGATTTTGACAGTCTCGCTCCTGTGTCTGTATCTCTCTAAGGTACAGATTATGACCATGATTCCATTCAATACAATTGTCCGCACGGAGGCAGGAACACAGCCACCCTAACTGACCTAACTGAATATATACAAGCACGATTATTATCATTAATCAATGTTACGTGTGTTTGTGGCTATACTCAAACTTATAGAATTCCTACAGATGCTCAAGTTCACCATTAAATTTTGTTTTGTACATTCCTGATACTTATATACAACGGGCCATGGTTGTGAAATGAACAATATCTCTGACAGTAGCTGCCCTACGGAGTAAAAGGTTTTTGATGACTGCTAGCCTTTACTGGATGTGAAAAATTATCTTTATACTTTTATCAACAGTCTTTATATTCCCGCTTTACACAACTTCGGGTGATTATGGTTATTATCCCTATCCGTATAGCTGTTAGTATTATCCAAATGTCCACGAAGCTAGTCTGGCCGAATTACCAAGAAACACTGTACTGTCGTACACCGTATTATTTGTAATGTCGGACCATACTGCTCCTGTTCATTAGCTGAATTAAATACTGCCATCCTTTCAGCAGGTTACCAATAGCGATTATTCATTACATTTAAATTGTACAAACATCTTGGGATTCTGCAATTCTAAGTCTGTATTTTTATGAATAGGTGGCATGCCAGTTCCAACGTAATGAGCATTCTAATGCTCCCACAAATCAGAACATTCAGGGTTTACTTTATTTTTAGAAATATTCAGAATGATGGACTAATATCATGTAAGAAAATTGGAAATAATGAGCTACTGGCACTTACAGTGGGGAGGGATCCAGTGTGTATTCTATACGACTTGCTCCAAATCTGAAGAAAGTGCAGCAAACGAATGCAACTATTGTCAGGTATTTTTCAGAACCGCTTTGATCTGAACACAACCAATGTCGAAAGTCACCAAAACGGCTTCACGGTACGATCGATTCCTGATGATTGAAAAACATAGGTTGTTTCGATCGACTTTACGTGACCACTGACTATTTAAAAAGGTGGGTCAAAAATTACAAAACGCAAACTTATATGAAAATGCCCATACAGCGAAATCTCTAGCAACATGCACAAAGGCGTGTACGTACCCTCAACCGGGTCACATTTTCACTACCATATCACGTGATCAGCTTCATTATCCTAATACATGTAGGCGTATGAATGGGTTCGTCTTGTAAAATGAGAGACCATTACGCAAAACATGAAACGTGACATTGCTTGAAATATCAAAAGGAGAACTGCCTCCCATCGATTGATTTGAGCGTAACATTCCTGTACTGCAAAACTTTAGGTACTGTACACCAAAGGCCGGTGCGATCTTCTTTGGTATCGTCCTATTAAAGCGATAACGACACCTGCTTCAATACCATCGCGTTGATAATATCAATACTCAAGGTCTTATGTGATCTCGTGACTATGAGAAATGAATATGGATGTAAGGTGAATATTCTGTTCGAGTATAGGCCTATTCAGCCACTTCAGAACAAATGGGCGAGTGCTTCAAATAGAATTGAATGGTGCTACACAATACCTTAAAGAGATATGTGTGCATCGTGACATGTGAAAATTGATCAAAACTGTGAAGGAATATCCCGGTTCGAGTATAATCACTAACTGGTACAACAAATGACTTGGTCGTCTTGTTGTTATTTCCTATAGAAATAACGAGCAGAGTGTTTGAAACCATTAGGCCATACAATGGTGCTATACAGTATCCTGGGTACAGTGTAAACAAAAAGGATTTCAAGAAGGAAACTACCAATAAATTTTAAATAAAATAAAAATCCTAAAGGGACAAGTGAGAGTAAAACATGGGGTTCATTAAAGAAACAATTGTCAGCAAATGTTCCGGAAGGAAAGTTCACCAATAACATTTAAAACATCAGAATAAAATCATAATAGGCCAAAATGACAATCACAAGAGGGGGGTTGTTATGTCTAAAAGGAGAACAAATTCATGAGAAGCTTACTAAATGTTGCTACATACACTAAAGCGAGAGTATGAATCTATGAGTGTGTGGGCTATTAATGACATATTCTGGTTTTGGCTGCTACCTAGAAATTTAATTTCAATGAAGATTGTGTGGTTTATGGAATCAGTACTGTCACGGAAAAGGAAAAAAAGATTTATTGTTCAGGTAGAGTTTTACAATGGACGTGAAAGTGAAATTCTCGAATAATTAGTCGACATACCAGCGCTGTTTACTACGTGATGGCTGATTGTGTACGGTACTGGTGGGTCGACTGTCTGCGCCATTACTGACTGAATTTACAGGGCTGATCGCGCTCTGTAAAATACCTGAACAGCGGCGCTTCTGAGAGCTAGTCGAATCGGAACAGTAACTTTAGCCCATCTCATTCTGTGGCCGCTCAGTGCATCGGCCATGCTCACTCTAGCCTCTATCCCAGCAGTACTGAGTGTAGGGACTGTTGTCGCCCTGACGCAGTGGTTTGTGTATTCTTACTCAAACCTTGCAGACTTTGAATTGTTGCATCATGTTGCAAGTGTATTTTCTCCGAATGGAGCATTCTCGTACCAAACTGGTCGGTGGATGAAAACGGACTGTTCGGTCTTGGAAAAAAAAGGAATCACATTTTGGATTCAGTTTACTCAGTAGTTTTATCGCATTCACTGGACACTTTTTCATCTCCAGTCCCGTACATTCTTTTCATAGACTGGAAATCATTATCCAAATGACCCAGGGTGTTTTTTTTCTGGGGATTCGTGAATGTCATAGATACACAAACTCTGATTGTCAAATCAAACGTTAGATCGAAAAGTGAATGTCTTCATGTTTACCGTATTCGGAGCAGAACAGGACATGGGCCTAGCTATTTTTTCTAAATTTGTTCATAATCGACCAGTTTGTATTCACCGCCAGTCAGTAAAGACCGTCAGGCCAGCCTGCCGGCATAAACCCAACGTGCATACCGCAGGTTTATGCACGCGTCAGCCTGACATGGATTGACCAATCACATTCCAGAGATCATCAAGTATGAAGAACGTGGATATCTTCACTATGCTGATTAGAGATGGACAACGCCCAGTGCATGGAACGGAATTATATAGGGTTGCCCGGCACAACAAGCCGGGCTTCCATAGATGCGTATGCTTATCGGGCTCGATTGTAAAAAATCACATAGTTACCAAAACGAATGTTTGTTTCAAGAAGAGAAGGGGCACTATGAGCAGCAGCCCGTGCATATTTTCGTTGCTTGGATTTTAAGGGTGATATTCCATAGACTCAGTCGTGGTGAAAAGCATCCGCATACGCATTGGTGCATGTGGCTAATTTCGCCGTTCGGCGTTGGGTTGCCTTCATTATGATTTTGTTTTGGTCTCTGGAACCAATATCTTTGCAAACAAAATAGAACGTATCCAAACATCAAGCCCCCCGCCAGTTAACGTTAATTGGCGATTTTTCACCACCGCATACGCATATATGGGGGGAAATCCTAGCCAAAACTTCATCTGCACTCAGTTTCACTGACTTAAAACAATTATGCCATGAGTATTTAAAGTTCAAGCGGAGAACGGCGTTGTAGTGAATGACTTATCATAGCGATGGGCCATTTGTATACTCGGTTAAGGACATTTGCGAAAAGTTGTTTTCAGTTGCATCAGAACGCCGACTATACCACCGCACCACTCGCGGCAGGCGTGTAGCCAGCCGCCGAGTCCGTGGAAGCAAATTCGGACATCTCCCTCCCGCGTTTCCCTATGATGACGAAAGTGATGATCGTGAGAGGAGGCGTGTGACCAATGAACTTTGAGGGCGGTTAGAAAAGCGGATCCTCATTGCTATTTTCATCTAAGAGAAGGGAAATTCTGGTCTCAAACCAATGGTTTGTGGTCGTCACCATCTCCGTGAGGACGGGCACCTAACAGTATAGATATCGTAGTTAATCATGGTAGTCACAAGGAAGAACAGAGGAAGAAATGTAACTGCTACTGGCCCCCCTAAGTAAGTAAGTAAGTAAGTAGTAAATTTATGCTCATTAATGGAAATTAAGATACGCCCATAAAAGTTCAGAGTGTACAAAAATATGAAGGAAAATAGGACATATCATGTATTACAATAAGACAGATGAGAAAGATAAACAGAATCACCAAGAAGTGCTGGAAGATAGCGACTCAAGTGGTTATTGTAATGTTTGATTGCACGTGGGATGAAAGAGTTGCGATAACGCTGGTTCTAAATGTATGGTTGCCTCCGTCTTCCAATCCCACATTGATCACATTGCGTGAAGGTGACAGTCGAGGGGATGAGACACTATCATTCCACACTGTCTCCAATTTGGTGTCCAGTAAGGATTGGTAACACTGAGTCAACGAACACACTGCGGAATCCAATGACCCTACCCGCATTCTTAATTATATGGTCAACACGATCGTTCTCAGTTCTGGTCACATTCCATCCCCAGCATATAAGACAATATCCCAAACTCCGGCAATAGTGAACTGTAGAACAATTGCATAATTTCGTTTCGAACATTGAAAGCTGACAACTTCCTGAAGCAATCTAGTTTACTAGATACAGTTACGCGAATGAGGAGTTTAAGCGATTAAATTGATGATGGATCCATTGTGATGCTTAGATAGCAGTCTTTGGGAAGACGAGGGAAATTTAGAAGGGTGCGAACAAGACATTGGGAGTGGGGGTGCAGTGAATGACATCTACCATTACGTTAATGATGTTCGCGTTGGAGTTTAGGATCCATGTACTCTACAAACTACCTGTACAATAATTGAGCATTTTTCATTCCTTGTCGAAGGCAATAGGAATCGGTGCAGTCACGACAAACGTGCATATGTGGTTGTGCGGTATATGTTGGTGGTGTGTTTCATGTAGCATTTCCTGTCAATCATTGACATCTGAATACAATAAACACAATCATGTTACTAGTTCAAATGGGTAGACAGGTTGCACATATGGCGAGGATAAAGCCCTATTACTGTGGGTCCTATAGGTCAGGGCCATTCGAGGTCGTGGCATGAAATACCCTAAGAATTGATAAGCAAGATATAGAAAGCAGCACGTACTTGATCAAATTGGTATGTAAGGTTGTCAAGATAAGAAGAAAGCACCTCGATCTTCTCTTCGGTCAAGATCATTCAGTTGTGAAACGCAAAACATAAAATAACTTGTCCAGCATGATACCTGAAGGATGCAAACCAAGATGAGATTAAGTTCTATGTAGATTGCACATACATGAGAGATTGGCCATTTGTTCTTGAAGGTTCTTCAAGGAAGGCCGTCGATGGTTTTCTCACGACAAAAATCGAACGCAAAGCAAATATCCTGTCGCATAGTATTCAGGAGGGGACCCCCCTGCCTCGACCGCGCCTGGATGACTGCCTGTGAGAAAGCAATATTACCATAACCTACCTGCACTAGTGAGTCGGCTATTAGCTATGGATGACAACTAGTAATAAAACGCCCATTCCATTCTTATGTTCCTTACCTATTGATTAATCGGATGACCAGGGTCCAACCGATTTTCGCGTGCTTTTCCATGATTCCCGTCATATAAACATTATCTATTGTGAATACAGTGTTGATATATTCTTGGAATGTTGTTGTCTGAACCTTGATATAAAAATCTCTCTCTGTATTCCTTTCCTAAAGGTAGTATCGTCTGACGCCACTGACGTTTGCATAATGGCAGGCGAGAACCTCGCTGTGTCTCCGTACTGTAAAAGAAGACATGCTTAAACAAACACTTTCCTGTTACTAAGGGACAACGCCCCCGAAGTCAGTTAGGTGTTATAACCAACTTCAAACACTTCCGGGAGTTGTCCCTCCAGCCAACCAGGAAGTGGTTTGTGTTCGCTTCAAAACCTCATGGGCGCCAATTCTCACGCTGTTTAACACAGCTTCATCTCGATGGAGACGGGCTTTTACGACCCATTATGTAACTTGACCAATGGGTAACACGTTGGTCCAAAATGTAACAACATTCTGCCCAAATGTAACAATTTGGAAGGGGGTCCAAAATGGTTACAACTCAACTCTCTCCTCTGCCAAATGTAACACAAACTCTCAGTTTGTCCAAAATTAGCAACTGTTTCCACAACACAACACGGCTATGGGGCGTCCACTCCAATAGCCCTAGAGATGCTGAGAGTCGGAATGGCGTGCAAATTGGAGGGGTATGCTACTCGGATTCGGGGCTACCCTCGCCGTAGTCCTCAGACCCAATGGCGCATGCATGACGAAATGGCGCAATCCTGAGGTGGGGGAAATTCGCCCTCATAAAATGACATGTCCCGACTCTAAACTTATGCAAGTGTTTATGCGAAACCCCGACTCCCTAGCATGTTGCGTTTCCTGGTTATGGGGAGGGCGTTCTATTAGAACGTCGTGAGGGCGCAATAAGCCAGCCCTTGATCCAACAAGTGCCAAACATTCTATCTGGGGTATTTTGGTGGCGCTGATTTCAATGGTCGTACTTTCAAAAATATGACGTCCTGGTTCTATGCAATGGCACTAGGCGTACTCTATTTCCTATATAGGCGTTGCACCACGCCCTAAAATTGGGTCGAATTGCCGATTACAGCTTAATTAGTTCATAATCAGTTTAACTAGGCTTGTCGTGCATTGTTATATTATTGTTGATTTTTTAACTGGAATGAGGAAACCCCTACCCCCCAGGGGGAACGTTTCAGCCTGAATAGCTGTCAGATGCGCGTCAGATAGGACACTCGAGATGCTATTGAACCATGTTTTTGTTTTGCGTAAAACTTCATTCGTGGGCGCAGCATCCCCCGTACACAAGTCCATTTTTCCCTATTAATACGGTCGGGTTGGAACCGTTTCGAAACCAGCTCTGTGTAGTACAGTCCCTGAAATGAAATTGCTTCCGTTGAATTTACGTGCTGTGAAATGCCCAATTGTTTGAAAAAAGGTACCTTCGTGGCGCGCAAGAAAAAAATGGCCGAACAGCGAACAGGTCATATCGGTCTGCAAATGCACCAATCGATTTCTCGTGACTATCATGTGCTATAAGCTGGCACGTTTATAAAGTTTGACATTAGCTTGTTTAAATGAAATGCACCCATAGTTGAACGCCTGACCTAACATGGGGTTTGTGAAAATTTGCATTGGGCGCCATTTTGTTTTTAGGGGGTCACTGCCCCCAAAAAAGAAAGCTGTTTTGGCATCTGGGGCGACCTGGATCTGTAATACCTATGAATTTTGGAACTTTTTACTCACTTTTTTTGTCCCCCATTTTCCCCTCCCCTTAACGCCACCCACTTTGCGTCACTTGACCATGAAACGCTCTTTGCATAAAAAAGTCATTGCCTAAAATTGCATGAATAGTCTTATGTTTGTGTACTTAGTGTTACTGGGGTGGGGGAGGGGTAGAGAATCCACTTTTTAATGCTGTTACGAATATGAGACCCGCGTTGCCGTAATTTCCTTTATGAACAAGTCAGAAAGCGCCTTATTTGTACTTTCGGTCACTAACGTCGCTAATTATGATATTTTGGAGGCATTTACTCACTGCTAACACTTTTACACTAATATTTCTCTTATTTTGGGGCAATTTTCAACGGCCGCCATTTTGTATGGCGTAGACCCATTTGTCTCAAATTTTGGCATATTGCCAGTATGCAACAGTATACGCCTTTATTGAAAATTCAACTCGTCTGGCTTGGCGTTCTTGTTTAGACGTTTACAAATTTTGAATTTATAAAATAACGTCACTTCCATAAAACCAAATGTCTCAAAAACATGACATAGGCCTATGGTGTAAAACAAATACTCCTTTACAATGTGTAGCGATTTTGGTATCCAAGATTACTTACTTGCCGTCCGACCAGGGAAACGCTTTTTAAAAAATAGTTATAAGCGCCCTCACACCTACTATCAGTCACGACGCCATTTGGTTGGGGTCATTGGAAGTGCCTAATTTGCATGATGGCAAGTTTCCAAAGTTTGACATACTGTTTAATGAGATTCAACCCTAGTTATTCTAACCTAAAAATGCCGTTTTTGAAAAAAATTTGCATTGAGCGGCCATTTTTTTTGCCAATGCCAATTTTACGAAACCTTTGACCCCCCCCCAAAAAAAAAAATGTTTTTGCAGCTGGGCGACCTAGTTCTATAATCCTAGTGAATTCATTCCCCGGTTTTACTCTTCCCCTCCCCGTAACGCCACCCACTTTGCGTCACGTGGCTGAAACCTACTTGAAAAAGGTATATGCTAAGAATTCCTGATTAATCATTATTATTTGTGTTTTTACTAATATTTAAAAACAAAGATTTGCCCAAAATGACTTTTGACCCCCCTCTCCTTCCCCGCCGGAATGCTAGGACGTTGGTACTTTGGGATTTGTTAGTTGCCTATTACCTCGAAACTTTGGGGGCGTCGGCCCCCTCTTCGGATTTTTCCTTCTCTCCCCTCCGAAAATGAAAATTCTCAGATCCTTAGGTATCTTATAGAATTTTCTGGAACCACTTTATGAGAGTAGGGGAGGGTGAAATGGAGGGTGGTACCAGGAGCCCATCCCCTTCCCCCACCCCTGGAACATAGAAACTAGGGCAAATATGTGATGTTGATATGGTTCAGTACCATGTAACAGACAAATTTCGGGGGTGCGCCACCCCCATTTTACTACGGCCCATCCCGAGGTCGGTCGGACCAACGCCACTACACCGTTGCATTCGTTTTTGCGTCGAGCTTTATACTTACTAGACTTCCTGAGGGGATACGGCTCCTTTTACCCTCCCCAAATGTTATGGCAGGGGGTGATTTTCACAGCCAAGGACAATTTTTAGGTAATTGAGTACCGGAACCCCTTCTTTACCATGATCTATGTTAGCGATGTACGCATTACTGTAACTGATGTACTCATAGTCTTGTATTAGGGTACCAGGGGTAACACCATAACGGTCGCAGGGGCATATCGGAATACATTGACTATTAATATATTTGATCGCTATGGAAACCGTCTCCTTTTTTTCGAATATTCCCAGGGAATTATACGACGTAGGAGCAGGCGTATACACAATCCCCCCCTGCACTAGAGTCCTCATCCGTCGGAATTGTCCCCAAACAAATTGTTGCTACTTCTACGAACGACTGCATCGTCATGCAGAAATTCCATCCAATAACCTTAGTTTCTCTTCACGACCGGACACAGAACCGACTAAGCAACAATGGTACCCGCTTCCATACGGAATCCGAGCCTTGTAGGCACCACTCACATACTACTTCACTGCCAACCGTCTGCATTCAACCAAACACAACGATGTGGTGTGGCATTCCTTGCCATTGTGGTTTTTTTTTATTTGTTGTAGGACAATTTTGGTATTTCAATATGCACCGTCAAAAGCAGTGATACCTCAGTGGATACTTGGAGGCAGTGTAATGGGATATCCCATTATATAACCCTATTACATTGTTTTCAGCAGGACAGAAGTTGGTCACTTGGTTAACATTTTTTTGGAATTCATATTCATTGAAGAGGGTGATTAGTCAGTACATAAACGTTTCAAGTATGCAGCTTCCGTTTACATTCAGGTTTCAAGGTTTACAATGTTTTCGGGCTTTCTCTCGTTGACTGAAATGACCTTGACTTAATCCAAAAACATAGGAACCATGTAAGTTATAAGCCAACATACATAACGGGTATCCCTCTTTGTACCTATTTATAGTTATTCAGTTTACCAGGTCTCTAGGACTTGAGTTTCTGTGCATAAGGTGACCGTTGAGTTGACCCAATCGAAAACAGTTCATTTATTTTTGATTGACAATCGATGACATTAATTTTGTTCTCGATGATCCTGCCCCCTGCGTGACTCAAAGATTCCTTGCCTTTGACGAGGAAGAAACAGAACTGACTACATATTATCCGAAATCTGAAGATAATTATTATGAAAGTCAACGGGTGACAAACAAGAGAATACACATGAATTTCATAACATTCATACACCTTCACCAAAAGGCATAGCTAAAGCGTTAAAATGAACACAAAACCTACAATTATCGCTAACGTCATGGGAAACTTTCTGCTGAGATCCACCGATGTTCACTTTCCGTTAGGTATTCTGAATGCTGCGATTTTTTTTCGATTATAACATTTGTAATAACGAGGAGTAGTTGGAGATTGGGTTGGTCGTCAATCACCAAAATTAGGCCAAGGCAGTGCGCATCGGTATCAATGATTTTTCATATCGATGGTCTTATCCCAACATTTACATGAAATATTGTAGCATGTCAATAAGAGGCAAGATTTCCGAATAAAATTTAACATGTAATATCAACGGGCCTAGCAATCAAGGAAAAACAGCGGATGTACAACTGCTCTGAGCGTCCAAGATAAAACAACTATACTGTAAAAGACATGTGCATAACATGTGCATACGCCTAACGAAAACTTCAACATAAAAAAGAAAAAAGGAAACATACCGATTCTGGGAGGTTCCAACAAGTTATCTGATAAAGTCAGTTAAAAACTTCAAATAAATGATTAGGAGTCCTTGTAACCTCGACGCGTGGGGAGCATTGAATCACTGATTGGCATGAATTGAAAATGAAATTGAATAGAGTGATTCAGAGCATGGACAAACTAACCTCCTCTAATGTCGTAAGTACTCACTGAAGGAAGAATATTTTTGAAGAAGTACTAGAGGTTGGGCCTCATATAAGGTGTTAACATGTTCCACACAAGCGTAGGACAGTTTGTAGACAGTGTCATCACAGTGACGATAGGGGCTCTTAATTTGGGAGAGTAACGTCCTTACTACATACTGAAGATGTTGTACGGAAAAGTGCGCAAATATTAGGATATGATGAAAGTGTAATAATTTCCATGAGGAACCCCGACCCGGGGACTTGTAAACGCCCATACCTTGAGATAGAAAGTGCCACGGAGGTGGTTTAGACCAATGGATCGGCGTCAATTCTAACGTCGAATACATGTTGGTTTAGGAGCCGATTTTATTTTTGTTGGCATAATCTTGCCATATACAAGCGAATTTTTAAATTAGAGACGCCACTCTTAAATCAACCAAATAACCGAACCCGACGTAGTTTGGGGCTGGGAACAGAACAGTGGTGCAATTTTCTCATATCTCATTTAGTTTCGAGATATTGGCGATTGTAATTTGAATTCATCATATTTTGTGGCATAACTCGATAACGAAAATCTGCTATTGACTTGGAGTCATGGCTCATTCGACGAGTCCGCGCCGAGTGCCTCATATATTCCCACTTGGGAATTTTGTACCTGGTCCCTAACAAAATTACAAAAACAACAACGCCCTTTTGAAGGCTTTCCGAGCCTCACATCGGCGTAAAATAGGCAGTTTTGATCAGTATTTATTGACATATAAACAATGCGAATCGAGGCATTTCAATCGAAAGGTTGCAAATTTCATCATGGGAACGGAGAATTTCCCGGACTGTATGGGTCCTGATTACCGGTTCGCAACATTTTTCAGTCCATCAACCTTGTATGGCTGATAACTAGGGCAATTTGGGATTCCTACAGTACTGATATACCCAAATACGCCCATTTTGCTTTTTTTGAACCTCAAGAATCACTTCAAAATAGTACTCGTGTAGAACTGGCACAGAAATCGATTGGTGCAACTTTCAGACCGATACTACCTTGTTTGGATGAGTATTGTTGAAAACAACTGACGAAAGTATTTTTATTTTTTGAGCGTCAAAGAAACACAATATGAAACAACTTAATTAGCATTTTCCCGGCTATGCCCCATGCACGATAAATATCATGAATCGATTTCATTCCAGTCAATGTAACCCTCTCAGAGCTATAATGGTTTTTCCAGCCTAACCGTTAATAGTGAAAAAATTAGACCGTTCTACGCAAGAATTAAAACATGGGTTATAGTTTTCATTATTTCAGTCCCCTTTCCTCTGGGAGCTATTTAGACTGAAAAGTCGTGTAGTACTATTCGAGTTCTATCTAGTGCTGTATTTCGATTGACCTATACCGTAAAACGCGTATTACAATTACATTATGGGTGCAACGATAATTGGCGCGGCTTTGGAGGAAGTTTGGTAAAGGTTTCCAACCTGTCCGTCCAATGGACTAGGGTTTCCATGTTCGGAGTATTTTTTAGTTTCCCCCCCTGACCCCCTCTATATTTTTTCAATTGGCGTAGCCAGAAAACGGAAGAAATAATGTCGCAATAGTCAAGTAAGCCGACCTATTTAAGCCTCGTTGAATCAAAGCTACATGAATTAGTTACGCGACAACTGGCACCATTATGTGCAATGCCTATATCGGGGTTCCGTGGGAAGATGGGGGAACCCCAATTCCGTTAAAAAAAATAAACAGTTAAAAAATCATGTCAAGCCTAGGTAGACTAATTAGGGTGTAATCGGCAATTTGACCCATTTTTAGGGACGTGGTGCACACCTATATCGGCCATAGAGACTCCTAGTGCCCTTGCATTCGAACTAGTCAAGTACCACAGTGAAATCAACAGCGCCACAAAATACCCAAGAGGGATGTTTTGCGAACTTGTTTTGGATCAAGCTGCTTATGCGCCCCACTGGACGCCCTAATAACTCCCTCGCCCATAACTCAGAAACAACATGCTATGAGTTCGGGGTTTTCAGCATAATACTCGTCATAAAACGTTTAGAGTCGACTGTGTCATTTCCTGAGGGTGGCGCAAATTTCCCCCACCACCCAGGATTGCGTCATTTGGTTTTCATGCGCCTTTTGGTCTTGAGACTGCGGCGAAGGGTAGCCCCGCTCAGATTAGCATCCCCTCCAATTTGGCACTGCCATTCCGACTCCCGCAGCCGGCCTCAGGGCGATTGCTAACTCCCACATAGCGTGTCGGTGTTTTGAAAACATTCTCAGATTTTACATTTTGGGTCAAAAGTTGTTACATTCGACCAACTTTGATGAGTCGTTACATTTTGGGCAGAAAGCTGTTACATTTGGGGGGGACCCACCTTCCAAATTGTACATTTTTGTCAAAACAGTTGCCTAACAATTTGGACCAACACACGTCTTCTCGGCCTGACTTCAATCAAGCGGCACGTCTATTGTTCGCTATTTGTTGCGAGATCACGATTACTTACTACGTAGCAACTATACATGTGCAGCGGGTAAACCGCCGACGTGCATATTCCCGGAGAAACAGCCTTTGTGGACCTCGTTTTAAGATGCACATTACATTGGGTACCTTTGACCGCCAGTACTTGAAATGCCCTACCCCGTTTGTTGAGGTCCACTGTAGTCCACATTCCCACAGTCTGTTTACATGATTTATGATTGCAAATTGACCTTGAAAGACCTTTGTTTAACGAACAAGAGTCAACGTCCACCGCGTTTTTTTCAAATCCGACGAAGTTAAATGAAGAGATCGAGATTAGGTTTCTAGTCTTGCCTCAAGCAGCGCCTCTTCACACATTCGCTTTGATCCACTGTCATTGGTAACCTATGAAGACCTTTGCTTGACAACCCCAGGATGCAAACGGTTTTCGCTTTCGACCTCTACAAAACACCCCTGCAGCCAACGCAGCGGCGGCTACTCCCGTTACCTCGCAATTATCCACTTCACACGTGGGTAGCGTGAAATCCGAGGTGACTGCTCTTCTAACAGCCACGCAAGGCCCTCGAGCTTTCAATGGGAGGCTAATCCGCCTCCGAATTGTTCCGAAAAAACAAAATTTTGACCTTGGTGACCTTGAAATCAACATCATGTTATTCGGACCAACTTGTGTCCCCACCCACCAAATGTCGTGTGAATCGACTAACCCGTATCTCGCTAACAAATTTTTACTCTGGTGACCCTTTAATCATCGTCAGTGTTTCTCGGGACCAGAGTTCGTGTACACAAATCGCATAAACTCACAGTATTTGCGGTAAACCTGCAAAATAGAGGACAGCGGCTGCATTGATGCCCACATCGAACTCAATCCCGCTTTTACTAGGGCGGACATTGGACCAAGTGTCGCGATCTATCTGATACAGCGATCCAAAGGAGTTAGTTTATTGCGCTAACGGCTACAGTTTTCGACGGCGACGCGGCTACACCCACAAACCATAAAATCCCCGTACACCGCAAACCTCAAATGTCGCGGGATATAATGACGTGGGTCGAGTATGATTTCTACAGATTAGACACTTGGGTCCTTCACTATTAGGGGAATTACAACACCCTCCCTCAATTGTCTTATCGCAAAACTTTGTCTAATCTTAACGAAGAACAAAATGTCAAAACCAACCTCATTTATTATTACTCAATGTGTGATACAGGGGAAAACAGTGACACTAAAACCCACCCACCGTTTTTTCCTCAGCTGTGCCAACCAATCACGCACTCTATAAGAATTAGAACATTACAATTTGAGTTATAATTGGTTACATACGTGCACCTCGGAAGAAAATGAAAATCAATATAACCTAATAATGCTTGATGCACTGCTCATAGAGGGAGGAGTCTGGAGAGTACAACGTCCGATGATTAGTTCAATCACCGTATAACTGTCGCCACTTCTATCCCGGTTCTCTGGACGTTGTAAAGTAGCGCCGGTGTAAATATTCACCTAATACTACGGTCCAAGTATTGCTCGATTTAGGTTCCAGAATGTGAAAAAATGTCGTTACCACCAAGCACCGCAGTTCTTCAGTTATAAGAGCTATGACGGTCGTTTTACGCGGGTTCGTATGTTTCGTGATAATCCATTGCATGTGGAAATTATAGACTAGAGAAAGAGAACGTGGTGTTCAAAATGAATGTGAAGGTAGGAAGGCGGAGTCAGGTGTAGGCGGTTTCCTCTCTCAGTAACAAATTACATTGGAATACATTTCAGCAAAAGTAAACATTCAAAGAGATTAGAGCGTAGTACGAATGTATCTTATACGAAGCTTCATTAGCGATATAAAAGACCTCACCGCAGTATTTCCATTGACCTGCACAGTAGTCAATGTGGATGATGGATGGTCTATCGCCGAAGAATAGGAAATCCATTCAATCTCCAGCCATCAGAGCCTTTCATCGTATTGCAAGAACGCAACTATGCGTAGTGATTCATGCAAATATTCAACCTCTTGACTTAACCAAAGGAGTCCTCGAGATCACTAAAATCTGAAAACTCTTTGAGCAGGCAGAATTATTAGCCACCACACACTAAAAGACGTCTGACCACGTTGTGCTGTCAAGAAGGAGTTTCAAGGAACACGTCTCTCTTCTTGGTCATACATGGCCATGCAAAAAGACCTCGTGGGCCTATAATTGTTTTTTTCCCAACTTTCCCGAAATGGCAGGGAGGTCATATTGCTACAATGGTAATGAGTATCCAATTACAATGTGAATAATGTATGTATGTATGCAAAACACTTGGTTCATAATATGGACAAAAAGTTAATAACTTGTTAAGTCGTACCAAGCCCTACTGAGTGAGTACATGAAAAGGTATTCTGTGGTTAGCCATACAGACAACAAAATTTCCTTTATTCCTCACTCTATTCCGCGGGATGTTGGCACTGCGGAGAAGTCAAGGCGAACATGGAATTTCCCATATTTTTAAACTGTCTTCGCCCCTTGCACGAGGACATAACTAGTTAGCGTTGTGATAGATAGGTTTTTAGTAAGGTCAGTGTGCAATTGACTATTAGTTTGTTGCAACACGATGAGCCTGGCGTTACGAAAAAAACTGACCAGAAGGTCACAATAGCATCAGGTCAAATGGGACAAAAGGTCTAAAGGAAGTCAACAAGTAGGCGTCATCGATTGTAGTTTGCAGACAGGACAAAAATTCTCTCTTGGCCAACCTCATGACCGGATTTATTCGTTGCGAAAGATTGTTATGAACATTTGAAATTGAACAATGTTCTAGAGACTGTATACCCTTTTACAGCGGGCAGGATCTATATAATAGCAGTGTTTTAGTAGTCAGTGACGTCATTGACTCTTGGTTTGTTGAACAAAACGAGTCTGGTCGTCACAAAGGTTTCACGAGGTCATTAGGTTTAATTATGCCAAAGGGTCAAATGAGGTCCAAAGTAGGTCATCGATGTAGTTCACCTATAGACGAACGAAACTTTCCAGTAACCTTACAACTTTGCTCGGAAATGTTTCGTTGCAAATATTAGAAAGATTCCCATAGGGGGGACGCTTCAATGACCTTGATTCTGATACACAGAACAATAGGGTTTCATCCCACCATATTTGCCAACCCACTACCTAATAGGAATTGGGCTGGCGGGGTCTTTCAGATATCGTGCTGACAAGTTTTTTCTTACTTTTTCCTTTTTTCCCTGTCCGTGACCGTTTTTTTTTTTTTGTTGACTGGCACTAAAACAATAGGGTTGATATACTCCCAATGACTCCCAATTTGTCCATAATCTTTTCCGATCTCCTGATATAGGGTTCACTCCCTAAAGCTACGGGCTTGATCTATCCATTTCACCAGTAATTATGACTCGAGGAAAAATGATGCACGGATGTTTACCAACCATAATCATCACTTCCAACCAGGAATCGAGGAGCTACATGACCTACAGCAACGTTTGCCTGATCTTGGTTCCTGTGTTCTGGAAGGGGGTCGGGTGGGGGGATTAGCAGTACCCCCTCGGTCTAAAAAGTGTAGGTTTTTAACCAAATTAATTGGACATAGTCCTCCATGTTTGACGTGTCTTGAAACCCATCTGAGCATATTAAATTAATCCTGATTTGGATGGACTAGTTAAAGATGTTAGGTTAAGCAAACAAATAGAGCTTATTAGATCCTAACAGGAATGTGTATTACATTCCGGTTTAAGCGTTTCAGTGTAAAACAAATCAGCCAAGATAGTTTTCATACTAATTTCGGTCGATCGTCCATTTTGGATAACTAGGACACGAACAACAGTAATACGGTTCCTATATCTTTAACGCAGTATTCAAGCTCAATTCCCATGTGGACGCGGAGGCCGCACAATTGCACATGCCTTTGTATTCTACGGCATATGATATGACAAACGTTTTTTCTTTTCTTTTCACCATAGCATGGTGTTATTCAGATGAATGTGATGTTAGGATAACGACCAGCTCATACAACATTATCAAATAACCAGTGATTGAGATTCCAGGCCGTTCTCATTCACGAAGGATTTGACATAAGATAGTAGCACTCCCTTCCTTGTCTGAAGGCATGTGGGTCATATCAAGTAGCATATCACACTTTTGTCCTCCGAGATTGTTTGTATTGTCGCTGGTTCTTCATCCCCTGGCTCGAATTCTTCATTTCACATATTTCATGTTGTAAACACGCCGTGTAAACTTTACAACAGAGACTTTGATTCATCCCGGAGCAGCCGAGTACAAGTTCCGTTTCAGGTTGAGAGTAAATGACCACAATTGCTCACCACCAGGTCAGCCCGATGATAACTATGAGTAACACGAGTGATAACTAACTGTCTGTCGTTGTCACGGTCGTAGGTGGGAGAAGACATGTTCCTGTTATGGGTTAGGGCGTCCATAATTGGAAAAATGTAAAACAAAACCCTTAGACATTGTCCTTATGTAACATTCCCCATTAAGAATAGCCGTCAGGACCTTTTTAGACAGATTCTTCTAGACCTCTATTAGGTAGGTATTCATTACGAAAGAGAGCCTATACTAACGATTTATAAATAGGTGGTGTGGTAACGGTCTCCCAAATAGAGGCCGTATTCGGAAACGCGGGCACCATGGACGTTTCCCACGGGGTTTGGTCAATGTCCAATCTTCCATTGTTATTTTAATCAAACTTATTCTAAGGTGGAGGGAAATTACATGCCCACAAGTGACGAATTTTTCATTCTCCCAATTATATTCTGTATAGAACGTTCAACGGAAATGCGCCCTTTGTTCTGTTTGTAACTCACCCCTGTGGCATACAGTTTGAACGAGTGTCGATGCTTAGTGTCTCTGGAGTATTTCTTTCTGTGGCTCCGTCAACCCTTACTCCTCGATCCTAATTGCAACTTCCACGAAGGATCATTTACAATGTCATTGCCAATCGAAAAAAAAAAAAAAAAATCCGAACAGTGCGCATCAGCTGGAAACAGAGAGCATTATGTGGAATAACCTTCATCTCATCTCAGGTTTATTGTTTCAGGTAATGCCGGTGTTAACATTAACTACAATGTTCTGACCTGCAATTGTTTCATCCAATGATCCTCTTTTTCGATTTTCTCTTTGGGAAGTAAACAAGCGGTACATTGATATGTATAAACCCCCGACCCGCCCCCCCCAATGGTAATGATGCTCTGATTTACACCACCTGCTGTTCTGTAAAGGTATGCTGCCCGATTGGCGTTAACTAGTTGTTCAGGTAAATACATGCACAGATGTATGCTCAGATGCATACATATAACACGAACGGATCAGTTCGTTTTCAAATCGTCAACACTCCTGATAATGTTGTGTAACTATGGCACATATCCCGGTGTCGTGTAAGGAAATCACGATCATTGGGTATAATTCTGCACAAGTTTGAGTTGGGGACACAAGCACCGGGATAGGTGTGGCTATTGAAAAAAGTGCTGTTGAATTCTACGCAAACATTTCCAGGATTTGCTAATCCCCTCCAGCATCACAACTCGGCACTCAGAAAAAGTATCCGATTGTGCGCGTGTGTGTTTGTGTGTGTGTTTATGTGTGTGCTTGTCTTGTACGTGTGGGTGTGTTGTCGTGTGGTGAGTGTGTGTGTGTGGTGTGTGTGTGTGTGTGTGTGTGTGTGTGAGTGTGTGTGGGCGTGCGTGTGTGTGTGTTGCATGTGTGTATTTGTGTGTATTCTTTTCCAATTTGGAATAACTGTAACAGGGCTAACTTCCAGGGGGACTGGAACAATGTCGAAGCGACTTTTTTACTACTTTTAATAATTGCTCACTGTTCACTATCATCGAACAGGTTATTCCGGTGATTACAATAATCGATTTTAGCGCGAAAAAGTCGTTTTCCCGCCTGATAATTTGGATATTGAAATTGAATGTTTCAATTTAGGTACAAACTATTGGTTTTATCTGGGCTGTTTGAATGTTTAAAAAAAAAAATCAGGGGGAAAACGCTTCCCGGGCAATTTTCGATGATTTTAACATTTAGAGATATTTGGAGATTTGAATACCACAATAAGTCAGAATCCTCCCCTTTTATTACTATTCTCCCGAAGGGCTGATGACATTACGGTCAGTTTGCAATTTCATCTATATTCAACTGTGGCTGATTGCCATAGCACCGTGCTATCGTAAAATTAATGATCGTTAGACCATCTATTAGGAGTACCCCATAGTGGGGTATTCTGGGCGCTGAGTGGTCCAGCATAAGTGCACTCGAAACTGTGTCTGTTGATCTATGCATGGTGTTGTTTGCGTGTCTTTCCAATTTTTTGAGCTTTTGGGAGAATAAATCGAGAGAAATATATAGAGTGGACGACATCGTAAAATTTACAACACGTTCAAAGTCCAAACTCACATTTTCATTCAAAATTATGCAAAAATTATTGAATCTTTCAATATACTTGGAAGGTCATATTTTAGAGCACGGTATGACTACAGCCATCAAAACGATTGTTTTATTATTATAATTCTTTTTACTTATTATTATTATCATTATTATTTATTATTGTCATCATTTTATTATTATTAGTGATGAACTTTTTCTTGGAATTCATGAGTCCACATGTGCATTTGTTCAAATCACGCTCGGACTTAATGAAGGTGCTGAAATTTGCAAAGATATCTCTCTGGACTTTCTGTACTCTCGGAGTGGTAATCCTCAAGTCAACCAGTCTGGTATTACTACACACTATACTACTACTCCATTCGTCGCCTTTGAAAAAAAAATTTTTTTCTGAAGAGGCTGTATTTAGCAAAGTAGGGTATGGGCGTCAATTTTACGTTGTTCATGCGATACGGAGCTCGGTATTCCTTCTGTGCCCCTCAGGAAGCCAGTATGCATTACCTCGCCAGAACTCCTTGTTCAGAATACCGAAGCCATTCTTGAATCTCATCCAGCTGCGGTAAAAATCTACACCCATCGCTCTCCGCTGAATACCTGTTACCGTGAAAGGAAGTGGTTGTTGTTGTCTAGACATTGCGCTTATCCCATATTCGACGCTGTGGCATATTCAATATCCGCTGATCACCTGCGTGCTTCTACTCCTTCTACTCCGTGTTCGTGCCCGCCCACGATAACAAACGATTAGCAGTCGACGGAACTTACCGTTCCTTTGCCTTCGTCATGGTATTGTTGCAGTAAACCTTGAATGGTTCCGGAGATCCTTCTGGTTGTATAGTGTAGATACCGGAGCGGTATTATCTCACATGTTCGTAGACATCTTCGCAAGTCTTCTCGGATATCCGGTTCTTGATAGTAAAATAATGTGGAATCTGAAAGTGACAATTCATAACACTCATACCCGTCAGAACCACTCCGAGTGGGTTATTCGATAAAACAAAAGTACGATTGGCGCATTTCCTCAAAATGTGTTACCTATATATCCAAATACTATTAGACGAACATTTTCCTTGTAGCATTGCACCTTTTCCAGTTTCGATTTGGGTGAGCCTATTTGCAATCTCTTCCATTTGTTCAGTGAGAGTTTCAATATTCCCAAAATGCAGCCGGAAGGTTTGTTGCAGTGTTTACATGAGACCAGTGTTCAGTGTTCTTTATTCCTCTGTATAACATGCATGTTACTCACATAAAACCAATTGATATCTGCACCCTTTTCGAAAAATCGTCCTTAATACAGCTTCTCGATATCAATGGCCTTTTAAGGTTATCATTTATTCTATTTCCGTTCTAAAGAATCAGGGCCGATTCTGAATAGAATTTTTGTATTGGATAGTGCTGGAATTCTAATGCCTATTTGGACCTCACTATAAGAGAGACCGGACATATTCTATATAGCAGTCCAATCAAAAACGCTCTTTATGAAGGGCGCGTTAGCTGGATAACTATTTCGTAAAACAGAATTGTGATGTTCTACAATAACGCCGGCTCCTAGCTCATAGAAACAGCTCTAATTATTTAAAGAGTCTCGTTCTGATTTCGGTTTCTATGCATTTTTATTCTTCATGTTGGATTACTTAGATGGCTTTAGGTTAGGAAAACAGTTGAATGAACTATCTGATAAAAAAACATAAATTAGCAAATGATCACGAGAAAATCTTAGTTTTTCGAGTTAAAAACTCAGGGGCTACAACTTTTTTTTAACACATAAGAAATCCCCGGTCCCTACTTAATTTGCTAACATCGCTCCATATTCACGTCCTGTAGTGCCTAATCCGCTGATATTGGTTGAAATGTACTGGTCCATACTATTCCTGGATATTACATATTGCCTAGAACCTTCGAGCTCCCAAGAGTTTGAATATTTGGCATTTCGCCACTTTATACAATAAGTGCCGTATCACAATTAGTATATGATAAAAAGCATCTTCTCTGTTGTTGTCCTAGTGATTTTAGTTCCATAGCCAGTGCCCATTTCTGCCTTTTTAAAATCCACAATTTTTTTTGATATGTTCTGAAGTGTGATTTACGCACATTACATATTGTTGATATCCTATCAATATCTATCATTGTATCATAGTAGGGAAAGGTATATAGTTTTCAATGGCTAGCGGTATTGCTATTGTTCAATTAAAGCTTTGTCGGGGATAGGTTTATGTTTATGTGCTAACCACGAAAATTCCGGCTAGAGCGTGCATATTGAAGCTGAAACGTGTTCAGTTTAGCCGTGAAGTCGTCGTGATTGGGTTGGTCGACACATCGAAAAAAGTTCGGACCGAAGAAACACGCCTCCTGAGACAACAGGGATTATTAACGGGTTAGGGAAATATTCAGAATAATCGATAAACACAGTTACCCCTGACGTCTCTTTACTCCTGCGCATTAGATGGTCGGGCTCTCGTGGATTGGTGTTTCGTCAAGATAGCAAATATTAATAAGATATGCCTGGTGGAATAATTTCGCGTACTACAAAGCTACATGATCGAACGGGTGATGATAGCCCTTCTGAATATGTAATATCGTTAGCATCGGCGGAACAGCGAAGGAAGGTAATGCTCATCATGTATTGGATGAATTTTAGCAGAAGTATAGCGAGTTGGAAAAAATATGGAAGAAGGGTATTAATTCTCCGCAGTTGTGATATCATGATAGAAAATCGAACGATGGAATACGCCCATATAGTTGAAACGAATCAAATGCTATTAATCAATTGATAACTTTAGTAGAATTTGAAGGCTATCGGTGATGAAATGATTGATTGAAAACTTGAATAAATAGGACGCAATGAACAAATGCAGATTTTCATTGATACCGTACTCATGTGGGTGCGATGGACTACTTATAATCTTTATAAAGTATGACTAGCCAACCCCCCGTAACAGAGTTGGGAAGAATTTAAAAGGTAATCGCCGTAAATTCTTGAATGTATTCTTGAACGTGGGCTGCGTAGTTGCGTGAAACAACAGGTGTATACTCGGGTACCGTATAGATTACGACCGGGGCCGTTGTATACAGGTTTACAGATATCATCCTGATGATATGACCGGTTACGCACTAGGTGATTCCTGGTAGAGGAGCAGCTAACACAGCGCCGGTTGTCATCGGGCACTTAACAGGTCCCTTTGCACCTGGGTGAAGAAGAGCAATGGTAGATGCACCATTCTCGAGGACACATTGGAGACGGTGGACGGTCTCTTTTGGTTTCGAAATAAACAACTTCGATGTGCAGTCCATGGACTGGGCTCGGATATGTTTATCGATGTAGCGGGACAACATTGTTTGGATACTCTTGGGTGGGGATTTGGTAACGCTAGTATTTTGATTGTTCTAGCGCAAATGTCCGTTGCTAAACATTTGACTTAGTTAGTTAGGTTTAACGAAAATGGGTCAGGAAGGTCAACTATCCTCATTGTTACGACCCGAGCCGAAACAACCAATAGAATAGAGAGTAAGTTGTAAACAAGATGCCTAAAGAATTAGTCCACAATTCTTGAATCGAACAGTTCTCGAAACGCATTCACACTCTTATAGAAAAGGAACAACATTTCAGGAGGCTAGTCCATTATTAACCTATTAAACTTTAGAAAACTCAAAGAAATATGGAAAGGAAAGACTTCGAATCCATGAACAATTTTAAAAAACTGAAATCAAAATCACCTCGAATTCGTCTCCAGCTCCACGAAATTAAACGCCTCTTAATCTTTCCTCGTAAGGATATCTCTGAGGGACCGTGAAATAACTGGTAGCCCTCCGCTCTAAACATTTTCAATATCTTCGTATCATTCGAGAAGTAAGCATTCCTTATTAGACCATGGAAGACTCCAGGTGAGGGTTTCACCAGTTCATTCAAAACACCCCTTAACAGACAAAGAAAAAACTGAGGGGGGGGGGGTTTTTTTGAGGCGGTGACGTCTAATCAAGCAAAGACTCCAAGTTACCTTTCCTTTGCCGCTCTTCAGCACACTCTGCTTAGCGGGGTTTAAAGAAGAATTTTTAAAGACCTTCGAGATCCTTTTCTGAATTAATTAACGGACGACGAAATTATATTGCCCATTTAGGCTGAAGGAAGCGTTTGCGATGTGGGAAACAAACATGATAACCTTGAACCTATCGGCATTGTGAATACATTTGCCAATCGAAAGACCATTTGGAGATTTATATCAAGATCCTTTGCGACAATAGCACACTCTTCGTTCGAAATCAACCCTGAAACATACTTGGTATCGTCCACAAACCTTTCAACTCTGGAATGCATCGAAATCTCTGGATTGTCAATATACGAAAGTAAAAGTAAAGACCCAAAGGACCCCGATCCTTTGGGGAATACCAACTAGTGACCTTGTGCCAAAGAGACTATCGCCCATTGATGAAAACACGTTGTTCCCTACTAAGAAGCCACTGACGGATCCATTCGAGGGCAGTCCACCTTAATTGCCAAAGCTTTTCAATTTGAGCAAGGCGACGCTAATGAGATGCATTGACAGTGCATTGAGGAAATATAAAGATAAATGAAACCGTATGAGTGTGGAATTGAAATTATCTGCTGCTAAGCGCGAAAATCCGTGGTACTTAGTAGACACTTTGCCGAGTTTCATTGGCAAAATACACTGACCTGGCTAAACAGTAAGAGCTAATATAAAGCCGCATCCTGTGTGCAAAGGTATCCATTCATGTTCTCACTTGTTGTAATGAATTCAAAAACAGCTTTCCATTCCCCATGGGAACTGCAGTTGTTTCAGCATTTAAACGTATGCAAAGAATAAAGATGGGGGCGTTAGCTACACGAAAGCAGTAAATCAAGCCCCTTGTATTATCTCGATTGTAACCAACTGTTCTTGGTATACATCGTAAAACAACACAACAAATGGCTGCCAATTGTCAGTTGGATAAGTAGTAAGTGTTTGTACTATCGCTAGACATTGTGGCACATTGTTTTTTAGATTTCTAAGTATCATCCTGTCATTAAAATAGTACCCTTCTTATAAAAGCACTCAATTATTTCATGAAAATTAGGTGATCAATTTGTTAGAAAACAAATGTTATAAAGAATATATGTTGTGACTGGGAAAAAAAAAAAAAATGTTTGGCAGAAAAACAGTTTTGAAGCCCCCCGTATTCACCAGCTTTACTTAAATTCTGATAAGGTTTGCCAACAAAGAAGGTTAATTTCAACACAAATACGCAATGCCTGAGTTCCCCGCAATAAAAAAAAAAAATGCTGTCAATAATTACCTGTTGAGGACTTTTGCTTTAAATTGTAATGGCGTTTGTTGAAATAAATTTTATGATTATAGGTCGATTTAATATGGCGCTGGTCGATGCGTGATTTTGACGCGAACCATTGAAGAACGAAAATTACCTGTTAAATGGCTTCAGTAATGTGAGGAACAAAGCTTAGCATTAATATTTAGTACGGTTTAGTGAGACTGATTACATAAGCTGATAAGGTTTCCCAGGGCATGGGCCACATTGTAACTGCAGCGGGGCCAGGGAAAATCAGGCTGCTATTTGTGAAACCATCAACTATTTTTAACGCAGACAGGGAGGGAAACGGAAATTTTGTTAGTTTTAACGAGCGAGAATTAATTTATTGGAGTTAGCTGGTCAGCTTGTTTTCTCGGGAAAGACTGTCGAATTAATGATCACGGTTGACTTGATAAGAGCGTTAAATTTGAGGTGAGACGATTAAGTCCACAGTTCACTCACGAAAAGTTGGAAAAAGCTGGAGTACTGAAATGTCTAGGGGAAGCTGTGAATAAATTAACAGGAGCATTTTCTTCGCAAAAGTAACATTAGTACGAACAAGAAGTTATTCCACGGTTTTTTAAGTTGTTTTGTGGAGACTGGACAATAATTATATTCGAGTGGTATTTGTTTTTGAATTGGCAGAACATTGGATTGCATTCTGGTATGACTGGTGGGGTATCGGATATTTCAAGGTTGACTGGTGGGTTGTTATGTATTGGCTCGGTTCCCGTTATATTGGATCCCTCTTCTGGCGAACTGGTGGTTGGATAAATTCTTGATCCTTTTCCACGTTTTCAACTTGTGAGACATGTATTGCATTACTGGTTAACTGACGTACTTCTAACTTAGATGTGCGTTCTCTTTCTGTTTAGCGGTATGACTTGAAGTCATACCTCTTTGAGGTTTGACTTGCTATTACTGTTAAGGTGTTGAGATTATTGGATGATCTCTCTAACAAATCAGTTAAAACGCCTTTCTCGTTTACCAATCAGTACACTGTGTCGTTCGGTAGCTGTGTGTGATGCGTTAATGTGAAATCAACGGATTTTAAAATAATATTTTTTAAAACTGAGCCCTGAGCCAAGGTTGTGCATTACTGCTCAAGTTGCGTGAGAAACAATGCATAACCAGTTATACTGATAGCAGAGAAAATGAGGGGGGGGGGGATGGGAGTTTTACTACGTCGAGAAACAAACATTAATTTGCCTATTCAACTTGGATCATACAATACGTGCTAGGTATACATTTGAAAGTCAAAAGGAAGGTCTGCGGTAAAGCATTTTCCATTCGAATCTCAAAAGTTCTCATTGCAATAATCGAAAACAATATATGTTGAGGTTGAAAACCAAAAAATCAAAAATTATAACTCAAATTAAGTGTGTGTGTAACTGTAACGTGCAGTAAATTGAATCCCTATTACCTGAACGAGGTGAAGACAATATATCGTTATTCAGACTGTAGACACTTAGAATGGTTCTTTTTTGTTTTAAGTACTGCATATACTTAAGATTGTGGTTTTTGCCAACTGGACATTGGAAAGTCAAAACTACATTAACCATATATCTACCTTTTGTGAATAGGTACTTGAAACACGCATGGGACTTACCGAACAGATCCTCAGACAAAGCTGACTGCTAAGGAACCCGAGAACCACACAGGCACAGGAAAAAATGCGATTCTGTTACTTGATTGACCTCTCGAAAACGCTAAAACGTACTGACAGCAAATAGTTGATGACCTGTTTTGCAGAAGTCTACAAATGGACTTGCTGGTACGACGATTTGTCACTCCACAATGCGGCAAAGATCGGAGATACGTCGTAAACCATGGTGGAATCCAGGTTCCACCCTTTAGTACGTGTGCGAGTATTCTGTACGTTGAAACACGTTGGACACGTCACAACTTTAATTAAAATGCTGTTTTGTCCACACTGTAAGGTTTCAATTGTTCTCAGAGTAAGGATGTTCTTATACGGTCCTTTAGATGTGTTTTCTTCTTGGTACTCCGCATCAAATATGAGGAATAACGATGCCTCAGATCGTTCATGCGGCTTCTCTCCATTTTTCATATGGCAATGTGTATACTGGTTGCTGGTATGAGCTGGTATGAGACCTCTTACTTAACACACAGGTACATTACCAGCGGCCAGCCTAACCATTGTAGAGATGCCTAGATGCTGTAGATATGCCTGTATGTCTCAGTCCGAATAACGGATGGTTTAGTTTTTTTATTTTATCTCCCATTGCATGTGGTTAACATTAAACTTGAAGAAAGGCAGACATGTACCTGATTTTTCGACCTATCCAATCATTTATGTGTAAATTGCTATAATGGAATACTTGTAATGCCCAGTAAAGATCTATCGGGCTAATATTGCCTCGTCATAGCTATATCTATAGTATTGTCCTCAGAACCATGCTTTGTTTTATTAGGACCCGTGTAGTCAAGTAGTGTGGAATCAGCGGCAGAGAACCCAGTTAGGTGTGTAGATCTGTAAAGTTCTTGTAGATGTGGAGCCCATGTTGTGCATCACTTGTAGACATAAGTTACGATTCGAAAGGAGACCATATGTCACAGTGTGCAAACCTCTAAATTCAGAAGGACAGGGCTAATGTGGTCATTGCGTGGGACCCAAAGCAATCGCACACGGGCTGCACCAATAATATTCTGCACACCGTTAGAGTCGCTGCAACTGTGAGCCAGGAATGCCCGACAACAGAGCACAACAAATTCCAACCGAGAAGAAACTGTAATGTGGTTACGGACAAGCTCAGTAGTTGGTACTGCCGTATCGTACTAATCCTGCGCAAGATGGAAGTTGCACGACGTGATTATACTGGAGACCAGTATTCCTACTGGTGGAGATGGCCATAGACAAGTTACGGAACATTTACCGCGATGGATGATTTTGTGTTGTCTTCCACACGAACTTGAATGTTTTGTCATGGTTCATCTTTAGGCTTGCTCGTCCATCCATTGCACTATGTCACTAAAGCATTGCTGCATACTGTCAATTGCTTATGAGCAAATAAAAGATCAAAAACCACATACAGTTGAATATCGTCAGCCACCGAAGATATGAGATACTGTGACGATGACAAGCGTTCAAGTGGCTTAGTGTAGGCAAGAGAGATTGTTTTGGGGCATCCGTCCGTCCAGAAAAATGGAATCCGTACCAGTATCCAGCAGAATGCTTGTGGTGAACAGTGTCAGAAGCTCGCTAAGATACGAGAAGCGCGAAGGACAGTGCGGCCCCGATGTTGTCACATGGACAGGCGAGATCACTCTGGACCACGAATTAAAGCAGTTCAGTGAGTGCTGGATTTATCCGATTGAAAAACATGCCCAATGTATCGAGTCATGGATCTCATTGGGTGAAGACAGCAGTCTTTGATGCTTACAACCTCCCCATGAGTGAGGAGAAGAGTTCACTGATGAGCGACCGTGTTGGTACGTGAACAGATACAGTTTTCTTCGTAGGCCAAGTTAGCATTGGTTCCAAGACGACGAGTTTGTAGACGCAGAGCTGGTTAGCCTTCCAAGAACAGATCCCGAGTAACAGGTCGATACTGTGGAGCTGTGTACGGTCAGGTGGACAGACATGAAGAGGCTGATCTGGGTAGCTCGGGAAGGCTAAAGATAATGTCATACTATCCTCTCTCGAAGAAATAGGAGTAGTGGCAGTCGCCAAAGGGGGGGGGAGGGTGAGAGGCACGCGGCAGGGGGCACGTGCACCCTCGGAATCCTGTGCTCCCCGTCCTGTGCCCCCCCCCCCCCCAAGGAGATGTGTGATTCGAAAAAAAAATCTCTGGAGCATATTCCATACCAGTTGAAATATATACTAGAAAAACACAACGAAAAATATCCAAGAAAGGCAGTTATTGATGCCAAACTCGCTCGAATGCGATAGTGAAAGTGAAAATGTTCGCGCTTTCGCGCTGTGTATAGCTAGTGGATAATGTCCGTTGCTTTTCCCGTCATCTCCGCGCAAGCTCTATGAGAAATTTCTTCCTCATTGGCCCCCCTAATTCATACATATCGGATGACGTAATACTGAAATATACAACAACATTCTCATTGACCTTGAAAATACAGCACCTTGTTCTTTTATTACTGAACCCTTTAGCTCCGGTCCGTTTCCTTTTCCCTCGACCCACGCGACGATTGGAAATGCAGTAGCTTAGGCTATTAGACTGCTTTGATTTCAACGCAGGTCTCCTCAGGTACTGCGACTGAGTCATATCATGAGTTGGGACAGATGAAGATAGGCTTAAATGTCCCAAATTTTATGGTGAAATCCTGTTTTTTCCAGATGTGTCGGGATTGTAGATACGGGAGTGTTGATCAGGCACTTTTAATTATACAAAATCTATACCCAGTGTCTTGTTGATGCAGAAAGTCTTCTCATTGTCATCGCTTCGGCGGTCCTGGAAAAAATTATACAAAGGAAACAAGCTAGGGACAGCGTGTGCCTAAATAAATATGGCAATGTGGTGATGTGGATGTTTTTTGCTAGTCGCATGACGCGAAGGGATCGCGATAGTTACGGGACTTGAGCGCGTGACATAATATGGAATCTTCGTTAATACCGCTGCACGGCTGGTTAGGCCTGCATTTAACGTCGATAAGGTGCCGGCGTGTGGCGTCTTTGTTAAAAATCTGCTCAATCGAAGCAGAACAGAGCGAGCTAGCGTACAAGTAGATATAACGTTAAGGACGGGTGTATGGTAATAGCCGATAATAAGCTGCTGCCATGGGAGTTGTAATGAAATCGACTGATGAGATGACAGCACAATGGCATTAGTAGAGAGCTACGCCACTGGAACAATTTGGACTTAACCTATAACCGTAATTATGGCGCAGCTATTACGATGGCATGCGCATGTGCTTCCATGCCGTGATAATGCAGCGCATCGTGGCACGGTAATTAATCAAAGAGATGAATGGCCTAACGAATGGAAAACGGTGCGACCGAGGTGTTCCGTTACAGGAAACCAAAATGGATGCACAATTTCGTATAATAATATCGTATTGATGGCGCATTGAAATGGAAGCTTTGAAAACCCTAGTGAGGGAGTACTCCCATATGAGTTGTTGGATACAGGCGCGTGAGCTGTTGGACGGAGCGAACACCGCGGCGGCAAGTTTGTAAATGGCCTGATTGACGCAAAGGCGTTGGCACTGCGGTTGACACAGCAAATTTAGTGTGACAAATTGAATATGAGTTTGGGGGACGCCACAATAGCTCCGCTAGATTGCAGAATGCAAGAACAATCGATAACGGAAAGTAGTGGCGCAAACGCTATGCGTTCTATACCAATGGGAAAGGATACCATAAGAACTATATGAATTCTGTCACTAGAAAAGACAAGGTGATAAAGCGACGAAATTGAAGTTGGACTTCTATTGAGAATATTACTCAGCGTGAAGGCGAGTGATGCAGTGTGGTGGCTTATATTTGGAAACCGCCCACAATGACAACAATGACATCTTCGAACTGAAATGTGGGACCATTTAAATACGGGAATCTGACCTAATAGACATGCACAAACCACAGACGATGTAGAATATATAACCACCAAATGCATGCGAGCGTTGCACAAGACACTGGAAACTGACTCAAGAATGTAAAGCGCGTTTGTCTCAAAGACAGGGTCCAATCGTAGTACGGGAGTGTTGATCAGGCACTCCAAATCTTACTAAAATCTATACCCAAGGGGTATTGTTGATGCAGAAGCCTTCCTGCATGTCCATTGCCTTTGGAGAGTCCGAACCAATATACAGAGGAAGCAAAGCTAGGGACAGAGTGTGCCTAAAACATATGTTTGCAGGTGCGGTGGTGAATGTTGAATTGTTTTGCTAGTCGCATGCGTGAAGGGGATGGATAGTTACGGGATCTTTGAGAGCCGTGACATAATATGAATCTTCGTTAATACCGCGGCAAGGCTGGTTAGGCCTGCATATAACGTCGATAAGGTGACGGCGTGTGGCGTCTTTGTAAAAATGTGCTCAATCGAAAAAGCTCAAATGAGCGAACTTAGCGTACAATAGATAAACGTTTAAGGCCGGGGTGTAATAGACGATAAGATAAGCTGCGCCATGGGAGTGTATTGGATCGACTGATGAGAGGACAGCCACACATAGCATTAGTAAAGAGCTATTCGCCACTGGAACAACGTGGACTTAACTTATAACTGCAATTAGGGCGCAGCTATTACGATGGCATGTGCATATGCTTCCATGCCGTGATTATTGAGCGGGCATCGTGGCACGGTAATTAATCAATAGAGATAAATGGTAAAACGAATGGAAAACGGTCAACCCAGTTGTCCGTTCACGGGCACAAAAGGATATACAATTTAGTAATAATATCGTATTGAGGAGAATTGAAAAGCGTAGGATGAAAACCAGTGAGGAGTACTCACATATAAGTGTGGGATACACAGGGCGTAGCCGTTGGCGAGGCGAGCACGCGCGGGCCACGTTTGTAAATTGGGGGCTGCTTGAGAAATTGCGTTGCCAACAGTGATTGCAGCAAAGCTAGTTTGCAAATTGAATAAGTTGGGCGCTACATTAGCTCCCTCCTAGATTGGAGAATGCAATGAACCAATCGCATAAAAGGCATTATTGCTCAACAGCTATGCTTTCTATACCATGTGAAGGATCATAAGTTACTATATGAATTGTACACCCTAGAACAGACAGGTGATTAATGCACAAAACGAAGTGACCTCTATTGCGCATATCCTCTCGTGATGGCGAGTGAGGAGTAGTGGTGGCTATATTGAAACCCCCCACAATGACAAACAATTACAACTGAACTTGAAATGTGGGTACCATTTAAATATGGGAATCTGACCTAATCGACGTGCACACAACCAAGGACATGTAGAATATAACAACAAATGTATGCTCTGCGCGCCGTTCACAAGACACTGAAAACCGACTCCACGAATGTTTAAAATCGCGTTTGTCTCAACGACGTGGTCACCAATCGTATGATACGGGGATGTTGATCAGGCACTCCAAATCTTACTAAAATCTATACCCAGTGTCTTGTTGATGCAGAGCGTCTCTTCTGCATTGTCCATTGCTTTGGCGTTCCTAAATATACAATGACAGCAAGCTAGGACGCGTGTGCCTAAATACATATGCAATTTGGTGAAGTTGAATTTTTTGCTAGTCGCATGCGTGAAGGGATAAGATAATTACGGGATCTTTGAGCGCCGTTACAATCATATGATCTTTCGTTAATACCCCAAGAAGGAACAACACACAGGCTGCAAGGCTGGTTAGCCTGCATATACCTGTCGATAAAGGTGCCGGCGTGTGGCGTCTTTGTGAAGAATCTGCTCAATCGAAAATGCTGAAAATACTACTAGCGTACAGGTGATATAACGTTAAGGCGGGGTAATAGCCGATAAGATAAGCTGCTACCATGGGAGGTGTATATTTAATCGACCGTATTAGAGACAGCACAAAGCACTTAGTACAGAGCTAACGCCCTGGAACAAAGTGGACTTAACCTATAACCGCATTAGGGCGCAGCTATTACGATGGCATGCGCATGTGCTTCCATGCCGTGATTATTGAAGCGTATCGTGGCACTGTAATTAATCAATAGAGATGAATGGCTACGATGGAACATCGGAAGATCGCGTTGGTCCGTTACGAGAACTAAATGGATTAAATTTCCGGAAATAACTATTCGTGTTGGATGTAGCATTGAAAATGTAGCTGAAAAGCCTAGTGAGAAAGTACTCACATAAAAGTTGTATACAGGCGTGAGCTGTTGACGAGGCGCTCCCCGCGGCGGCAAGTTTGTAAATGGCTGCTTGACGCATATGCGTTTGCCACCCTGTGATTCATCAATCTCGTGTTGTCCACTGACATATAGTTTGAGTCGCCTACAGGATAACCAAAAAAGTTGTGCGCTTCGCTCGCACTGGTGAACATTAGAGTGTCGTGCACAATGATGATTATTCTGGCAGACTTTCTGGGCAGCGATAAGACACGAGTCTGAAAAAATGAATTTTTTTTCGACCGATTACAGATTGTCTTATTCACACATGCCCAGATTGAAGCTTGGTACTCAGCCTAAACCCGCCTTATTTTCCGGCCATTGGGGGCTTGCCCACCAAAATTTTCTGGCACGCTCCGCGCCACCATGTGTGGCGCTCCGCTTTGATGGGATTCTTTTGCCCCCCCCCCCCACAAGATGTCTGTCGGCCCTTGCCTCCCCCCCCAAACTTTGAAAGTCTGGTGACGCCCTGATAGGAGAAACGGAACACACCTCTAACGGATCATCGTGCAGGTAATTGAGGACAGTACAGAGAGTAGACTGTCAAGACATGAAAGTGCTTTGAAAGGCACTGAACACCTTAAATATATCCACTCCCGAAGCAAAGAATAACAATCTTGTACTCCTTGTAGATTTAGTAGGTGGTCTCAAGTTGTAGCAGATGATCTATGGATAGGTATGGGTCAATTGTGTCACATCCCAGTGATAAAGCCCACTGAGAAAACAGTAGATCCCAACCTGAGCCTAAGAGGATTCGGGAACAACAGTTCAATATTCATTAGCAGATCAATTCAAACGCCGTTTAATAGGCTTGTAGCTTGACAGTACTTTTTTTCACTATCCCGTTAAAAAAAAAGTGCCAGTCAGATAGTGGATGTGGATAGCCTGGATGGCATCCAGACTGTACACTGGGTTGTTGCCAGACAATCCGAAATGTGTCAGCTATGACTCTGTAAGTCACTTTAGTGAGAAAAAGTATCAGTCCGCTCTCACTGATCAAGTGGTAACGTGTTTGAAAGAGTGAGTTAGCTTATGGAAAGTAGAATCGGCCAACTAAAATTGTGGTGCACCGTAGATCTACACGCTCTACAGGCTACACTTGTGTAGTTATCTTGTTTGATTTTTGGAACCAGAGAAAAATGATGTGCCAATCGGTTTATGTGACAACCGTTCTGTTTGATAACTTATGTGTATTGACCTGTGCATTCTCATCCTTCATGAGATCATTGATGCTCATGCAATATGTCCTTACCTCTTCAGTCTCCTTCATCGTAGAGGACATAGTGGATGCAAAGTGCTCGGCGTGGGCTCCGTGTTGACGAACCTTAGCGGCTGTAGCTCAGCTGGGAATTGCGCTTACCAATTCAAAAAGTACCACAACCGTCCCCGTCAGGAACATCATGATGATTTCCATGCCAAGCACAGTGGCACTTTATCGCAAACGACCTCCCCCCACCCTGTGGCATTTCTTGTGCGAAAAGTTAATAATACTGCGTCACCCGTTTCCCGCGACTCACAGTATCTGAATGCCGAGGCCTGGTCGCCGATCCGTCTCGCCAAGGGGGGTACGACATGGACAAGCGGAGCGCCACCATTGGTTGCGCTAGCACACATGCAATTGTTCGCAAAACAAAAAAATCCGGATGTGAAATTTTAGTAAAGAGATGGTGATAGTTGTCGCCTCTCAGGATATAGGCATCTGATAAAAAGTAACACCATACAGCCTCTTTATCTTTTTGTGAGAATATGTCAGCAATGATTTCAAATTCGTACCAACCCACTGCCAGTTTTACAATTTACGTAAAAGGAGGAGTTAGACCAACCCCTTTCATTTAACCATAATATCTAATCGGCAAAGTAAGCATATGTGAATTATTGTACAATACTTGTACGAATTTTGCTGGGTATCTTACCGGAGCCCATCATCGCTTGATTTTTGACCGAAAGATTCGAGGAAATTGGTCACACAGAATGCAGGAATGATACTTGTTAGTATTGAATTCATAGGCATAGTTTGGATTTTTCAGTTAGCGGTGCTGAGAGGAGTTGAGGAGTTTTCGTAATTGAACTATATCGATCCTGTAACTTCCGTAACTGTTCTATAGTATATATATATATATATATATATATATATATATATATATATATTAGATATATATATATATATATATTATATATATATATAAATAGATATATATCTATATATATATATATATATTATATATATAGTATATATATATATAATATATATATATATATAGAATATATAATATAATATATATTAAATATTTGTTACAATTTTATATTAGTTACAAAGTAGTACCATAGCTCCATACAATAGCTCAGTTTAGTACAATAGCTTCCATAGTTTTAGCCCGAGAGATCCAAGTCGCTTCGAATCCCATAACACGCTTCCATCAACAATAAATGAATAAGAACCCGCGTGTAATATATTCTATGCTGTACTAGGTTTCTGTTCACTAAACTGAATGAAATTATTGGAATTATTAGATTTAGTTTTTTTTTCGATTTTTGTCTTGCCTGAAACTTGTTTCAAGGAGAGCAACATAGTGGTCACTTTGTTGTATGTGTATCTGTCTGCCTCTCTGTCCGTCTGTCCGTCCCGTATGTGCTGTTCGATTTTATTTCCTTAACCGTGAAAGCCGTCATGCTTGAAACCCTTTTTGTGGATGTTGTGCGGTGAAAGTTGTCGATGTGCATCCACTTTTCGTCAGAAAGACCATACCATTTGCATAAACTTGATACTATATGGCGAATTTTCGCCAGAAAGCTTGTGTACAAATATATCTTGATCGGTTGTGCATTGTTTATGCGGTTTAGAGTATATAACAACTATGACGGTGTACAAGAACTGATTAGATTCCCTGACGGTAATTAAACATTCTGATTTGCATAAGTTCTGCGATTTTTTGAAGTTCGCTGGATTTAGACGAAAACTGGTGGGAGATGTTTATCTAATGTCGCAATAAATTTTACAGTACGACAAGGTCCACCCAAGGTCCACTTAATATCCCTATTTGCATTTACCTAGTCTACTTTGCCTAATTATGCATATGTTCAAGTCTGTTTGATTCCCATGAAACTTGGGGGGGGGGGGGGGGGGGTGGGATGTTCCATCTTCAATCCTAATCAACTTAACAACAGTGTAAAGGTCACTAATCCATTAATGTGATATTTTGACATGAATTATGCAATTTTCGAAGTTTTGTTAAATGGCCAATTACAATTGGAATGAATGCAGTTTCCGTCATGGTGATTTTTGGGTTAAGTGGATCAAACAACATCCAATGACGAGGTCAAGAGGTCAAGGTACAGTCTTAAAAATTTTGCTTATTTTAGGAGTTACAATTATCATTTTTTGGATATGTGATGAGCTCTGTGTGCTACTCTACTGAAACCACTCCGCTCTGATCTGTCACCTCGTCCGTCAAGTTACAAGGGGCCCAAGGTCGATTTTGATACCATTTGAGCGATAGCATAGGGCTTGTGTATCTGATTACATGATTGTTTGGGTTTGGTGCATCACATCGAGGCAAGCAATTTTTGAAAAGAAAAAAACCCGTCATGTCAGCAAAGGTCATTTAAGGTAAAAAATCTGCCAAATAATAACATGTTCTGCAACAACACACTCCTATGGGACTATATGCGATATGACTGACATTTTGGGTGTAATTAATATCACCAAGACAGGTAACCTTTATCAGGAAAACGTTATGTCATCAAAGGTCATTCGAGGTCCACTTATAGAGGAAAAACTGGGGGCTCAATAATAGCATTTTCTGCACAACCTCCACCAAACTGTTCGATATGGCTGATATGTGGAAGGCCATGTGATCATTATCGAGGGGGGGAATATTTTTCAGAAACCTGTTAGGTCTAAAAGGTGTTTACGGCTAATTAGCAGATGTTTGAATTAATTCCTAATAATTCTTTCTCTCATCCCTCTACCTTGAACCCACAGGAAATTCTCCCTGCCCAGCCGTCACCTTTCTCTTGGCCTTTTCTTTTTGACAATAAAAATGATGCTGGGTCGAGAGATTTGTTCATAGCTCTGTTAGACACTCTCTTGTAGGAGACACTCTGAAAAGTTCATAACAAAGAACGGTGTCTCCTGATTGGCTGAAGTCAGCTGGAGTAATATACTGTTTGGGCATGGTGTTGACAATAGAACCTGACTGGAGCAAGCAATAATGCTGCTGTGTAGCTGCCTGGGGATGTTTACATAGCATTAAATTGGTTACGGAAATGGAGCAGTTGCCCTCTCAGGAAGTATCCTACATTGATCAGGTGCTGTTATTATTTGTTGGGAAATAGTATGGAATGCATATACTATCTGAAGACAATTGGCAGGAAAAACCGCTATCTTGGTTGTGTTTATCACTACAGGCTGTTATTATCATATTCCTGGTAGACTGAGGACCTATACTAACTTTATTGATTCCAATGTTTTCAATATCATTGCGGTCAAGACATGTTATGTTGTGTATATAGCATAAGATTTAATGTGATCTATATATATATTAAGTAATTATGACAAGTGGGGGGTATATTTTCAAGACTTGTACATGTAAATGAAACCTGTGGGTAGATATTACCTTTGGTTCCGAACTTTTTATCATGGATTCAGGGTCAACTGGAGGCCATGCTCCTGTCTAATTTGCATAATTCAGGCCTAATTCCAAAGTCTTGCCAGATGTTCATGGAACCTGGTGGGTAATGGTGGCTTCAGGTTCCCCGAACCATTTTTTAACATTAAATTTAAGGTCACTGGAGAGCATTCAGTGTGTATAAGTTCCATAATTTCTTCAAATGTTTTCTTCGATTTTCATACACACTTGATTTTCGGTATGGTTTGCCTTTAAAATTCATCCATCCCAAATAACTTAGGTTTGATTCACTGGGGGTTATTGATGTGTTAATTTGCTTCATTGGTGAAATTCTCAAGTTCGGGGATGTCCCCCCATGGAACATATTAAGTGCAGTCCACTATTGCTGTCCGCTAAACAGGTATATTTGGTGCCTACTTTGGCACCATGTTAACCCACCTTTTTCGCTTCGTCTTCTTCCCCTTGTTTGGTAGTGTACACATTTCCATAAACCTTAATACTCCTTTGGTAGAAATGGTCAACAATCATTCCTGAGAATTTGAAATCGTTCGTGTGGGTCCTCGTGGACTTTCGGTTTACTGAACACTTCTGGTTATGTTAAATGCTAATACAAAATCTCAAAGCAACACAGGAAATGCCTTGAAAACTGTTTTGCATGGTGTCTGATAAAGAAACCACTGATCGTGCAACCAGCTATGCAACTTGGGGCGAATCGCCCTTGTTATTTAGATTAGGGGGCGGATGCGTTGCTTCAGTTTGCTAGAGCTACCAAGTTTCAAAACCGATTCATGTACGGATGGAAGTTACGATGAAGACTTTTTGGGGTAATAAAATATTGGATTTCTTACATTCATCACATTATGCAAACAAAAATGTTACCCAAGCGACCAGTGACATGCCTTCTCATCCACTTCAACCACGTTTCAAACCTTAATAGCATGTACTGTTAGCAGTTACGAATGACGTACGAACGAATGGACGAACCTGAGTTTACCTGGAGTTTACCTGATGGCCCACCCACCCTCTCCTTCTTGGGCTTTTTCTGAGTCCACCATAGAGAATGGCCTTGGGTCGTGGGACTAGGAGTTTCCTACTGACCCTTAAAGACCCACACTTCTGCATTTTGGCTCTTGAAGATGTTGAGTGTTGGCGCTGTAAACTACACGCTATCCTTTCTTGAAACCTTTCCCGGTTTTCCGCAAATTCCCTCCATTGAAATATGAATTTTCTCCACTTATACTTGCCTGGAATTTTCCTCTGAGTTTTACTATCAGTGACGAAACAACAAAAATGTTTGATATCCATGTGCACTCTTCCTTGAGTGATCTTTAAAATTTGATCTTGGCCCGGTACGTTGCTCTATAGTCAATCAATTTATAACTCGAGACGCTCTTCGTACGATTTATGTTTTATTTCAGGTATAGAGTCCTCGTCATTCTTTTCCTGTACACCTCTCATCAGCAAAGCAATGTCCTTCTTCAAATATTTGTTCCAAACCTGAAATGCCGTAATCCAAGATCGTGGCCGTATCTATGACTTGTACCAAGTTTGGAGACATCTTTCTCGTCAAGTTCGTGAAGTTTCTTTCACAATCCCATTACTTGTTGCTTTCTTCTTTAGCTGCTTCTGCACATTGTCTGTTGAATTTCATAGTCTCAACATAAACCCCTAAAACTTCCTCCTGTTTCTTTTAAGTTCCTGTCCAACCATTTCATACTTTTGCTTGGGATGTTGTATCCAAAATGCATGACAGACATTTTCCAACTTATATTTCATTTGCCACTTTTTGGCCAATTCACCAACATGTCCAAGTCCTGCTGTAATCTCCTGCACGATATCTATGTGCTCTCATTGGTCAAATTACTTTGGTGTCATTAGCAAACTTACTGACTTCTTGATTAGACTCAAATATCTCAAATTTTATAAAAATGTAAAAAAAACTGGCCCCCAATACTGAGCCCTGCACGAACGAACTTGTGCTCCATCCAATCAGATTCCGTTCAACATACTACCCACTTGCTTCCGGTCTTTAAGCCATTCCTCCACCCACTTCAAAATAAAGTCCCCAATTCCATGGCTTGTAAAGAGACTATTGCTATATAAGGTCTCTATGGGGACTGTGTCGAAAGCCTTCTTCTGGAAATCTAGGTACACTACATCAACCTGTATCGGCCTCATCTACAATCTCACTAAAACGCATCCCAGTTACTCCAACATATTAGTGACACATGCACGTCCTCCTCCTGAATCCTTGCGGCGTATTCAACAGTAGTAATTTTTCCAAGTGGTCGACTATAGCATCCCAATATCATCTCCATTACTTTTCCAGGAATTGATGTTAGATTAACAGGTCTTTAGTCGAGACGTCTGAGTGATCGCCTTTTTTGTATACATGGTGTGATGTTTGCCATTGTCCATCTGAAGGAATCTCTTTGTTTCTATGGACTTCTCAAAGAATTCATCTGGCATGAAACGTAAGTTCTCTTTGCCATTTCCTTTAAAAGTCTGGCCTTTATATTGTCTGGCCCCGCAATCCTTTTCCCCCTTTCAATGCTTTGTAGCTTCTCGACACCATGCGTTCGTTATTCGACCGTGTTCATAATTACAATTGTCTACGTCTCTGCAATCCTGTTCCTTTCTGGAACTAACTGTCTTCTTCTGTAAATACTGAACTGCAGACTTGTGCATTGCAGCAGCAGTCGCTTGTTTCGGTTTAAAAATAAATTTTCCATTTTCATCCTTTATAGGGCCCACTTTTTCTCTAACTTTTCTGGGGTTCCGATTCTAATGCAAAGAGTAAAAGGACTTTGGGTCATCTTTAATCTTCTCAGAAAGCTGTCATTCAAAATTCCGTTTTGGCTTCCTTATATAGGCTTTTACCATCTGTGCAAATGTCTCATGATATTTCCAGCCGGCAATTCCTCCGTCTCCTATACTGGCTGCCAGGATTAACGCTTCTTCCATATGGAGCTTCTTGATACACTCTTGGGTCATCCATATTTGTCTACATTGTTTAAGCACTTTTAAGGAACATGTTTTATTCTTGTTGATGATAATTCTCAGTAAATTTGTCCCACATGCAACCGTACTCCCATCATGGATTGAATTCTTTTTTTTCTTTTTCCCTCAGTCTATGTTGTGACCATACGGTTCTTTTCTATGCGTGTCCATTTGCCTTCCTCCAATCTTTAACTACTTGAATTTTTTCGTCAGCTCCCCCTTCTGGCTATTAAGGACCAACTATCCAGTTATGGTCCTACACTGCCAAACGTGGGTCCGACTACTTCAATATTCTCGCACCATCTCTTCGTCGCTCTCTGATATGCTGTTCCAGAAATTATATGGATTGTCTCTAAAAATGTTCTGGAGGTTGGGTGTCTGCTGTCCAGTTTACCCCGTTAATGTCGAGTAATTAAAGTCCCCTACCACTAATATTCTGCTAGTCTGTTATGCTAGTCCCGATGTTTCCATGAGACAATTATCATCATCCTGCTTGTTGCTTGGAGCTGCGAAAAACTGCTCCTAAAGCTATCTGCTCGCTTCCCATTATTAATTTGCACCACAAGGCCTCTTCAATGTTCCAAACTTTGCGCACAGCCCGTAAAGCAACTTAATGTTTTGTCTTAACATATATTGCCACACACCTCCAATCCTGTCCGAGCCCCTGTCTTGTTTATAGCCTCATAACCATTTAGGTTCACTCCCGATCCAGTACATTTTGATTAAACCAAGTTTCACAGTTCACAAACACCCACAGCGTTAAAAGCCTCACATTGCCTCTAATAAATCAATCTTCGTTAATAGGCTCCTTGCATTAATATCATACACTTGATTTTCTTTCCTCATCACAATTTTTTATAATATTTACAAAGCAATCACTGGTCTGCTTCCTATTCGCTTCCCCTCCGCAGTTCTGCTGCTGCCTGTTCATCGTGCAAGAAGGGACCGTCATTGATCTTGTACCTCGATCACTTTCACTGGCTTGCCGCGTACAATCTTGAGTGTCTGTTTCCCTTTGTCCATCTTATCTTTCATTTTCTTTCTCTGATTGCTTGTTTGTTTTCTTGGTTATGTCAGATAAGGTCGGATGTATAACATACATACATACTGTAACTGTTCCCTTTAACTCTTTTGCTCGCTAAGCATGTCACTTTCGCAATCTGTTCGCGTCATTTCCACACTTAAATAGCTATTGTCGTTCAGTCGATCGGCATGAGCTCTGTCTCCTGGTGGTATGTTGAACATTCTGCAGGAGCTGTTCAACTTTTCCCCACATCTCTCTTGTGTTCTCGTGGCTTCAGTCAGGATGCTTACCACGACCCTATTTGTCCTCTTCTCTCTTTGAAAGTGCCTCTCTGATTCTTCCCTGCACTTCTCCGTCACTCTGCAAGGGTTGTCGGCCTCGACTCCAAGTTTGTTCAGGATCGTCCTCATCTTGTTCATTTTCTTTTCCCACTTTTCAGTGCATTGCTCCAGTGTAACTTTTGTTTGTTTTCCAATATTCCTTGTCCCTCATTGATCGTCTGATTATTGGTCTCCAGTTTTTCTTCCATATTCTTCATTTTCTTCTCCATCTGCTCCTGCCTTGACTCATTTTTAGTATCTCCTGTTGAAAACTCCCTGTTCACCTTTGCGACATTTTTGCATTGCCATGGGGTTAGTTCTTTGTCCCAATATGGCAAAATTTTTCAATCACTTACAAAAGACTCATTACTGATTCCCTCATCCCCCACCGACGATGAACACCTGTGAAGTAAAACATCACATCTGACAGCTTAATCCATCTCTGCCACGTTCCTCCAACATGATTCACAGTTAATCATTGCCTTTCTCAACCTTAGTCCGGTTTATTTATTCCTCGTGTTAACCCCTGCCAATCGTTAAGGGTAAAATGTCAGTGGCGTATACTCTAACTACATGCAATAAACCAATGTATTGTTAGTGTCGTTCGTATTTCGTTCGTTCGTTCAATAAACCATGAACACAAGACGAACGAACTAACTGACAACGAACAAACGGACGGAGAGACATGATGAATTGTAAAGCTGCTTACCCGCAGCCAGAAACTTGCCCACGCTCCATGGTGTGTCCGAGAGTAATTTCACCGTGAATGGCGAGGGAGTGGGGTGAGGGATGGTGTAGCAATACAATCCCGACCTAGCCACCAGGTAATTCTATTATTTCTTCCTCAATATGTCAACGTTTATCACGAGTGTTTCACAAGTATCACGAGTTGCTACGTGTATGAAGGCGGTAAGCACACCACTATTAACAAAATGTACGTGTCCGCTGAGTTTTTCCCCCCCTTTGAAAAGAATAACCTAAATTTTTTCTTCATTGCCTGATTGTGAGGGATGCATTCCTTGTCCCTGGATTCTATTCCACCCTAATCAAAAGTACAAGTATGGTGTTCATTCGAAGACATCTGTCAGGTTTTCATCAAATTTTCTTTTTCTGAACTTCTCCCTGTGGCCAACCATTCAAAAAAGGGTTTCAGACCTCAAATGTGGTTGGCGTCCTAGCGTTGCTGCAGTTTCTCCAACGCTGGGACCGGTCCACAAACCTTTTCAAGCTGAATTCCTAGTACTGGGGATTGATATCTCTGTCGACTGTGAGAAGGAGTCTGCTTGGTACTTTATAGCGTACAACCTAATGCTATCATCAAATATTTTACCCATCTTCATCATAACTAAAAGGTTCTCCTCCTGGGTATAGTACGAGATTTGATTTGATTTGTACTGGGGTTCAGGAAGCCCATTGCGGCTCATCAAGACACTGGCCGTATTGATCGTGTGAGCACCGGCGATACTCGCTTCTTTCTCAGCTAGTTCTTCAGATTTAGAGGCAAGGGTGTAACCATCCCAACCTGCTCCAAGGACTGCCGTTTACGTCCCATCTCCGAAAAGACTATCAGTTAAACTCCGGACCCGACCACTTTCTCAGAACCTGGAGGGAGCGGAAGTTTCAAGTTTCCATGTGATGGCTAACAGCCGACATACGAGACTATGCAATATCCCGTAACAAACCCCAGTACTCCGAAAATCCACTGTTCCCACAGCGGAACCATGAGTGAGACCAAGAACCCGTCGCCCATCGCAACTGCATGTAACACGCCAGCCCATGAAAATCGGTCCGATATATTTTTGGTTGTAAATTGTCAACCAGGGGGATATACACTAATTTTTTCAAGGGGGGGGGGGGTGTGACTCATTTGTGAGACCGACAAGATTTTCATGAGACATGATTCTTATTATCGGTATTGTACGGCAGAGGTGGCGCCAGCGTTCGTGAGGTTGCTCTGGGTCTCCGACTGGGTGGCCATCGTTTCCGCTAGTGATCTTGTTGATAACTGATCTGGGGGAGGGTTTAACGGGAGGGGGTGTCCCCTCCCAGTTTGGGAATTTTTTGGAAAATTTAAACCCCTCAACGCCAAAATGGTGCTATCCTAGTACGATATTCTAGTATGACTGACCTATTACAATATTCATTTTTCTGCCAACATTTTCCCGACCGACGTACCGTGTGTTAAGATAATGTGTTCAGAAACGGTCTGTAACCTTAGCTAAATGAATACCTGTGGCACTCATCTTTGGATTCACTATAGGATTACTATGATTGCTGTACCTGGATATTAGTTATGACACGTTATTTTTCGAATTGCTTGGACCTAAATTCACAGAATGATGACTGGTACATGGAAGACGGAGGAGAATTAGCATTCACATTATGGTCTTGCATAGCCCAGAGCTGCTACGATATTTAATAATTGTCCGTGTGGCTGAAACTTGGCTCACATGTCCACCACAGTTAAATAAATGTCCTGCACTCCTCGGACGTGCGCAACGCACCTATTTTTTTTCTTCACTTTTCTCCCCGACCTTTCTCGGCTTCGGGGGGTCCCGACGGGGGGGGGGGGGCTTCTTCTCCCGCTGCCCTGTATTGTACGTCGATTTTTCGAATGTTAGTTTTATCAGGTGGTACGAATATATCGAATTTGATTCATGAGATGTGGAACGACTTTCATTTTTCTTTACTTAACTCATGTCTTCACTACCAGGAATTCCAGAACTGGCAATCGCAACATACATACACACTGCAATTTAGATTTTGACCATCTAACGATTTTATACATAAGTTTGGACATGCAATTAGGGGGAACACAACCACAACCCAATGCACTACGCATATATCAGCACATAATATAGGAAAAAGCTGCCTATTTGCGCCGACCCCCATATCGGTGACCCCGCGACACACTGTTAAGGCGACACACTTAGGCAAGTCCCTGCCCCTCGATCACAATTGCTTCCAATCAAGCCATCTGTGAGAATCAACCTCACAAGCCAGTGGTCAGTAGGTCCCGTATTCGTTCTTGGCCCATGACAGACGTAAAAGAACGTTATTGGTACAGTCAAATCATCATCAGAGGTACCTCTTAGTTAGAAATACTAGTATGTCATGGCTATAAATCAATTAATGTTTCACCTAACTCGAGCGGAAGCGACTTTTTTGTCGCCAGAGACCGATTCTGATTTCACAGGGGGTCACACGCCCCCCTTCCCGTATTTACGCCCCTGAGTGTCACTGATACCACTCTAACCGATCTTCCGCCAAAATATTCTGGGCGTTGAATTTATAATTGATCGGATTTTATGATGATAACTTAATACGGTGGAACATGCTGCATTATTTTTGCTGATTCGCTTCGAAGCACTCCTTTCAGACATTACCCGTCAGTCGTTCTTCGTATAAAAAATCTATTTCCTGGTCCCTTGAATGCGAGTTCGTTGTGATACACTGATATATGACCCTGAACCTCACTTTCTTTTTGGAAGGCAATTATGCATTGTCACTTGTGTTATGATTTTGTGTTGTGACAGGTGGGGTTCTACAAGGAGATATAGGGCCTCCCAAATTCGTATAAGCCCCCAACTCGTGTTCACGAGTGCTCGAAAATGATAAATGTTTCAAATTGGGCAATGGGTAACGCGTCATTTTTTTCTTAGTTTAGTTTTAGTGAAAAGATCAGGACGGACGAAATCCTCATGAAAACCCCGAAGCCATGACACCCAAAAGAAAGAATATCCTAGATGGCCTGAAGATTCGCCACACTCGGCGGAAAAATCAAGCCGTTCTTAACTCCTTCCACAAATAGTGAAGGGAACGCCCTCGAATCCATGAACATTTTAAAGACCCTTAATCAAAAAATCACCTCTAATCTCAGCTCCATCGAGTTAGACTGTGACGCCATATCTTTCCTCGTAGGTAAATCTCACTAAAAGACAGTTAATTTTCGGTGTACCGGCGTGACCCAGTGAATTGTGACATTGTATAAAACTTAACTTATAGATAGCTAGAGAGGTAATAATTGCAATGCACAGTAAGTAGTCTACTGATATTCACTCGGACTATACTTCACGCAATCAAATCGCTTAAGTTGCCGAAGTAATAGAGAAAACTGCGTCAAATGACGCCCTGTTCTATGTCCGTTCGAAATTGGCTAACAAGCGAATTAAGGCTCTAACAACTACACATAAAGTCGGCAAAAGTAACAACACCACACTCGAAGAGGTATATAGTCAAAACCCCGATGGAAAGGCAAAGAAGACTAGCGCATGATCGAACAAGTCAAAGTAATGGCCTTCCCCATTAAGCTCATACACAATAATGGGAGGCTGACAATAAACAGTAGCCTAAGGTAAAAAAAAAAAGGCTAAATAACAACTGGTAGGCAGTTGCCGCTACTTCGAATAAAACCTCTCGCAAAGGAGGCGTCAAGAAATGTAAAACACCAGTACAGTGAACCGCAGAATCCGGGGCATATACCAACCACGGCTCAAGGCCCAGTCACACCCCGGCCGACTCGCAGTTCTATAAATACCAAGCTCGCCGTCCCAGTAACAGAACATTACAGCGTAACAGAAGCAAAGCATTCAGTAACAAAAAAATAACGTTGGGCCCGATAGTAAAGGTGTCGATTACAGCGCCTGTAACCGCAGTACTACTACAAGAATTTACAGACACATGAAATGGATGTGAAAATGATGTGTATTAACATGGGTAATTTATTCTTAACCTAGTAAGTATAATTCATTCGCAAAACATTGGAATAGAGATGACAGGAAACTGTAGTCTCCACAGTCTCCAAAATTCCGAAGCGAATATAAGAATCAAGTTACGCGCCGAGGGTGATTAACGCCACCGGCGAGCACATCCACACTGAGCTTTGATAAATAACCATCCGTGAATAGTTTAGCTTGGATACCAGCAACTCAGAAAAGGTATTGGATCTTAGTTGATTGGTTTCCCTTGTAAAGAATGTCGTCAGGGCTGGTTTGAGCAGCGGTGAAGACCGCACCTCTGTCCGAGTTATGAATCCTTTTTTTCTTTTCTTCAAAAGAAAAGAAAAGAAGTAATTGAAAACGTTCAGCGGAGGGCCACTGAATTATTCACTTTTTTTTTAATAGATTTACCTCACGAGGAAAGATTAGGGCGTCTCAGTCTACTTTCGATGGACCTGAGACGATTCAAGATAATTTGATTCAGGTTACAAAATTGTTCATGAATTCGAGGGCCTTCCCTTCCACATTTTTTTTTTAGTTTTCTTCAACGTTACCACCAATAGGGGTCATTGCCTCAGCTCCGTAGGCAAACGCTGTAGATCGGACAGTCTTCCATAATTTCCTTCTAAGATTAGTCAAACACAGTCAAACAGTTTTTTTTTCCCCTAACACCATACTCGTGTGGAAATAAATCGACCATTTATTTCCGAATAATGGATTACAACACGTTGCAGACAACACTAGTACATAATTGACTCCTGGCCTGTAATTACAGTCCGAGACCGATTGCCTTCTGATGGGAGAAACTTTGCTCTCCTCCCCAACCATCCCGAACAACACCTGCTTGCAAGGTTCCGTTGAAAATCATAGCTAATTGGGCATACGACTGGTTGGTAACAAATTCATTAGGAGGGGGTAAACTCCGTCTGGACGGGCAGGAGCTTTACACTTTTGAGTTTTTGCAGTTTTTCTCGCTTTATATCAGCATCAGGCGACATACTTGGTTAGCCCATAGCATTATGAGGCACACCATCCACGAGATCGCTGGAATTACCCAAGTTCTCCTGAGTCAATAACGACGAAAAATAGTTATCAAGAATGTTAGACATCTTCTGACTATCGCTAGTTGCATTACCCGAATCGGACACTAACGGTTAACCAATGCTGACCTTGACTTTCTGCTTCCCCTTAATCAAGAGAAAAACGCATTATCCTTTAATATTAGAGAGGCAACATGCCTCTCGAAATCGCGCTTAGCACCATAAACTGAACGTTGGACTAGCTTTTCCTGAACTTTGAACCGATCAAATCAGACGAGGAACCAGTATAACGATAAAGTCGCAAAATGTGCGTTACGTTTTGATGGCCCAGAAAATTCTCCGCTTTCGTCTCTCCAGCTGTTTGTTCTAAGTGTGACGCTTTTTCCGAGGAACGTAAACTTCATTATCTCTCGTTAACTTTTAAAACGAAACACTCCCATGTGTAAACAACATTCAACGTCCACCAATTTAGCCCTACATTACTAGAGACTCCAAAAATCTCATCCAAATCGCGGCCCTCGAGAATAGGAGAGGTTCACCACTCTGTGGAATAGTGACATAAGAATGTAAGACACATCGAAAGTCTATAAAATCGTGATCCCTTGCACCAAGCTTACATGCCGCCGTTAGTGCGCCTGCTTATAAGTCACACCATATATTTCCTCCTCAAAGTCTCGTAGAACGTTGAACATATCCCGCAATGTCTGTGCTGGGCTTTTATCTGGCATCACCAGCAACTATTCTTCAGCGTCGCCACCACTTTTTCAATTAGTTACAACACGTGCATTGCACAATTTTCCTTTTGTCTAACTTGCTTTCTCGACACGGCGTCGTCCCTGTCATAGGTTTTTACTGTCGACTGTCAAATTATTGTCCGTAAAACTAATTTGGTAACCCACACTAAACTATGAGAACCTTCAGAATGAACAGCTAATATATATCACAAAAACAACCCCAACCCCAATGACAACCATATTAGAAGATCCAGCAATCAACACCGCTCGCCTAATCGAAACTGCGCCGTCATCACCGTAAAGGAGGACTAGTCATTCTACTCCAGCTACCAAAATGACACATGATAAGTGGATCAGTTCGTAAATTTCGCGGAATTTTCTCTTGTTTCCTGATTTAATACAGTTAATGCTAAAACTAATTCCCATTGGTTTCCATTAATGTCATTCCAATTCAGCTTGGCTTTGGAATCTCGCGGCACCCCTCCCTATTCGGAAATTTTTTCGCATAACCTTAGAGTCGTGTCAACAGTAATTAATTACCCCTGATACTGACGAGAGTATATAGGCGCAGCTGTGCCGTCCACTTTGTTAGCTTTTACAACAGAGCAAGCAGCGGGCATAATAATGGTATTTACTATCCTAATAGCTTCCACGAAGACATTATCCTAGAAACTTATACGCATTTAAAGTCTATATATTATTTTTATCAGATGTAAAATGATATGCCAGAAGTTAATATATGGCCGAGAAAGGGATATATTATCAGAAAAATATATTTTAATCTATTGTTAAAATTATGCGATGGAGACATTTATCCCTGATTTCAAGAAAGATTCATGTTGCCACATCAAGATAGATGTTTGTGTATTTTATTTTTATGATTATGAAGAAAGCAGATCCTGAATAGCCTCCAACGGGGCTATTTTTTCAAAGTGGTTTATCATATGTGATGCATGCTTGGTAGAAATCGAGGGTCCAGAATAAACGAATGAAGTGCATCGCAAGTGGTTCCATTCCTTGGAGTGGTCGCGTAAATTGTGGGAAGTTGGAACACCGATGAACGGAGGCATGCTGCGCAATTTTTTTCTCTGGTAATTGAGCACCAGGGCTCTAGAATGTCACTGTTTAGGGGATATTATGGAAACTACTTGATATGTCCGACATTATTTACTATTTACACCATCACCATGCGTTCAACGGCAATAGCACGCGGCAACGGCGCAAGAGCTTTAGGCCATATTACCTCAATCCAATCCTTGACTTCGAGCACAGGTGGGCAAATTCATGGAATCCGTTTGCCTTCAACTTCCTCATAAAAAAAAAAATACCCTGCTAGCCCGCATCGCGGCGATTTTTCTTCTGTGTACATGCTGATTGGTTACAAATACAAGGACTCACCTTACTACTAATATTTACGGTCGGTTCGATTAATTAAGATCTCGGATAATAATGGACGCAGTACGAAATCAGTTGGAGGGCCGTCCAACTTGATTGAGTCGGCAATTACTAGGGGCAGGGGATAGGATTGCAAACCTTGTCTGCAACGGCACCTAGGCCGAATGCTCCCCCTTAACCTCCCAGTAACAGGTCCCAACTCAAAATGTTATTGTTATATTTAACATATGCCAAGTGAGATTCAGCAGGAGTGGCATCCCTGTTCGGCCGCGAGAGAGCGGGGGATATGAACGACTATTTGTCACTCGGGGATCGGGTCCCAGTTTCAGGCCAGTACTGACAAGGACTCAGTGAGTAGTAGATGCCGCAAACATTTCAAGTTCAAGTTGAAGGTTTCTGTCGTAGTTCGGCGTACGCGTTGGTGCATTGCAGCATGGCGTGATGCTTCGCCAGTGGAAACGATGAACACTGAAACGACTGAAACTGAACTACGTTAATATATATTTTTTTTCGTTGATAATATAAATATGGTAGAGCAAACAAAATTTCCGCCCGTTGCCAACATATATTTTGTTGGCAAACATCTCAGGTTGGCAAAGACTCTTAATAATAAAAAAATTAACGTTTAATAAATAATTGTTAAGAGCCAATAAAATTTCATTTCAAAAATATTTTGTTGGTCAAACATATTAGTGTGGCAAACAATTATTTGTTCAAATGAAATGTTTCTACTATATTTCTGTCATTGGGAACTTATTCTTTACGACATTTTTCCATCGGAACATATTTTGTGCTTCCGACATATTTTTTGAGGGGACATTTTCCATTGTGATAAATATTTCACAATCAGAAAATTTTTTGATATTTGGCATATATCTTCTTTCTCCTGATATATATTTCCCTTCTCTCTCGCGCCATAGTTATATTCGTTACGTGATGGGCCACATAAATACATTTTCTTTTATCAGTTATAGTTACCTTCCAGGCCGCTTCGGGATACTACTGGGCACTATACATTGCTAGTATTGATCTGATTTGTAGTCCTACTAAAACTCGATAATAGTCCGTGGATATATGGCGGTTTATGGCATATAATAAAACCTTGACACCCAAGTCCATGATCCCTTTAATAGCAGACATATATGGGTATTCGAATATTAATGATTTTATTTTTCTAAAAGAGCAATTATCGTCTTGGCCATAAACAACCTGTTCAAGGAATGGACGCGTCCCGTTTGTATCACCCACCCCAAAACGGCATACGTGCATGTATGCCACTATATTTTACTGTATCACTTCTCATGACAACGATTACCTCATTTCGGCATTGAGAACAGCCCTACAAATGTCATTGTCGGCTTCGCGCCAGTTTTCTATTACATGAATAACCCTTTTCAACTGTTTCAAGACATGAACTACATCCATGCTAGAGTGCATCCCCTTATTGTTTTCACTAATTTTTTGAGTTGCTAACTGCTCTTGTGTCAGAGAACACCTTTTGGAATAACCGCACTTTGTAGGCTTAGTCCTTGACATGAGCTCTGCAATATATGACAGTTGTGTGCTCTTTTAATCGTATGATCATCTCTTTGAAACATGAAACGCTGTTGACAATTCATATCTTTCCCCCGCAGGCTCATAATCGTCTCCAATCATAAATTCACATGAGGCAGTGGTGATTTTATTCTCGAAAGCACGTCGCCGAAGCTCTTGGTATTCTATTGTTTCAGAACCGAGTGTGAAATGAAGTAGCTATTGCTATGGGTCTTTATAATGTAGGGGCCTTCGTCTCTGTCTGATGTTCTCTGTATATATACTGCCTTGATTTAGCCCAGATGTCTGTAATATTGTCTATAAATCCCTTATTGATCGGATATACGCGTCACAAAAAAGGCAATCAATATGGGCAGTATAGGATTTATCGATCACACAGTTCTCATTTTTTTTTGTACCGAGTACCAGTGAAGTATATCTTTAAACTCCAGCTGGGTATTTTTCAATGTAGAAGTGGTCCACGTCCGGCGGTTTTTTCTCCACATTTCACTCTGTATGTCAGTACTATGTATCCTACTAGGGGGAAAGATAAATTCCGAAATCAGAATCCGAATATAAAGGCAATGGTACCCGTTAAAGATTTTGTGGACAAAGCTCTAGGAATAATATTCCAAGCTTCTATGAGTAATGTAAACCAACCACACGGTACATTTGTTCACTTAAATACTTAAATATATAATCAAATATTAAATTTCATAAAAGTACCCAGCGCTGCTAGCTCTCACTCATATTTAATCAGTCATACCATCACCTGCTATAATTAGGCGCAGGGAACCAATTGTCTTGTTAGGCGTGTTGTGGGGTTTCCAACTTCTTCAGGCGGATGTATCCTCCCACTTAACAATTTGACAACAAGCCGAAGAGTAGTGCAAAACGGCCGCGTTATTAGTCGTTAACAAACTGAGCACTCCTATGACACGGCAGTTTATGGGCATCTCCCCTTCCCATTCCATTCTTAAACCATTATGTTGTGTCTTCGCGTAGAAGGTCGATGCTGAGAAAGGAAACAATTCTGATCCCTTTGGAACTCAAGCCTTGGCTAACCACCCACGCCGCTCAGAACAGGATATATTCTGTAGATTGGATCTCGCCCATTATGATGGTTTTTTCTTGCAGAACAGAGGATAACCCAACTGTTTGAAGAGCTCAGAATAGGTTACCCGGAATTCACGGATTTTTATATCAAACAGAGCTGAAAATCTGATGATGATATAACGTAACTGATATTCCACTCTCCTCCTCTCTCTCATCAGAAAAAAACACTAATTCAATTCAGACCTGACTTACGACAAAAACTCCACCACAATCCCCGGATTGTGGCTTGCGGACCTTAATTGTTCCCGAACAATACGGAATAATGACCTTCGGTTGTGGGAATTGACACCATCTGCTAATACTCCGCATCTGCTAACAATCTGCTTCCATCGACGTCAGGACTACGCTCTTGGACCAATGTCCGAAACTCATTTCAACTTGATCCTCAATTTACTTCGATCCTTAAGAGCACATTCAAAATTATAAATTAGCTAGCCCGATAACTACTAAATGTCTTTTAACTGAATGGACCCAACCCCATTAGGGTTGAAAACCATCCCAAAAACAGTCATCCCCGATTGAAACATTCCGGCCATCGTGTGAGAAACAATGATTTATGAAAATGCCGTCTGATACCTATTAACAGTAGTTTCAGCTGTATTCGCGGGGATTGCTTTAGATTTCGAATTCACATACACATTGTAGACAGGTGCAACAGTTACAATTACCGTGAAAACAGGGGCGGCGCCAGTTTTCAATAGGGGGGGGGGGCGAACGAAAGAAACTTGTCGATTTACTATCTAAGAGGAAGCGCCACCACGGTTGGGCGCGGAGAGTACCAGAAATTTTTTGGCCGCCTGAAGCTCCCAGAGACAGGCAGATCGCCTCTCTGGGCCGTTCATCGACACTGAAAATATCTCCAAGTTGGCTTTTTTGTCTGTCATTTTGTAGTAATGGTATTTTTATTTGAACTTTTCCTCACTTTTATGATGGAGAGGGATGTTCCCGAAGACCAGCATCGACACCGCAAGCAGTCAATAATGATCAGCATTACCACCCCCCCCCCCAAAAAAAAAAAAAAAAAAAAAAAAAAAATCGGATCGTGAACGGAGGGCCTTCAGTTACAGTGCCGCCTCAATGCGGCAAAGACGTAAGATTGTACTGAACCTTGTACTGCCGATTGTTGGACGAAAATAACCGCTGGAGTAGTAATATGCGGATGGGGTGGCCGGTAGGCGTTCCCCAGCCGAATACTGATGAACGCCTCCTCTGAAGTCGACAGCCCCCCAACGGTACAAGTAGTTATATGCGTGTCATACAATCGCGGTCAAAATGAAAATTGACGAAGGGGAAAACCAGACACGCGGCGAAGCGCACGTAAATTGTGTTTTTTAAACTTACATAAGTGTTTTTAAAAACTTCACTACAAAATTTTTAATTTTTTTCACAAGGATTTGATTGGGGGGACGTGACCCCATCTTTGAAGAATTGTTAGAATCCGACAAACTTAGGTTTGTTACAGTAACTTGATGGTGCATTATATCGGGTCAATGGAAATGTGACGAAGAAAAACACTGGCACAGCGAGCGAAGAGACGCGGAATTTTGGGTTTTTTTCATACATAGTGTTAAAAACTATTCACCACAACATTTTTTTTCAAAATAATTTGATTGGGGGAACGTGCATCCCCATCCTTGAAGGTTTGTTCGAATCCGACCAAACGTGAAGTGATCAGGCATGGCATTTCGGATATTGAATTGAAATGCACTTGTGATGTAGAAAACACAACCACGCGCGCGAAGCGTGCGACATTTTTTGGGTTTTGATTGACCTAAGTGTTAAAAAAAACTATCACCACAACATGGTTCATTTCACAAGGGATTGATGGGGAACGTGCCCCCCCCATCTTTGAAGATTTGTTGGAATCGAAAAAAACTTGATTTTCGGAATTACAAGTAGATTTCATTGCGTGGCTTATAATCGGATGAAATGATAATTGATGTAGAAAACACACCGACGCGCGCGACGCGCAGACATTTTTGGGTTTTGATTACCTAAGTGTTAAAAACTATCACAACAAAATTTTTCATTGGGGATTTTGGTAAAACATTGCCCCCCCCCCCTCCCCCCAAATCTTGCTAGATTTCGTTCGAATCCACGAAAAATTCATGTTTGGTTACCATGGAAATTTTGAGGCGTGGCATTAATCGATCAAATGAAAATCTGACGAAGAAAAAAACACAGCCAGTGCGCGCGTGACGCGCGAAGATTTTTGGGTTTTTTATTTAACTAATTACTAGGATTTTGATTGGGGGAACGCGGCCCCCAATATGCCCGAAGGACTTGTTTGGAACCGCTGAACTTGATTTTTGGTACGTTAGATCCATGCGTGGGAATCATCGGATCAAATGAAAACTGACGAAGAGAAGACAAAGAAAACAAGGCCACGCGCTGGCAAGAGCGCGAAAAATTGGATTTTTCATTTACACAAGAGTTAAATACTATCACCACAAAATTTTTCTCCACAGGAATTGATGGGAAGAACGGCCCCCCCCCCCCCCAATTACGAAGATTTGTTCGAATCGACAAATGATAGTAGTAGTAGAAACATATATAGACACCTCAGCCCACCCCACCCCACGGAAAATAAGGGCGTAAAAACATCGTTCAAACGATTTATTTTTTCGGCCAAAACCCATAGGGGGGGGGGCAACCGCCCCCTTGCCCCCTGGGCGCGCCCTGACCGTGAATCTTGACAGAAAATCTAAAAACGAGGTTGCGTTAGGGCTATGGAATCCATAAATGCGGAGCAGTGTGCGGTGTGTGTCTATGAACGGCAGTTGCGAGTTTTGTTTCTTCACAAGATAACTGAATATGAGATGAAAGGGACCACAAAATCTGAATTGTTCATGAGGATTACAAGAGTTTCGCCGCGTGTCGTAGCATGACTGCCAGCATTATAGTACGCGTAGTACTTTTGTTTGCCGCATCAGGTTTCTTACATTTTATTCGGGTTGATTTTTGCTTTCTTCCAACTTGTCTCTATCTCTGTAAACCAATTGCAACTCATTTAGGCACGTTCCATGGCGTATACGACATCCGCATCAATGGAAGACTGGCCTTATTCAGCTAATGTGCACATTAAACCGAAAGTATTTCACTTAAATCACGCCAATTTCTGGTTTATTACGTGATCTTTATCCATAGAACGTGGCGCACTTTCATCTCTGTGTACTGGATATTCCAAGGACCTCCGGTAATTAGTCCCATTTGATACCCTCCAGCATCCTTGACAGTCAAGTAGTGTTTCCGTTTTATGTCTGCATCAGCACCGTTGACATTGAACCACCAGGCACCACGGTTACTTGAAGCCAACATGATAAGGGCCAGAACCCGCATTGTCGCGAATTCGTGGGTACGAAGGATTCTTTCAGTGGGCCTGCCATTGCGTCATAATCTGGATAGATAAGACACAAATGGGTAGGCCTATCCAAAAAATTGGAAAAAGTGGAAATAGTGGAATATGTTCAAATGTTCAAATGCTCTATACTATGGTTTTGGAATGCGTTTTTTCATATTGTCATTGCCTTGAAAATAACCTCTAATATTGTTTATTTAACACAAGCCTTCGAAAAGGAGTTTGAAAATTAATTTTTTCTGTTGTACTATTCGTGTTGGCTGTAAGATGGAAGCATTTACTGGTCGTTTGATGGAACCCTATTTTCGAAAACACCTGTGTTTGCTCGGATGTCATCATATCCAACGATCCAACATTTACCACAACACATGTGGTGCCATGTGCTACTGATCTCACAACCTACGAGGGCGATGTAAGGTATCATAGGCACTATTAAACGGCAACAGCTATGTTATACACGAATATGAAACGGAGGATAACATGAGCCGCGGAATTTGTTTAGTGTGATTCCTTGGCACTATCCGGCATAGTACTTTGAACGTTTACACCCAAGGAAAAAGATAATTACCAGAATGCGTGAATCATAGTACAAAAAGCTCTGGATAATAGGTAGCAATATTCATTTACTCAAAACGCTCCTAACCCTAGGAGCCGTTCCCCAAATAATATTATTGTTCTTCCTTCGCTTCGTTTACAATTCTTTTTATTTAAACTTTTCAAATGGGTTACTCGGTTAGCATGTAGCTATCTTCCCCCGAGGGCCCTAATACAAACAACTGTACACACAAAAACATGAATAACACGGCCAGATGCATCGAACTTCCACCATAATATGTCGAACTAGCCTAGGTTGTCCGCTCGACTGAGCTAATGTACACAAACTACTGAAGAATTTCATGAAATGGCATAGGATATGATAACCGCCTCTCCTAATCGATCATGGGGGAAACACCACTCAGTTTAATCTTGGATCGACAAGCATGTTTTCACTTGAACCAGCTAAAAGTCTCAACATTTTAACGTTTCTAATGTTTCCCCCCTAAAAGCTGATCACACTCATTAAAAAAATACAAAATTGAGACTCCTGCTATAGCTGAAATACCCACCAAGTTTGGAATCTGACCAACCGCATTTCCTGACTAAGCTCTTCAAAGTATGCACAACCCCTCCCCCTTCATCTCACCACACACCGCCCCACGAGTGACTGTCATGGTATCAATGATTTATTATTCACTCACAGTAGTTAACGAATCAAATGTCGCGTTTGTAAACAGTACACTCCCGAAAACTCAAGCTATTTTATTGTTTGAACAACAAACAGAAATGTCGTCGTCTGTTTTTTTTCTTGTTTTCTTTTTCAATATAAACATATTTGTTGTCTGATATAAATGCAGACGTTCCATATCATATGGCTGGGTTACATTGAAGGGGCATATCATTAGCATTTCGGGTGCGTCGGGGCTTTGACTTGGCTGGACAAGTGAACGCTCTGCACAGTTTCTAGATGCATAAGATGCGTTGATACTAACGTGCAGCTTTCTGGGGAGATATTCGCCCAGATCACCATTCCATCCAAGCTCTTCTCACACTAATGCGGAACAGGGTGTACTTGCCAAAGTAGGCACACCGCCATGATTATTCATGTCGATGCGAATCTCAATATTCTTTCTGTGATGTCAGATAATCAGGTTGTCGTTACCGAGCAGAACTTCTCGATTCAAGAATCCTGACCGCCATTCTTGTACGTTTCCAATCGTACAAAGTAGACCGGAGCCGTCCTTCGGCGTTGAAAACACCTGTTCTTGAAATCAAAAATGTTCGAGTTTAATATAGAGCGACATAAATTACACTAATATGATCGAATATTCGATTGAAGGGGCCATTTTTCGAAACCCGACAGCACTGGAAATCTGGTTATTCGAGCTTCTTCTGTGATTGGAAGATTTTTTAATTTGAATCTGAGTAATGACGCTTCCTCTCAAGGTAGTCATGTGAAGACTGTTCATATCATACACTACACATGTTAACATCCGAGCCTTTTGTAACCCCCGGAGAAAGAATACCACAAATATATTCAAACAAACTTGAATAAATTTTGTTTCCGGTTTCTACCTACATTTCCAGTCCCAATTTGTCGTTAACAAGAGTATTCAGATATTTACGTCCTCTGCTAAAATAGCTTTCCGTGATGCTCCCTCTCTTACGGCCGCGAAAGAGTGGCCGATCGTCTAAAAATATTAGCTGAGAATTATACGGACTTGTATTTCCTAGTGCAGCACTAGGGATATAGGCATGACCAATGCCAGCCTCCTACGGCGATTGGTTGTTGTCAGAATCCTTGAATGGTCGCCGGAGCTCCCTCGGCCTGTATCGTGAAGACCTCCTGATGAATGTGGCCTGGTCATCCCAAGCGATCGACTACCTCCTGACATCTCGCGGATACTCGGGCTCTGGTAGTTAGAGTGGGAGCAAACCTGGTGGAGGCAGAGCGTAGTGATTGCATATGTATTATAACTGTGCAGCAATCATTGTCTCATACCAGTTGACTAGTCAGTTATGCCATTATCTAATTTCATAAGAAATGTCATAAGAAAGTGGTACTTATCTTCAGGTGCAGTGCCTGTTCATTCCACTCTTGCCAAACATGGACAGGTGGACAGGAGAGAATATCAGCCGTTTCGTACCGAATAATATCATTTTTTCAATCGGGAGCAACGATGATAATAAACACCCTTAATCTGACATACTGTTACAATAACTCGTTATTTTCTCACTTCGCTGAAACTATGAGTAAAAGGCTTACGATCCACCATGTATATTCTAACAGGAGGCAGCCTAATATGTATATGAAAAGTTTGGCAAAGTAGGTCACCATGCTGAAGTATCTTCAGCGCGCTGGCGCATATTGCACCAAACGTTTCGACTGCAGCACTGTACATTAGTATATCGGAGGTATTTTGATTCAATGTTTCCAAGAATATCATAGAAAAAAATGATAGAATATACGGTCTCGTTTTTTGTGACTGAAGGCATTACGTCCATTATGGTCGTTATGATAATTTGCTTGGCTCACAATAGATGAGAAGGTCGCTGATATTAGTTTTGCCCTCCTCTGTACTTAGAAAATTTCATGGATATTGAATATTAACGATATAAGCTTGTAGCCTTATAAAACGAGGAACGGAATACATATGATAACGACTCACTATCAGATCTCTCCTGCTCCTGGGGAGGTGGTCATCTATCATATCAAGTTCCTCTGATAATTAAAATGAAAGGCCGGATATTAAATATAATTTACTATATAAATACTGTGATAATAATGGGTTGCCTGGGCCTGCAACTTAAGCAAACATCTTAATGGTGCCTCTCAATAATTAGTGGAAGCCGAATTTAAAATCCTTTCTACAGCTAGCTATATCGTTAGTAACGACTCCGAGACCCACGTCAAAACACAGCAATGACCCCCAATTCAATTGTGGCTATCTGGTGAAGAACCAACGATGATGAATACGAGGTGCCGTTCTTCTGTTGGCATTCGAGAACCGATATACTACAATCATTGAGGCCTAAATCCCAAGCTGTGCCCCTCGTCCGGTCAGCTTATTTCAAGAAATAACTGATAACTTCTCCTGGATAAAGGTGCTTACTTGTTCATTATTTTCGAGTTACTAATTTCGAAACCGACGAGCTGTGCCGCCCAACTTTTTGTAACTTAAGAGCAACTCTATCATCATCAGCAGGTGACGTGATCTGGCACCATGACGGTATTTTGGAAAGGCACTTGATACAGTGTCAGGGGATATTGCCATTTCGCAACCTTGTTTCAATTATCCGGAAGGAATAATTTAACCATACAGCGCTAGTATTCGTGTGTTTATGATCTAAAATTTTGGAAAGATGGGCGTTGCGTTTGCCTCGTATTTTGTGAGCCGGCTGTAGTATTCCAGCTGGTGTTAGTATGTGCAATCAAGCAGTCACAAGTGCGGGCACTGTCAAATACATACACACCAGTGTGTAATACGTAACAGTCTTTTGTACATTGGCTTTCCGAGCGCTGGCTGGCTCTGTGACGCATACAATGTATCACCAAGCAACATCCAAACAAATGCTTATAATGTTTTTTCCCCCAATTTCACCCGTGAACTGGTTGGTACGTGGGAACTTGGCTGCTCCCTAAGCAGAATAATAACATCCAGGTATTTATGAATAAATATGAAAATTCATATCACTGGAAAAATCTACGACGCGTTTCCTGGCTCTTTTAGTTCGAACCGGCTGACCCCCCTGTGGCCTGTACCCGATGAACAAACTCATGCACGTGTAACAGTACTGCTTATTAGCGATGAAACTTGAAAAACTTGAAAGACTCCTAGAACGGCCGTCAATGGGTTAATCTAGTAACTTCCTGGTGAAATTTCTGTTCGCCGATTTTCAAAGGTTTTGATGGTGTAAGTTAGGAATTAGTTATAAGGGTTCCACAATTGTTTCACTTCTTCTGCGGACAATCTTTCCGTCTATTCAAATCCGACCACTTGTTATTCGAATTCCATAGTATCCTCCCGTTTCTTTTAACATTTCGAGCGGCCTTGCGACAAAGGTCTCCTCTAAGCCATCCATTCACATGCGTTGTTGTGATTCCTTAATAAAATCGGGAGTTCTAAAACAATCATAAATCATGCTGAGGCCAACCTTGAATGAATTCATGGGTGGCCGAGCAAAAGGAATCTTACGTCATGCACCATGCATATGTGTGTGTCTTGGCCGAATGTGTGCGTGACACCCTTGCAGCACGATACTAAAAGGACGCAAGCATGTATCAAGATCATTATGCACGTGATTGCTTCCATGTGCAGAGGGAAAAACCATATATTTTTTTATTTCGCAGTTCGGGGTCATTCCCACGGTCACGACGGAGTTAAGACTTGTCAGCACGAAATCTAATGATGCGAGTATCCCATTGATTTCATATTAGGTATTGGTTGCCGCTATATGAGGATGAACCCCAATTCCTGGTGTCTGAACAAAGTCTTAAAGGTCACCAAAGGGCAATCCTCCTATATCTTGTTACGGTAACAACATTTCATGTTTTAACATTCCACGTTCGCTCATCCGGTAACCTAATTTTACATCATTCGACCTAACTTGACTAATGCCCTTGTACCTCCGGGTCCTCTTTTTTGTGACGACCAGAACTCGTCTCCTTAAACTAACCAATAGGTATATACACAAACATTCTATAACACTGATATCACAGCGTTATATCCCATTGTCCCAGTGTTATTATGTATGGGCGCCAACACAATCTGAAACACCATAAATTTTCATATCTTCACCGCAACGAAACATTTTAGGCGGTTGTCGTATGGCGAATTTTGGTTCGTCTGTGCAAACTACATCTGGTGACCTACTTTTGACTTTTCCTCTGATCATTTGAACCTTCGATCCGATGCCCTTGTTGTCCCTACTGGTTAGTTCCCCTTGTGACGACCATATAGCCAATAAGCCAATTGCACTGATGACCGATTTACTCTCCTGCACGCTATCCCAAGAGGTCCTCGGTTTAGCGTCACTCACTTTTCTTAATCTATGCCGGACTTGTGGCCTGTTCATTCGTTTACTCAGACCTTCTGTTACAACTTCTCCTGTTGTGAGAGGATACATAAGCCTAAATAAGATTACTAAATGGTAGGGGAAGCATTGTTGAGCGTTGCCACATTTTCACTTCACAGCAAAGTCCACTCCCCCTCCCCACCGACAATTATTTTGTAGATGTTTGAAGAGCCCGATCGTGTATGCTTACATAAAATGTTCATTGTGAAATGTGTCAAATAAAAATCTTGGAAAAGGAGAATAGATGGAGTGTTTCTTTTTTTCTTGTGCTTCAGTGTTTCAGGGATCCTCGGAATTTCCGGATAATAAAATAATAATAATAATAATAATAATAATAATAATAATAATAATACTATAATAATAATTAATATAACAAGCGCAATATCCCACAGAGTACCAATGCGCTTACAGAAAGAAGAAAACGAAGTCCTAAAAAAGAAACAATAGAAACAGCAGACAAGAGTGAACAACGAAAGGAAGGCTACAAAGCTACAAGTGAAAGGCCCGAACCAAGAGAAGCGTTTTAAGCCTTGATTTCAAAGAATTCACACTATCCGCTGACCTTACAGAAATAGGGAGGCCATTGAATCAACCGAGCAGCAGCATGAGAAAAATATATTTCACCAGATAGCTGGCGAGATTAACAGAGTACACGTAGTAGCAGCTGGGTAAGGAACGAAAGAACGGCCAGGGAATATGCTTAGTCAATTTGTCGCTAATCTAGCTCGGACAATTATTGACGTTGCGAATAAATGCTTTAAAAGCAAAGAGCACAATTTGAGTTCGATTCTCTCTTTAATACGGAGCCAGTGCAAGTCTTGAAAGGGTCGGGCTGATGGTCGAACTTCCTTGCGAGTGATACCGCGCGCCGCATAATTTTGTACAGTTTGCAAGCGTTTAAATTTTGACTATCGGAACACCGAACAAGAAGGCTCTTACAATATCCCAACCGAGAGGAATGGACGCATGGACGATTATTCTGCAAGCAGACTCCGTAAGGAATTTCCAGAACGGCCAATGTTCCATGATAGTTTTCAGATTTAAACTACTATCAATATATGCGATAGCAACTAAAATACACAAATGATATCTTCCCCCTTTCATGTGGATCTGGGACAATTTATTCAACGCCGCCTACTAAATAAGTGGTTCCAACTTTCAAACGTCCCCCATTCAGCTTTTTCACGCAGGTGGCACGTTTTGCAACAGTCCTACGGATGTGCAGGACATCAGGTGGACAGTGGACCACAGCATCGCTGGGTAATCATAAACTTGCACTGCTATTTGCCTCTCCCCCCTTATGTTTCCGAAGAATGTATAATGAGTTAATGAGTTGTAAAATGCATCTGAAGTTTGACAATATTAAATAATTTACTTCTTTGCTAGCTACAAAGCTCTCCCTCGAATCTCAGGTATAGGCATCAATCAATCAACAGCAAAATAAAAAATTTCCTTCGATGCCATCGCGTCTGAAAGACTTGCAAGATTGACTCATCACAATCTGTTTTAGGCGATGTTGAACGAGCCCAACAAGACACGACATCTGGTAACAGACAATGAGACATAGTTGACCAAGTTGACGTAACCTGTGATAATATGGCCGAGCCAGTGAGTTACAGAAATACGGAGGCGCTACTGAACTCTGATTTAATTGTTGCCCCGGAATGGAAACAATTGGTATGCACTTAGCGGATTAAGGGCGGGCAAAAAGGGGTTAAGTGCCCCCGGCCCCCATATTTGGGGGCCCAGACATTTGGGCAACTACATTTAGAGTAAAAAACTGTTAAAATGTGAGCACAACAAATTGTTTCGAATTTATTATAATGCCCGTTGGTGTAAAGTTAGTACGCCTGTGCTATTCCTATTTCCGTTAAACTATTATCCCGAATTTCGAGTCCTTGAGAAACTACTGGTAATGAACGAGAACGAAATCAAATCGTCGCTTCCAATTTGATAAAGAAGTTGGCCGTCCGACCTCGGGGAGGGCCTATGTGGCGAATTGATTAAGCTCATTGAATTAGAAGTTCAGCAGAGCGTGGAACTTAACTAAAGCCCGACATTGTACAAGGCGATCATCGAAAATGGTGTGAAGGGACAGTTCATCCTAAAGGAAATTGCTTCAAGATCTACCTTTCATTGAGGGTATCAAAGGCAGCAGTGAAAGATCATTTTCAAAACTTGAGTTGATTAAGAATCACATGAGAAGCATAGATGCGCCAACAGAGGATTGGTGAACCTCAGTTGCTTTCTATTGAAAGTTACATTAAGAGGCTTGAATTACCGATAAAATCCTCCGATTTTGCAAGCATGAAAGTGCGGGAAAATACGGGCATTTCAAACAAGTGTGCGATTAACCCAGATAGGCTGCCGATTGCCAAAAAGTAATCTGTAGAATTTGTCTATGATCAACATTGAAAATAGGGCACCTGTGAAAATAATTTATTTCACGCGTATGGGCAGTATGCGCAGCATTTTTCATGTCAACTTGATAGACGGGGCTAGATCGGGTACCACCCAGACTGATAATGAAACTGGTATCATTTGCTCTCCGTTTGCGGATTTTGCTTTGGAGGATGGGGGTGGGGGGGGCAAGGCGAATCACTGGGTAGGGGCAGCGCCGTACCGAGTTATTTTTTAGGTTTTTTTTTTGGGGGGGGGGGGTTGAGGTTGCAATCCAAGGGAAAGTGCGCCCTCATAAATGGCCCTCACCCTCCCTATTGGCAAACTAAGTACCAATATGGGCCCTTGGAAGCATGCTGTGCTGATTTTTTGCAAAATAAAAACAGCTACAAACCCTTTGTGAACCAAAACAAAAAAAACGTTTCTTTAGAAAAATATTGACAATAGGGTCAGGGGGGGGGGGGGGTTTTTGACCCCCGTGGGTATTGTATTGCCATGCGTAGGGGCGAAGGAACTAGCGACGCAGAAGCCCTAACCCCAACGATTTTAACAACAAAAAACTCAGGCAGAGAAGTCTAGGACCGAATTAGGGCTGATTTATCGATTTTTCATTGATTGCCCGCATTTGTTTACATTATGCCACTTTTCTGTTTGGCCCGAATACCCCCAACCCAATTGTGCGGTCTTCGCGCGCGTTGATCGCTTCCTGTATTATGTCGTGTTTTTCGTACTGCACTGACTGCTGAAAAATTCGAGTCCAGGTCCTGAATTTGCCACAAGCCCCCAAAACGGCATAAGGTTGCAATACGCTTGGATGCGCAACTCGGAAGTGAATTAGGTTCGGGTACAGCACGCCATTGCCTACGGCAATGCATTCGACGAGATGCGTTATTTGCGTCGCATGCATAGTTCTCTCCACTCGTCTCCCTCAGGCTGGAAGTGAGGTTGTCGTGGTCATCTCATCGATTTTATCCTTATTTTAATTATTAATCTGCCAAACGTTTCCCGTATTGTGGTTCACAACGGTGGGATAGTCGCCAATCTATGGGTTGTGTGCAATTAAGTATGCATAAGTGGAAATTATAAACCTCAAAAAAATTTCCTCATATTCCTGCTTCTTTTGTTCTCAATACTCGTTTTTTATTTGGCAATAAAGGGGGTTACACATCCATTATTATAACAGGTAAACTGCCGCCCGGGAAAAAAGTGGGTTCTTGTCAATATAATCCTTTTAATGGCAACAATCGAGGGAGACATGTATCACACACCCGTATAAAGAGTATTTTTTTTTCTTTTTACACTACATATATGAGTGCCTGTTTCACAACTGTAATGTTTAGAGGGAATATTGGTCTGTAGTGTGTTCCGTAATTACTATGGGGCCCCCACATAACCGCGTGCTCCGGGCCCCCGACATGCTGAATCCGGCCCTGTGGTATGGTTACCGAAATGGTAATGTGTTTGAGATGTAGGCTGAGCCAATCACCGTATTGAAATGGCATATAAGAGAGAGCCGTCCACTCATACTGAGATGTCTGCAGAACTGCTGACGATTCGATAATGTTTCTGACCCCGTTTTGATAAAATTAGCGAGAACGTTATAGCATGTGTTTTAAGTTGACTTGAACTGTTAAAACTCCGCACAAGGAGGCAAATCGCAATAACTCACCTGGTTGAGAACCCAGCCAAGTCGGTGCGTAACTGTAACCACTAGAAATGATGCACCATAAGGGACAGTGTACGTATGCCGCATAAGTACTTATCTTCAATGTCTAAGACTTGACCACTTTGGAAAAAGAAAGACCAGCTACCCAACCACTCATAGGAAAGTTATTATGAAACACATGATATGAATACACATGAGTGGGTACAATAGGATGTAATAGAGTGAAAAGTGAACATATACTCACAGGTATACAGCGGATACAGCAGCACCTTCTGCCCATTGACTAACTAGTCAGCCATGTGACTGGTCATCTGCTCACATACGGTAACAAGGATTGTTGCATACTGCATACGGCGAGTTTTTCCGCCACAACCAAAGCGCTGTTTGCACGTGTTTCGCCAAAGGAGATGGCTTTTCGTATATGTTCTTTCATTACTAGTGTAATCAAGGTTGTTGGAAAGTGATTGTAGTGACCCAAATAGATTATACCTTTGGCTAAGAGTACATCTGGAGAGTAAAATGGGCGTAGGGTAAAATGCCCAGTAACCCATGTTAATAATATATTATACTGTTGCGGAATTGGGCGTAGTTTCCAGCACAAGTTTTTTTTGCTGAACATTTTTTTTTCCTCCACATCCTGTCTTAGCGGGAATCATCGTGCTAACTTTTGGGATCCCGTCGAGTTCCTGCGAAGTCCAACACTCCCCGATTATTGTGAGCAGTTCCGAAACGGCCCTTGCTTTATCAGTGCTGTTTGTTTTGGGTATTCCTGTAATTTTGAGGCATCTCTCCAGTCCTTGCTCACTGCCCATAGCGACCCCACGGATAAATCGGTACATAATTTTTCTGCTTTACGCTCCCAGACTCCGGAGTTCTAAATCTCAGATCCTGGTGTTCGGGATCTCTTGTGTTTCCTGGTTTCTGCCATTTCGTCCAATATAGCAGCTACATCTACATTATTGCAGCTCGAATTTTCCGTCCTATCCATGAACGATTACCCTCCGGTCTCCTGGCTGTAATGACTCGATCTGTTCTTACTTCGAAGGTCCCAGACTATTTTAACATTTGGTGTGCTGGTCACTGCCTCTGGTTTTGGCATCTGCTGGTCCCTCCAATGACGATCCCGTAGTTGTTTGCCGGTTGCCATAATGGACGACCGTAGCGACCGTTGCTGTTTCGCTTTTAGGTGTACTCGGTTCCTGAAAGGTTCTGACACCCATCGATGATGTTGATCCATGTCTCCTCTGATGTCCTGCATCATCCTGCTAGTACTTTGGCCCGCCGTGGTCACTTTCATTATGTTGGGTTGATTGCTCTTTGGTGCTTAGCGCCGGGTCCTTGAGCGGCCAAATAATCGTGGCCTCAGTCTCGACGTTCGAGGTCAGTACAAGTAAGCCATCCGTGCATCTCTCGTGTCACTTGGCTCCATTCGTTTCGGGTATTGCCATGTCGTTGTTTTTCTTCCACTTGGTACAACTCGGCGGTGTCTTCCTATTATTCGCGTTGCATTTTCGCATGCTCACAACCTAATCATCACTGTATTACGAGATTCTCCCCATAGCTCTATCAATACTTTCCAATTTCTAATCTGTCCACTCTTCGAGAAGATTTAGACGAAGTTGACCACGACATCAATTATTTCGGAAGCATGTTTGCGGAAAGGAAAACGATTAATTTCAGTTTTGTCTGGAAAGAAAATTACTAAATTGTTTACAATTGGGAATTCGGTTTGCGGGATATGTGCACACATTTGACGGAAAGTCCATATCAGAGGCGGGCGTTGAAACCTTCTCCTAATAAATTATAATGATTAATTTTTGTAATTGTTCTTGTTCAATCGAGCATTGATAGTTTTGCCATAGGTTTGACGAGTTATGGTATTATCTCATGCTTTTCCTGCCAATTTCACACCCTCTGTACTTTCAAATATGCCCTATCACTTGCAGGCAAAAACTAACCCATCAATATTGAGAGGTTGTCTTATCTTTGAAAGATTATAGTGACGCTATATTGAATGTGTGTCAACAACAACTGTATTTTTGGAGAAGAGGGCGCCCGTCCTCAACTCCTAATGCATGTTATATGACATCTCTCTTTGTCTAAGAATGGAGTTCAAATGCCCGGATAAAGTCCATGCAATCAATCAGATTAAAGATAAATCACGTATGCCGATCTTCAAAATCAATATTCACTAAGGTACTAGTTGCAACAACCTAACCATGTGACTTCTCTCATGCCACATAACACAATAATAAAAATCACCAACCCCTACCACCATTGAAAACCATGTAGTCCAACTCCATCAGTTCAGCTCCAACCATCCGCACTTTTGCATCTGGCAGGATGGGTCACTTTGCTACCATCCCTCTGTACAATAAAGTTTCGCCCTTCAAACCATCGCCTTCAATCCTGTGAGTATAACCAGATGGACTGTTTACTGTTATTCTGTTCTTGATTGTCCTTGTGCCATCAATCATCCAAACTACTCTCCTGAACTCTCTCAGTAAGTCTTTGTTTTAACTACCTTCGGTTCTCCGGAGCTAGCTCCCATTACTCGTTTGCCCCAATAAGGATCTAGCTTCAGCAGTCTCTCATGACAACTGCATGATTCCATGTTTTAGTTGATCTTGTACACTCTAACCCTCTCCCCAACTAAACTGTTGTGGGTGCTTGGCGCTCATTGTCATAGTACTCCTTTTGGATTTTTTGCTTTGCAACTCCATTTCGTTTGTACAATCCACAACACCCCTGACCCACCTTAGGTTTCAACTGCTCAACTAGTCAGGGCATTCGTCTCTACACTCCGACCATTAAAGAGTTTTGCTGGACAATCGCTCCAATACTCCTCATCGGTGTTTTTCGCCATGCTACTATAAAAACCTTTGTAGGGGATCTTCAGGATGCACTGACGCGTCTACCAACGGTCCCGCTCTCTACAAGGCCGTTAGACTGGGGGGAATGGGGCCTACGGTCACATGTTCGAAGCCCAGATTTTGGCAAAAAATTTAAACTTTACAATCTGCGATATTTGGGGCCTTGTTCAGAGATTTTCCCTCAGAAAAATATACTTGAATGTGTTATAACCTGGTTACTGGTTGTTGATGTCACAGAGCCACTTCAAAGATTTTGAAAAATAACCCCAAACCAGAAAGAATAATTCCTTCCTTTGAATTGGAAAAGTCCAGTACCTACTTTTAACCCCTGGCCTGTCTGGATTCATTTGGTATCATACTCCCTAGGTTTCCTAACCCTGGTAGGTTTGACACACTGAGCACTTGAAACTATTTCTTCGATGTGCCCATGACGCACCTGGCCAAAACAAACCCTTCCTAGCCCTAGCCTTACCTTACTCATGCCTTGGTGACCCTCATGAATACGTTTGAACATGACCTGTCTTAGGTTATGGGATCACAACTTTTTCAAACCCTTAAGAGCTATGCCATGACAATCTATAGTTCACTTCGGTGATGATATGTTTGATTACCTGTTGAAACATCATCCGTTCTTGGTAGGATCTTTGATCTCTTCCAGGTTGACATCGGAAATAAGAAAGATAGTAGTAGCAGTGACGTGTAACTCAATTATCCGCGAGTGTCCCTTTTCCGAGAGTTGACAGGTACTCCACAGGACAATGCACTTACGTTGCATTTCATGCCTGGCTCATGGACAATTTCCACCTGATATTTCTGAAGCCTTAGCATAGCTTTTGAACCTAGCTGGGCTTGCTCAGAGGTTTTCCTCATATCGTTTCTAGAGTTCATGATCTGACTCTCCTCGGATATGGTAACCGTATGCAAATTGGTTTGAAACTTCCGCACGCACACGGACATACGGTCACTAACTCTTTTTTCATTTTGTGCAATACTTATTCAATGGAATCATAGCTCTTGAACATAGGCAACCGGTTTCTCTTTTGCATATAACACTATGCCCCTCCTTCGAGACATCATGAAATAACACTGGCTCAGTCAAATTATAAACTTCTATCAGGACATTTGTCACAAGCCTCTTCAAACCTGTTTAAAGGCTCTTCGTTATGAAGCATCCCCTGACCAACTGTTGTCTCCTCGATTACCTACTCTCTTAGTGGGGCATTGAGTTCTGAAAAGAGGGGGATATACTTTGACAAGTAGTTTACCATGCTCAGGAATCTCATCCCATTACCCTTGCTTTGTGGAGTTGGCATTTTGGTGACTGCTTCCACCTCAGCTCGATCTGGTTTAACCATGGTTTGACAAGACATGTCCCAAGAGTTTGATTTCCTTTTGGCCAATTTCACACTTGTCCTCATTCCGCTTTAGGTTGTGTTGCTTTTGCCACTTCAAGGGACCCTCCTTGTAGCATCAGTTCTTCGATGGTTTCACCATAGACGAGGATATTAATCCATGTAGGTTTCAATACCATCATCATGCTGCGAAAAAGGCCTGACTTATGCTGGATGTTGAAAACACCTCGGGGGCACTACTTATGCCAATGGAAACCGTTTTTAGATATTTATAAGCGACCAAATGGTGGTTATGAATTACAGATCTCAGAAACTGCTGTATCCAACACATGAACCTGTCGGGAACCCAAAGCTGGAATCCAGTATGCCTAAAGATTCGCACCATCAATCTAGTAGAAAAGTTCTCCAACCAGTGGGAGCCTATAGGTTTGACCTTTGGATACATGATTTTAAATATGTGCGGTCAAGACATCACCCTTAATAGACCCATCCTTATTCCTACCACAATAGAATTTACCCATTCTGTAGGCTTGTCAACTTTTTCAATGACACCGCGGATTCCATTCGGACTCAGTTCAGTCTAAAGTTTGCAGTATTGTTGGCAGGAACTCTTCTGGATCCATTAACAATCTCGCGCAACTGGTTGTCATACAGCCCGCATAGGATTCTGTCTCGAATCAACCGGTTTTTAATAGTGTTCCGAACTCAAACTTTGCGCTAGCTCTGAGTTCTGTAACATTTAAGGACCAATAGGCTCCGATGGGCGGGGTTTTCGAGTAGTAAAAGATTACGTTTTGCATTTCATAGTTGGGTTTTGTGTGCTCGGATTCACACTACTATTCGAATTTCTTTAGAAGTTCATTTACAACCTTTTTCATCGCTTTCGCTCTCCAGGAACGTGAACGTGTTTTTGTACAGTTCAAGGGCTTCAGCCCTGGCAGTACATGTAGCCAATCACCGCACAGTGAGTTTGGGTTTTTTCATTGTGGAGTTCTGGGTGACTTCTCTATATTCTCTATATTTCCAGGTTGACTCTCATAGGTGAGCGGTGGTGTAGGATGAATTTCTTCGTTTTCGACACCATTTATGACAAACTGTGTTTTCAGGTATCTTTGAATTAGATGATAGTGACTTTGCCATATTGAGATGATGTGTGGGACAACGACAACTGTATTTTTTGCATGAAGATGTAGTTACACGTCCTCAACTCGTAATGCCGTTTATATGACAGAGGTAGCAGCAAAATGAGTTTCAAAAAGTTCTTTTTAAGGGTAGGAACATCACTAATGCACCGTCACATTAAAAAATTACAAAACATTATAAGCCAGCAAACAATGGTGTGTGGCAGGACTGCTGGGGCTTGGGCACTAGCTGGGGCACTAACTGTGGTATCTAATGACCACAGTCGTGCTCCTTGAGCAGTGGTGGATGACGGAAAATTAAAAAAAAATCTATCGCTATGGAATTCGATCGAAGGCAATTGAGTGATGGATATAGGGAAACACAATGGGAACAAATTTGGAGAGTAGTCAGTGATATCGAGCAACCCATGCCGCACGGGTGTAGAAAGGTACCATGGTGTAAGTCAGTGAGTCTGGGTCAAGGGCGGCGCCATGGATCAGAAGTGGGGGATGGGACCGTGAACGATGACCATCTAGCGGACGCCACAATGGGCTGGCGCAATCGAAGAGAACACTTCCGGCCTCATTATTATTTCTCACAGGTTTTCCAGTTATCTTTCTGTTTGATGGTGGCGGGGATGAGGCAAACTCGCCGGCTAGTCGAAAATTGTAGAATTTGTAGCTTTTCAATATCATTACTTTCACTGTGACCCCCTGTCTCGATTCACTATAATGTATACTGAAACTTAGAGACCACACCTGCTAATCGACCGTTGAATAAATAGTCCATAACAGTAGCATGGATTATAAGCTGCTTCTTATCTGCCCTCTTGACCATAGGCACAGCCACATATTAAGATTCTTTCCCGCATTCAATTCCGTACTGCCTTCGTGGACTGACAAGATATTATATATTTATTAGTATTTATTAGTACGAATACTTGTATTGTCTTGAACCGTTATTCCAGTTCTATTTTACTGTCCCCACTATGCCACGGTATATCGTCCGATGATTACACGTTGCGGGTAATGTTTGGAACCGTTACGTAGTTAACTCCAATAAGATCCTGAAGCACACCTAAGGTAATGGTCCCGTAAGCTCAATGAGGGGATGATATTGCAACAGAAAACGGATGAGTCCTCATGAGCTCCGTTACACGGCGCATATGCCCGTCACAAGAGACATGTTCCTATTCAACATTTGCGGTGAATCCTCTCGAGCTCTCAGTTCCGTTTGCCAATTAGAAAGGGGCGGCAACATACCATTCGAGGCAAAATCATGGTGGGACTCGTCCTAACAATGTCATTTCAAGTCGCTATTTCATTTCGATTGGAGTTCTCACTACTACAATCGGGAGAAATGGTACAGTACCCGTATATTGCAGTTATTTCGTCACAAAAGTAGCACTAGTTAAAACATTAAAATAAATAAACTACTTTTGTATCTTGTTCACTGTGAGTTACAATCTAGTCCATTTCCTTTTCAAATCAGAACAGTCTTTTAGGGACCTGTTTGATAACGTTCGTTATTGAACATGAACTCTCTTCGTTATGATTGCCCTTTTAGTTGGTCTATAAAGTTTAATACCCTTCTCCGTATTGCAGTATCTCACTGATTTTGAACGTTTTGCTCGGTTTTACCTTCAGATTTCAATGGTGGGCACACGTTGTCGCTTTTCGTAAATTGTGGGCAGAAACCGAAACGTTTTCGAATAGTTTTTAACGTGGGGTGCGCCCTTAGCCACTCTCACAAATCATTCTTTTTATCAACACCATGATCATTTTTCAAGGCCTAATACATGGGAAACAAAATGATCTAAGAAATTACACAGAGGAGGATTAGAATGGAAAACATTAGGGAAAAAGTTCCTCCCTCCGCTGCACCCCCTTAGTGTAAGCATGATGCCATATTTATATTATTTCTTTTGTTTCCTGTATCTTCCAAAACCCACATTTTTGTTGCTGGTGTTGAACCTTCTATAAGGCCTAGGCCGTATGCAGTGTATGCAGTGATAGTATTCAATGTTGTATGACCAATAATATATTTGATAGAGGAAGGTTTATAATATTTTTTTTTTTCCCAAAACCATTTAACTAAATCTCAGTTGGTTCGTCAAAACGGGAACCGTGATATTATTTATTATTGATCATCCTGACCTGCGGAAATTCACTCCCGCACAACCAACAGATCACGTACACACCTAACGTACGAATCCCATTTCAAATTAAAAATCGCACCCGAGACTGCTCCCAGTGTGCTGGTAGTTTCATGGGACTCACCTCATCACACGGAAAACCAAACAATCAACAAAATTCATATCACAGTGAAGAGTACGAAGTTCATTATGGACGTATTGCCAGTGGGTGAACCTCGGTGAATCTTGGAATTTGGTCAGTAGAGAGCCGGGAAGAAGCGAAGGGCAAGAGAGGTTCATTCAGTCCGACATAAGCGAGCAAGTCGTTGGGCTTGGGTGGGCCGTAATTCATGGTTGCGAATTGCTGAGGTCTCGTCAAGCGTTTGGCCCCATGTCATAGTTTAGGCTGGAGAGTAGACGCTGCAACGTGTTTTCGAAATAACTGTTCAGGCGGATCGCATGCATTTTATTAGTATGTTGGCTAGCGAAAGTTTTTTTTTTCAGTTTAAGGCAGTAATTTATCCGGTCGCGAATAGCTGTCGTTACAAGCCAAATAGGCTCACATATCATTTTTTTCTTACCGCCGATCGATTTTTGCCAGATATGTGATCGTTAGTTGCAACATGTTAAATAAAACGTCAATCAAGTTATCCATACTCGTAATCGTCACGGATGTGATAAATCACATGTACCATGATATTTGCCCTCCGGTCCAGGACTGATAGCGTACTCGATACCATCGTAAAGCAGCAATATTAACATTCATATTCTCTCGAAAATAAGATTTATGGTAATTGAGATAACTGAATTGTCGTTTGCGAGCTGGCTTTACAGTTCACTACAAAATTAAACCAATCTTTCACCGCTATTGTTTAGTATGACAACTTGTCGATGTTGACTCCTAATTACTTACTTTAATAATTTTACGTATTTCACGACAAATCCAATTGGATTACGCAAAAAACTACTCACGTTCAAGTGATTGTATTCAGATAATTCTCAATGTTATCCACTCTTTTTATTTGATTACGAGTGTCAGGAAATCTGCATCTAATTAACTATATAATGATGCAGGAATGTTGATGACGGCTTTGAAAGTACAATAATAGTTTTTAATGACAGTGATTAGTAGAAGTTAAATTTTACTGAAATCCCCATGGGTGTCTCGAAGATTCTCACAGTGGTGTTCTTTACACTCTTATAATTTGGTGAATTGGACCTCATGGACGCATCACATAGGCATATCCTTTAGCGCCGCCTAGCAAATCGCGTTCATTTTTGTAATTTACCTCATTTTCCTTAGAACATAACGACATTCTGTGCAGGGCATGTTACAGGTTGCGATAATATTAATCGAATCAATATCATTGCAATACAATTCCATCCATCTTTTTACACGCATTGATAATAACGAGTTTCAAGGTCTAACAAGGCGTTCCCACAAACAGAACTTATAGAGTCCGTATATATTGCAACTCCGATAATCATTTCGCAATCTCATCCGTATCTAAATTGTTTCTTTCAAAACCCGACTGGTTCTTTTGGGTATTATTTTTTTGGCGGGGGGGGGGGGGGGGGGGGGGGGGTGGCTGATCACGTATAGTGATTAAGTATTCTCCATATCTCGCACTTCATAATACCCGCATCGTTTATTTATCATAGTCCATGTTACCAACATGTTGATATATAACCTGCGTCGTACAGTATAAAGTTGTTCTCGATCGATTCGAATTTCCAAGAAAGCAAAAAGGTTACCCGAATTGTGTAGTTTTATTACCTGTTGAAGCGCAATTCGCCCTTCTTTCTTAAGTCATTTCTAAGGATTGAAAATGACTGAATAGCGGTGCGTACAGAAAAATTTAGAACATCGCAGACCCAGGTTCCCTTCTGGGACTGTCTATTAACCAACAAATATGGAATTTGGGATGGAAAACTAATTGAAACATTTTGATGATTCTCACAAATATAACTGGAAGATATCGATAAATATCGTAACTTGGGATGCAAATTGATTCTGAGATCCTATGAGTGCGGATACCGGCAGTGGTATGACACCATAAATATCGGATTTACGCGATTACCAACTTAAGCAGTTAGCAGTGCTGAAACATGCGATTTCGGTGTCACAGAGACAGAAACAGGTTCGGTAGTGGCCAAAAAAAATCTCATTGGGCTAAACGAGTAGGCAAAATAACATACTACCAATACGGAATTGATGCTGCATCACCCCCCCCCCCCCCAAAAAAAAAAAAAAAACAGTTGGAAAATGCCCATAATCCTACATCATCATCTCGTTTTAAAGTTCTCATTCCGCACAAAACGGTGATTTTCATATTTTTCGCACCCCGCGAATGTAGCGTGATTCCATAATTCAAATTACGTTCTCACATATATGCCAGTCTAATACATGATCTATTGCATTTTATGGTCTTTCGCACCCCTGACAATTTTCTATCCTACAAATCTTCTCATCTTATAACTGCATTTACACATGTAAATTCATCACCCCTCCTATGAATCTATTCAATCACAGCTATTTAGGTGTGATTACATAGGTGCGTTGCTATTGCGGTATAACTCCATGAATGCCACATTCACGCGGATCATGGTCGGTGGAAGTGTTCCCATATGCTGTATTGCGATTTGCAGCGGAGAGATGGGTTCCATGGGGGGCATAATTCATTTCAAATAGAATGGAACAACACCGCGTAGGCCCAATTCCCCCTTTTACTAATCGCGTGATGCCTGCAATTTCGAAAAAGGACTCTATGGGATATCTTCCCTCATGGAACACATCAACACATGAGCTGTAGTTTTCTATTTTCATTCGACATCAGTCGCGTACAGGGGTATAAAGTGGGGGGGGGGCGATGAAATAGAAGAATGTACCGACACATTGGTCAATTCCTAGACACAGATCAGGCTCGGTTTTTGGAGCAATTTTGGCGGCTACTTGGACATCGTGCGTAGCGCCGCCATCTGTTGTGCGTTCGTGCAGAGAATATTATACCTTTCAGATCAGTATTGTCCTGTGTGGCGCATTCTTCATGTTCCCAAATACATACCATGGAAAATTTGGAGGGGGCAGAGAATTATAGGGGCCCCCACCTGGAGCTCCCATAGCTCCCCGTAAACCGCGCCTGGACACTTCCTCCCAGGGTCCAATCACTTACAAGAGATCCCACAGCTGCGAATCAGAATAAACATTTTTTAATTAGTGGCAGTCACGCACTTAGACACTCTGAATAGGTTAGCTGCGAACGTTCATCACCCCCGCCCCCACCACCCCAGAATATTTCGAGATATCCACATACTTTGCTTAGCCTAACATGAATGCCCCATTGTAAAGTTTGTAAGAAGAGAGGAGGATGGATCCGTGATCTCAAAATGTTCAGCTTTAATATAGAAATTTTCAAAACAGGTGCTTTCGTCAGATATGTGAATTTTAGGATAAACCCACTCGGGAAGCAATCCCGGACGGCTTTCCGACGGGGACATGCCTCTCACGTCCGCAGGATGTATCGACAATCAGCAAATGTACTCTAACCGACCGTCTCGCGGGGGGGGGGGGGGGGTGGGCGAAAACACGGGCCCCTCCCCCTTCAGTTCGGCATCATCATACACTTTTTTTTACTCTATTTGATTCTATATCGCACAACTCGATTTTCACATTCATACAGTATCCACGCATCCCTCACCTATTGATTCTACACCATCAGCTAGCTATCTCTCTACAATTTTTCTTCTTCTTTTTCAGAAATGAGAGGAGAGTTCTGGTTAAGTTCATTACCTTGTATTTACTGTTCTCCAAATTTCATCCCGTCTTTACGTTTGGCATTGTTAGAATAGTTTATTCATAATTCTAAGATAAATGATGGGTCACTGTAGTGTGAGGATCGCGGAATGAAGAATGTTCTGCTCAATGTCCTTGCATTCCTAATTGACGAGTGATCATACTTCTGTGTTTATCGACTTTTACTATTGACATGAACCCCAGCATTTGATTCCTCAGTTTCTCAGCTACTGCCTGACTGCAACCAAACGAAGTGCAACATGTGTGTATGGCGCCCAGCCTAAAAGCTAGACCAGGTGTGTGGTATCTTGGGCATAACAAACAATTGGTGGACCGACGATTCACGCACACACATTTTCTGATTCGGAAAGAAAATATTCCGCGCGTAATATATAGTGATTTTCGTTGCCTCACTAACGTCAGTTGAACATATAACTATTTATTCACTGCGACACCGTTTTCACTTCTGAAGCCACAGAAACACAACTAGCTATCTTCTCCTTCTTCGTCAGGTCTTTGGCGTTCTGTTGTAATTTCCCTCAAGAGTATGTTCTCTGGCGACTCATTACCTTCTACTCAGAGTCAAGACTAGAAAAGTGTATACTCTTCAGTTCTGGTCGCTTCACTGGTCTAAATGGTAAATCCATTCCTTCAGTATTTTTAACAGATGTCAAATAATGCTTAAATATATGAAACCTATAAACCGACCTATGTGGCGTTGTTCCTATTCGCTGGACACGCTTCATGTTCCTTGTCGCTTCCAAAGAATGCTCAAGCATTAATGCGATGGGAAAAGGATTTTAACCCTTCTAGGAATCCAAGTCATCACGATCACGCCCCCTTGGTGCCCCAACGGCGTAGGCCCCTAAAATTGTGTGGTGTAAACGCCTATACGATACTTGGATATAAGTACGGTTTCATTTTCATCACAAATATTTAGGATTCTGTTGACAGATGCTTAGAGCTTCTACAGCGTAATCCATCGCCTTTTTCTAAGCACCGAGAATGCAGTGTTCACTGCTTCGGGGTGGGAATCCTGTCATGCCCCTGTTCTCATTCAGGGCCAAATAATAATGTGGATTTCCTGAAGGTACATATCTCGTTTTTATTCTCCTTCTATTCCTTCAGCCCTCGTATTTCTTCTACCAAACAATCTAACATCACAGAGACTGGCACAGGAGTGACAGAGCATGTCCATGAACCATTGCCAGTGTTGTGTACTCCACAACCCGGATGGGTTCGAGACACCATTCGACGTATACTGTGATCGGATACGAGGCTGGGACGGTAAGATTCTCTCTCCCATATCTATTATCTATCTATCTATCTACTATCTAGCTATCTACGTTCTATCTATCTTCTATCTATTTCTATCTATCAATCCCTGTGTCAACAAGTGGCCTTTGATACCAAAACCATTTTTTGGTGGATGTTGACTGAAGTTGGACACAATGTTTATCGATCCATGAAACATATTTGACTTCGTGAAGGCCTTAAGAGGGCATTAGGGGCCATTATGGTGAAAGGTTACCAATGTATCCCTTCTACTAGTTCATTGGCATTTTCGTGTGTCAAATGTTTCTTGGGGTGGTGTCCTTCAGCTTGGTAACAGACTTTGGATGCAACGTCTTAAGCTGTTTAGAGTGAAACAGTAACATCTGTTTGGGAGAAGCTCTATGGACCCCAAGCCAGTTCATTCTTATGGATGTTTACCACTGGACACAATTTTCATTGACCCATGATACATGCTTGACTTTGTGAAAGTCAAGTCCACAGCTCATTGAAGGTGCACTATAGGCCATCATGTGTGGAATTTCGAAATGTCTCTTAGATTTGTTTGCAAATGTGTCCTATGATCTTGGAGGTGCTTTTCTCAGCTTGTTTGCTCGTGGATTGCACATCATATAGTGCCGTTCGAGTTAAAACAGTAACATCGATGAGGAGAAAGCATACAGACCACAAACAGGTCATTCTTGATTAATGTTGACCACACTCGACGACGAATGGTCATTGACCGTTGGGACAGATTCGAACCTGTGATGGCCACGAGGTCATTAAGGCAACCACGGTCACTGTGTTGAAATTGCCATTTTCTGACCCCAAACGGGTAGTAACTGTGTCATTGACTGCTTAAAACATCTTTGGTCATATGAAGATCAAGGCATAAGTCATTACATGGGCACAATGAGCCATGTGCTTCAAACGGCATTTTGGCTTAATGTCATGAAACAGAACACATAATCGGAATATCTCTTGGGACATTTTCGCGGTTAGAGCTTGCAGCACCTCGGAGTCCTTTATTTTCTTCGTTTTTGACGCTCCCGTTTAATTCTTAGTATTACAATCTCTTAACTGCTACCAAGCCCTGTCCACTCCATAATTTCTCCACTGCCGTATTAGGTCATTTCCATATTTAATCTACTATTGCTGGTTAAAACCAATGCATTGGAGCATATACCGGCTGACCATTCCCCAGTATATTCAGCTCCTCGTTGAGGTTTTTCACGGAGGAAGGAAATGTTAACCTTGTCAAGATAAGCGCAAGGTGCACTGTCTCTCTGTCAGCCCCAAACACGTAACATTGATATTAGTTTTCCTACAATCCTAGGTGTGATACAACGCCGCAATTCCGGGCAGCACGTGAGTTTCACGCAGTGGTTAGACTTCAAAGGCGGGATCGGCTTCCCAAGTGGTGATTTTTGGCTTGGGTAATGGACAAGCTGGCGTATCTGAAGAACCAGAAGAATAGTATGAATCCGAATCGAGATGGTGACATCGGAGGGCTTTCGTACTCTTTGAACTACGACAGGTTCGAATGGGGATGCACGTGCGCGGTACAGTCTTCTCAGCTTGGGGAGATAAGATGGAACGGCAGGTTTGTTCGTCAATAATTTGTTGAAAGGTGTCCTTGGTGTGGTATTTGAAACTAAAAAAGTGCATAAAAACCATTGGGTACGGCGATCGGCTCCGGCACGACAAGGTCGTACTAACTAGGACGGGTTCGTCCTTGGAAATGTGAAATTTTCCCAGAGCATGGTAGGAAGAATTGGGGACGATACGAAGTCAGTATTGATATGCTGGTACGGGTTCTACATATTTATCTGCAACAGAAATTAATGGCTCAAACATCCCACACCGACTTAGAAAACCTTCCTGCAACGTTGTATCTCCTCGAACACACGTAAAACAATCCTCAGACAAAACAAATTGATATCTGTAGGATATTTGGCACCATACCATTTTCAGAGAGGAAAAATGACCAATGGTTAAAAAGCCGCTCCTCTATTTCGCTAGTGTATTGTTCGTTGACTCCGTTTAACGTGGAGTCCATGTTATCACACAGAGTATAATCAGTGCTCAACCAATGAGGTATCTCAATAACTGTTCATGTCAGCATCAATGTGAACAACCCAATGTCTGCGAACGGATCTGTACGAACGAGACAACCTGCATCTGTCCCGAGGGTTTCTCTACACGGCGATGCCTGCGTTGTCTCCAGCCAGAGCAATGCGGCTGCTGCGAGCCGGAGATTGGTCCATCCGGTAAAAACTAACTTCAGTGGTTCAACTTTATCATGCCCCAAATCCAATGTATTGGGACGCAGTCGCGGTTGTCTTACATGGGATTAGAGTCCAGTTACAATAGCGGCATAGTGTATCATCAGTAAAAACTTGGCAGGCAAAACACTCTAGGTTTCGAATTCCAGCAATCACTAGACTTTCCCCTGGTTGGCTTACTTGCAGTTGCTCTGCGCGAGGTAATGGTATTCTCACCATGTACCGTTAGATGGTGGGTTTGGTTCGTGTGTTGCTGGGGTCATTTGCGATGGTCTCGTTCATCGGCAGTATTGAGCAGTCACCTCGGAGCAGACTGAATTGGGTGTACCGAGAGACACTGGGTTGGCCAGTTATCGACAGTGCTTATCCACGGTCAATACGGCACGGTTTTCTTTTTCTCTAAGACTACTTTGCTTCCTGAACCCGTGGGAATTCAAAACAATTTGACATAAGTTATTTATCACGATATGGGAACCATCGCCATTGAATAGTTTAAGAAGAAGTGTGTGTGTGTGTGTTTTCAACATCTGATCTCGATGCAGATGTATCTCCAAACTACTCGCACTACAAAAAATCATCCCAGGTCTCGAATGAATTATAAATCCTACGGTTAGTAATATTTTACAGGAAGTTCCCACGAAAAAACAGAAGAACTTTGCAGATATTCGAATAAGGGAAAATAAATAATGCCTGATGATCTGGGTGTCTCATGACAACTCCTTCTCATGACTGTACTTCAGAAGGGAGTTTGAATAATTACTCTTGATTCAATCAGCAAGGGGGACAGTTACTCAAACGGCCGAACCAGTTGACATGCGACGTTAGCTACCGCTGTGACGCAAACGCCCTATGTGAACAGAGAGGAACAACACTAAAGTTGCTACTGCATTTCTGCGTTACGGGGTGATGGAAGTAACCTGTAAGAAGTAAATACACAGACTGCTCCGACTGTATGCTTCTGGTTCAGTCAACAGTGGAGAGTCTACACAATTAAACCCTCTGGGTGGACCGGGGTAGGTTTCGAGTCTTCTGATGATGTCTAATGGTGGTGGCTGGACGGTGAGTTGGGTTTTGTAATATACAAGGACGTGGCTGGGGGATACCGGGAAGGGGAAGAGATGTGGAAGGGGGTTAAACTATTATAAAGTAACAGTTGCTCAGAAGAAGCAAAACAATGGTTAGGAACAACAGTGGTATAATTAAAAAACAGAGGAAAACGCCCGGGATGGCTCACACCACAACACAATTAGGCGATGATGACAACTTTATCATCACAGTCCTCTGTTTAGGGACTTTATCAGAACGAGAGTCTGGTGGTGTGGCGTTGAAGAAGTAACCAAAATCACATAGCGAAAAACGCTGACAGTAAATAGCAAAAGTGGAAACTGGACGGCCATGTTGTTTCGAGCTTCGACAAAAAGGACCCCTAAATACTTTCACACGTTTCACCTTTTGTTATAGGTCTCCAAAAGGCGCCAGGACGGTCCGGAATTTTATCGTAACTGGAATAGTTACAAGTGGTTTCAGGCACAACCACTGAAGTTGGTTGGGAAACGAGAAGCTGTATTACTGAACGCGACAGAAGAGATAGAGTTACCAAGATGCTGATTGATATCGTGAAAACCTGATGGAGGTGAACTACTGAGGAACTATGATTCAGTCAGTGTGGCAGCCTCCAAAGCAATTACCAACTAACTCTCGGCAGTTCACCGGAAAACGGGTATGTATGTATGTATGTTGTATGTATTGTATGTAGTAGTGATTTAGTATGTATGTATGTATGTATGTATGTATGTATGTATGATGATGATATGTATTATGTATGTATGTCTTTTCGAGAGCAAGGACTTTGCTGGTACCCATTTGCGCATCGATGTTAAGTGTGTGCCAGTATGTATGTACGCACGCCGATTACCTTACTGCGTACGTGAGATGCCCGTTCGAACCTCTCCGGTTTCGCACGTGAACATCGAAACGTGGCAGTATAGGCTTCCGCGAACGTTTTATCTATAAAGGCTGTTGCCGCCAGCTCCGCGCTGCCCACTGGATGGCCAACCCTCGCGGGCCGCACGTGATGTATGCGCGCCTCAGGCGCCTCGGGGCTGCCGGTTCCCCTGAGCGAAAACAAGTAACTTCGCTGATACCCCTTAGCGCATGGTGCGGTTACGCAGTTACCGCACGACGACTACCTTAGCGTGTACGTGAGGTGAACGCCCCAGGTCGCACTGTGAACATCGAGACTAGCCGTCAGTATGCTTCCGCGAACGCCTCTTAAAAGTGATGTGTCGCTCAAGCAAGCAAGTAAAAACCATGTTCAAATGGTAATCAGGTGATGGGGATCTACAACACAGCTGCGTTGAATCGTACAGAACTTATTACCTTTCATGACCCAAAAGAAGAACAACTATCCCCATTCAATTGAGAGGCCCTCTTCCCCGCAAGACTCAATTAAAGTGTTTTTTTTTTCAAAACTGAATATTCCAAGTCTGAGAGTACTTCCTTCACCAATGCAGTACTATTGTTGCGATGTCGCGAAACGAGTGTGATCATTAACACTTTGTTACTCACGCTTTGTTGTTTTTTTTTTGGAACGTGAGTAATCGCTGAATAACACAGTGACAATCTTTTGCACGACTTGTTTGATTGTGTTTATTTGGACAACGAAGAGTGATAATTTATTCAATTGCTAAAGGGGGATGAATATGCGTTTCAAACTGATGTCTTGAGATAGTTTGAGGAAAGTCTTTAATTCCAAAACAAATTAGAAGTGCGTGTTCTCGGGACGATAAATAGGGCTAAAACCTGTTAGCAGGCTCAACGGGTAAACATTATTGAAAGGGAAAACTAGACACACTATGTGACAATGAGCCAACTGCAAAAGCCAGGTAGGCTATTGTACAAGGTTTCAAGTACACGTCCAAATTGTGCAAGCCTAGTTCTGTGAAAATGTATGTATTTGAGTAAAAAGAGGCTAACCTGGACATATGATTGACTGGCAGAGAATCCCATGCAGTGGTGCGGACGGGAACAGGGATGGCCAAATAAATAGAGGAAAGTATTGTGCAATAAGCAATGCTTTTTGTGTTGACAGGCGGGCATTGGGACGCGCACAACCCACGTTTTTTCCCGCATGTACCTAGGTCTTTCCATTATTATACAATAAGAATATGTTAAAAGTACAAAGTAGCATCTCCGTGTACCCTGTATGGCTAACAAAATCATGCTTGCAACACGTTTCCAAAGTTTCCATAGGAACAGGTTGTACGAAAAGTAATGCTTAACGGAAATCAGTTTTCCTCTGTGTTGGGGAAGTAGTTGGGAATTAGATTTAATTTAAAGATGGAAAATTCTAACTATATGCCTTTCTGGAGAGTATGCTATCTATTAATTACAATGAGAATTCAGCATTACATCATTAGTCAGTCATCATGAGCCAGACACATTTTCCTTTTTACAGGATACGATACATGGTTTTAAAACCGCGGAAGGTATTATTACAACGGACAACGACAACGATCGTATAGTATATAACTGTGCTGCAATTACCGTGGTGGATGGTGGTACAATAAATGCTACTCCGCTACCTTACGGGGACTACGATGAGACCAGTTACAGTGGTGTTGTGTTGTATAACTGGGACACCTATAGTTATCACTACAGTCTAAGATATACGGAGAGGAAGATACGACCTTTGTAAACAGCGAGGAGTACAATTTGCCGATGGAAAGCAGATTATATTATAGTCGATAATTTACTTTAAGGTCTATGAAGCAAATATCTTCTTGTAACTTCCCGTTCCAATAATTATTTTCAAACGACAATGCAGTGGGCGAGAGTTCACTCTGGGTGGGGGATTTTTTCCAAAATGACTACACGATTTCGTGAAGATGAATGCAATGACATACTTTATAATGAATTAGGACATGCCACTGACTTCTCTTTGTTCCATGCCCACTCACACGGGCATAACTGATGTCTTCGAATTCTGTATATTTGCGCCTACACGGACAATTCCACCCTATGGAATTGTCTTAGAAACAATCAGCTCCTATGACGGGGGGCGCCTGAGCATGTCTACGAATGCGTCAGGCCTCAAACGGACACTTGATTAAACATTGTTATTAGGGCCTATTAACCAAAAGGCCACGTCCCACCAACTGAATGGCAGCTCGTTAAACTTACTGAATGGTTGAGAGACAAATAAATAGAGCTGAATTAAATATCCGTTCTAAATTTTGCCCCGCTCCATCCTCCCAAAGTCACGATCATGATGCGGACGTCAAGTGTTCAATTCTTGCGCAATGTGGGTGTTTATGCGAATCTGGCTGGAAATGCTAGACATGTGAATGTTGTCGTTGCACTGCTCTTTTTGATCCATGCATTGGGCAAACCTCTCGTACGAGATTCGGGGACTCAGATGAAAAAACGCCGCTTTGGGGCATGGGTCTCATTCTTCTTGTTTGGCATTCGGGTAAGCATTTGCTATATGGGCTTACAGGGGGACAGAACACTCATCTACTATGTGGAGCTCTTCAGACGTAGGCCTTTCCGTGTCCCTTCCTCCAAGATCTTCCAGGACCAAAAAAAAAAAGTTCAGCTTGTAGGATTATCGTCAGCATTCGATGAAGCAACAAGAAATTATGCAAAAAGGAAACAAAAAAGTGTGTTCTGAATCCTGGTGAATAAGGTTCTATGTTAATTGACATCTTCTTTTTTTCATAATCGTATTTTTTGTCATTTTTGGAAGACGGGGGCCACAAAATGCATGAAGCATGCATGAAAACCATCCTTGAAAACATGCATGAAAAAGCCAGTAATTCAGCGGAGCTCCAGAGAGGTGTTGTTGTTGTCATTCAGAGACATGACAACACCACTTCTGCGTTGTGGTTCCTGGCCTTTTCTTCCGAGCTCTATATGCGTAGCATGGGGGAGTGTATAAAGGTGATCCATTTGTCGACAGCTATGCAGTGTGCACAGTGACAGCGAGCATGATCAAATGTTGCAATGGTGGTAAATTAATTTGGCAAACCCCAGTTTGGATCCGTTGTTGTTAGCCAGCATGGTCCTACGAAAGTACCGACACGGGTTGTGGTCAGATCGTGTCTTCCCCACACCGTGCGTGACCGGTTCCGAGTGCTCAGACTACTTGATGGGCGGTAGCGAAGTTCCAAAAACTGAGGTGGTCGAGGAATGTCCGTAGTTGAAGTACATGGAGCTTTGACATGATTGAGTCAGAAGACATATGGGTATTGACTGAATTGATTTTTTTTTAAGGGTGACAGATTTATCAAAAAAAATGTTGAGCAGAGTGCGCGAGTCAGTGTGAGGCCGCGTAGTTGGTTGTCGGGGACGATTTGACGTAAAGCTTGGTCTCTACATCGCAGCTTAGCATCTTTCCCGGTTTATCCAGAATTTATTGAAAGTCAATACACGAGAAGCGAGTGAGGTCAGATGTGATGAGGGTTGTAGGTTGTTGTCTTTGGGGTGAAGATCGTGTGCGTATTAAATGCCATCTGCGTAGATATTGTTACGAGAGGTATGTAATTACAGATTAAACGTGGCCAAATTGGAAGAGGGCAGAAAATTAAAAGAAAAAGAGGACCATGAGAGATCCCTGCAAAAGTTGATTCCAGTTAAACCTCCAGATTTTGTGATTGGGAGCTACGAAGGCGAAGGCAAGTGTCCCCAATCCGGATAGCTATGACCTATGGATGAACAGCTCATATGGGGGAAGTCTACTCATTGGTTCAAAGGGCAGCCGTTCCTTGCAGTGTAGATGGAGATTAGAATTAGCATTACGGTTCGGGTTTAGAGTCTGGTATTCAAGGCAGAGCCCCCTCATATGACTAGCGACTTTCCTCTAACCTCTGGTTCATGGGAAACCTGATTAAAACCTTGATTGCACCACCCGAGATGCACGTTTCGACTCACGACATTACCACACCCCAGCAGCCAAGGCAGCGGTGTGTACCACGTGGGGGGTAGTACATTCGAGAGCGGTCTGCCCAACGTATTCCAGAAAAAAGCCCTCGACTCTCAACAGGATTTCGCAGCACAGCAAGTATTATTGGTTATGTTCGCATAGCCTACCAACTGGGCTAACCCCCCCCCCCCCCTCTCCCCATGGGAGCTGGAAAGGCAATCTGGTCAACCACACCGGTCAACACTTATCCGACAATCTCGAGGATACTCCGGCTTCTTTAGAAGTAGATAGGAAGCCTTTGTGGGAGAAAGTCCATTTACATCAACTGACTAATAAACGCTCAAATAACCAATCCCCCCCCCCCCCATGAGAGCTGGAAAGGCGATCTGGGCAACTACATCGTTCAAACATATTCCGACTCTTTGATTGATACTCCGGATCTTAGAAGTAGTAGAAAGCCTATGGGGTGGGGGGACTGTTGAAGCATAAGGGACGCGTCCATTAACATCAAATGCACTATAACCGCTCTAAATAACCAGTAATTTTCCTCTAATCCAATTGCATGACGAAATATCAACCCATGCCATCAGCTATAGTAACTTAGTTAGCGAAATGAAGACTGAGAAACTAATATTTTGCCTACACGTGATTCGTGGCATGTACATTATTAAGTAAAATAGTAGGTACTCATTGGGGGATTGCGGTTTGGGGGATCAGAGTCAAGTTCTACCAAAACTAATTACGGCACGCTGTTTGCCACCTATTTCAGGAGCTGCTGCTATCCTCCTGCCTCGTGAGCATTGTGAGCTAGTCCCTTGAAATGGGTATACACAAAACGCGCATGGTGTAAAAAAAAATGTATTCTTTTCTCTCTCAAGTTCACGATATATTAGTGTCAGGGGCAGGTGGTCTTTCTTTGAAAGGTGAACCTTCAAAAGGGAAATCAACTTTTTCCTTGGGGGACTCTACAGACAACGAGGGATATTCATTTTATGTTCGTGACCTGTATTCTATTTGTGTTCGGTTTTTAGTAGAGCTGCTTTCCTCAGTACATATTCGATCAATTTCTTGTGCAGCAGGATTGCGAAGTCACTGTTGCGTCACGACCCATTAACCCTCCCCGGGGCAGATCTAGACTGGCCGCTGAAAGGGGGGGGCTTTCACATGGAACTTGTACCTGAAAGTGCCAGGAAATGACCGTCCTGAGCCATTTGGGGCTGTTCCATATCGGTTTTTATGATTTGGAAACGTTCATCCCGAGGAAAAGTTATCCATGATTTTCACTCAATTCTTCCCGCCGAAAGGTGTTCGCTGGGTACACCATGATGGATACCGCTCATATATGTAATGTCAGTATGAGGAGAACATGCCCCTGGGCCTTCTACAACTGTTGAAATTAGTTCCGCTGGATTGTGTCCCTGTTTCATATAGATATAATGTATGAGACCCAGCCCTTACCCCCCTCTTGGAGCTAGAGTCATGTCCCATGTTACATATAGATGTATGAGACCAGCCCATTACCCCCAATCTTGGATCTGAAGCCTGTATGTATGCGACACGAAGAATCGAAGAGTGCAAAAAAGAATCATTCCACAATGCTGACGATTCAAGTCTTGGGCCTCTCCACTCATTGGCCTATCGCATGTTTTTCCATAGGGGTGGATGGCAAGGCATGAGTTGATCGCCGCCTAGGTGTGTCCCCCTCCCATTTTGAGAACGTTACCTTCCGAAGAGGGGGCCGAGATGCAAAATGGTGCTGTATGTGACCAATTTTGGAGCCTATTTGTGAACGATATTTTCGTCCAGTCACGAAGACTGTTTTTTCCAATCCTTCTTCATGCACTGCGCAAATGTGGGGCCGCCTTTGCGCCCCCTGGATCTGCCCTGCACTAGTTTTCCGCCCATTTTTTTATCTAATGTTCGTCTCTCCATTTCCCCGGGATATAATTCTTCTTGTTTGCCCACCACCTGCTCAGACCTACTACTCACTTCTTGATGTTCGTGATAAACCATGTAGTGGCGGTTATAGCAGTCTTGGAATCCTCTCCCACGAAACCTAACGCCAACTGAACTCAGTACACTGCATTCTGCAAAAATATACGCTCGATAAGAGTTGGAATTCGTGGTGTCGGGTCGATTTTTTTTTAATAGACTAAATATTGGACAGTTCGTCTTTTGTGCGTATGACTATGCAGACACTGCTACAACAAGACGCTTCTTTCGCGCTGAGCGCGAGATTTTTTCAGAATACTGATGATGAATATGTCAAAACTCACCCTTAGAGTTCCCTCTGCCACATGGGTTATGCGTTGAATGAAGTCATTTATATTCCCTTATTGATGTAGCAAAACTCTTGCTGACAGATGCGGTCGCTGCTTGTAGGCTGTTGTCCTTTCCTCATCATTGAAGGCAATTCGCCAATACAAAGCATCCTTTCAGAACAGTCTACCATTTGTCTAAGACAGTGCAGGCCTGGCTAACTACAAAGCGCTCGCTGATATGCGCCAGGCATATCGACGTTCATATTTATTTTTTGGCTAGGGACATTTTGTATTTCGGCTTTGCCAAAGTAACAGACTATATATTGTTTCCATATCTAGGCTGCACTGGATAAAACCAATACTGGTATATAATCAGGATTCTAGCTTAAGTTTTGTCTGAGCTCATGCTTCGCATCTTTGCCTTGTACCGAAATTCGTATTCCCAGTTTGGTAGAGATTCGCACAGCTTTATTTTTCGGTGACTGAACGATGACACGATCTGGCGACTCGTGACTCCAATTTACGCATTGACAGAACTCGAAGACTACAACTTTAACCAAAATGTTTATTCAATTCAGCAATGATCGGCTATCCGCAGGAGCGAGGACGTGGCTACGTTCATCAGAATAAGATCGCTAGTAATTCAGTTCAAAGGCGTTCTTTTTCGATCACACTGCGAACATGTGTATTCTGCCGGAGTGTATACCAAAGAAGTAACGGCCTGTCATATTCATTCATTTCGTTCATTTGTTTGTCCACAGTAGATAATCAGTACGGACAGAATAGAGTGATTGACATACAAATACAATGTGGGGAAGGGAGGTAAACTAGAAACAGTGGGCGGTGATCGAGAGGTTTACTCCTGAAAAATGGGCAACGAAACAGATACTGATAGACAAGTGAGGATTAATAGTGATAGTTTTTCAGGTAATCAGCAATGCTTACATTATTCTGGGTGATACAAAGTGTGAACCTTGTTTGTCAAGTTGGCAGAGAGACGTCCGGCAAGGCAACGATGATAAATCACCCATTGACGAGATAGATAAATGGAACAAACTGGTTTTTTAACAACAATGAGCGAATTCTTAGCAGGTAAGTAATATTGAAGGCATTTGCAAAACTCTAAAACTTCCAGTGTATTGCAAAAAGGGATTTAAATTTGCACGTGGAGCAGCCATCGTAAAATATCACGAGTGGGACAGTTTGAAGAATACAGGTGACTTACCGAAGCTAGTTTACTGTATTTCACCCTGAGGGACCCAGCACAACAATGGTCACATGTAGGAGATCAATTCGAAAGTTGTTTGGCAGTGTATTACAAGGCGGGGAAAACGTAATGAGCAACTGTTGTGATGACATACTGCGCAACTCCGTTGCCATAATCAACAAATCTAGTCATGGGCACATATACGTCCGAGGTATTGATTCGGGTGATGACACAGATAGTTGCTGAGACTATGGCTGATTGCCCTACAAAGTCCCTTCCTGGCGTATTGAGGATTTATTTATAGAAAAAATTGAGTGAAAGTCGGTCACGATGCCAACACGTACCCAGTGCGCGGAAAATCGCAAAATGCATTTATGCACACTTAAATACGCCCTAGGAATAGAGCGTCCTAAATAGGTGCATCATGTGTGGTCTCCATATTGAAAAATAGAGCAATTCAGCTTTTCGGGTTAGGGGCATATTTCGGGGCTGATTGGGATCCATATCATGTACTAAAATTGATAGTTTGTTGGATGAGATATAAGTATTTCATGAATTTGGATTAAAGTTTTACACCCAGAGATCGCCACCAGAAGATATTGCTTTATAAGTAGTTTACCCTATAATTCGCGAAGGGTGTTAAACTTTTTGCGACGATTTGATTATGTGAAACCCATCATTTTCCCTGACCTATTTTCCGGCATGTCGAAGGCAGTGCCACATATAACTACGTATCGCATTCCAATATGTGCACCGATATTCCATAGTAACCTCTTGTTTGAGCCTCGGGAAACATATGTCCCTGAAAAGGCAATTGTAAGGTCGGGGTGAACCCTCACCCCCACCACACTCCCCCACCCCCCCACCATACCCCCCCTAACTCCCAGTCCCGGACCTTCCCACCTCTCAAACCCCCCACCCCCCTCCACCCAATTACCACACATGCAATCGGTTATAGTATTTACGAACGAACATTGGCCAAACTCATTTATTCAGACTTCATAAACAAACGATCCAAGCCTCCGAATCGAAGAAAACGGAACCCACACCCACATTTGAATTTGATATGGACCATTGGTTGTTAGAATATGATGTTCGATCCCTCCCCAAAATATTGATGGGCGCAAAAAAAAAAAAAAAACAAAAAAAAAAAAACAAAACAAACGAAAAAAATCCACATTAAGACGAAAGAAAACAAGCGACTATAAAGAAAAATGTACATGTGAAGAGAACCCCCCCCCCCCCCAAAAACAGAAAGTCATCATCCACCAAAAAAAAAAGCGCAGAGAACATTACAACAGCAAAAATCAAAAACGAAACAGCATCGTTTAAAAAAAAAAAATGTTTGAAAAACAAATTCAAAATTTGGCCTAATACAAACTTGTGACTTCTTTTCAAACATTCTAAACAGCAGACCCAAACTTCAGAGAAACTTAAAACTGATTCGAGACACAAAAACGAAAACAATAGGCTACCACTTATACAGGCACAATCACCGGCGCACAAAAACACTTCAGTGCGGAGGAACCAAACCACAAACAGCCTGACTTGAAACAAAAAATCAGACAGGCAAAAAAAAAAAAAAAAAAAAAAAGATATCGATATGTATACCACGGACGGGATAGACCCACTGGGTCGATCGAAATGCTTCTGCAGGGACTCCGGCCTAGGCTGTGATTGTGACGTACGCCCCCTTATTCAACCCTTTCTATGCAGTTGCACACTAAGCATTTTTTCGCTAAGATTCCGATTAAATGCGGTCTGTAAACATTCTGCCCGCCAAAGGTTAAGCACCACAGTATCCGCATTTTTAATGCAAACGTCGTCTAGAATTGGAAACGGACACGCGGCCACGCCAAACGCAGTCGGAGACTACAGCCTATTAGCTTCTAAGTTCTAGATGCTAACGAGGATCGGAGTGTGCGAGCGTACCAGCATATAGTTCAGCACCGTGTCCGGGCGTGCCCCCATAAATCCATTAATGCCCTATAGTCTAGCCGCTACTAGCGGTTTTGTGCTTCCTCAATAACTGTTTTTCGTCCCGAGATTTTTGTTTTCGCGTACTTACGGTTCAAGTTTCCTGGTGCAGACATTTTTTTCCTCGCGGAAAGGGTAATGCATCGTGTGTGCAGTTACGTTTTGTTTCCTTTTTCAGTGGGGTGGTTTTCGTTTCTAGACAAAAGTTTTTTAATCTTCCATTTACTTCGTATTTACCTTTCTTGCGCGAGAGAGTTCGTTATTTTGTGGGCGTTCTTTTTTTGCTAATGCACTAAATTTTTTGTTTTTCGTTTGTAACGTTGTTATTCTTTATGTTCTTAAACATTTGATTCACAATTGTGTTTCAGACGAATCTTGCATGTCAGTTGCTGTGTATTAGTATGTTGTGCTTTGCTACTTTTTGTTCTGTTTCAGGTTTGAGTTTCCTTTTTTTTTTTTTTTTTGTTTTTTTTTTTTGTTTTTTCTAGGGGAGGTAGCCCAAATCAGATTAACAATTACTCCTTTCGTTAAAAAAGACGGCTTTCTTATACGAAGAAGAAAGCTATCAGCAACGCGTTCCAAGACACGTCAAGGCAAAGTAAGTAATCTAGTAACTACCGTATTTTAAGCTCCGGGTAAGCAGCACTCACAAGTCACCACTCGCGGTTCGTTAGTACCTTCAGGACGTTCGTTTCGTTCGTTCGAAACTGCTGTTCGCCCCATTCACTACCAACTTTCTAAGATGAGAGCTTTTTAGTGGAAGTATGGGGGTGTATCTTAGGATTCCCGCAGCTATCAGAACGTTGACGCAGCGCGCTCGTCCTTGCAGGATTACGTTGATACAAAATAACCGATTAAAGAATGACCGGATCAGGGTTATGAGTGATACGGTGGCCGTTTGAAAGCCAGCGTACAATTAGGTATTCATTATGCTAGCCATGCGAGTACGTATCAGTGAACGTGGGCGAAAACTAGTTTTATATTGTTTCTAACGAGAAGAAGCATACCTCTAGTTTTGAACTTGTCTAGTTGAAAATAACCGCACTGACTTTATAATTCATCTGTGCTATTCATTATACGTAACACAATCTTTGTATTGAACAAAAATGGGGAATTAAGTATCCCGTAGTATACAGCGAGGTCTTTCAAAGCGCAAAAATCCAGTCCGTCATTCTTCTTTAGGAGACCGGACACGGAACCAACTCACTCACAGCCTTGGTTCGAGTTACTGTTAGTTCGGTTTTTTGGAGGTTCGAAATTCGACCCCATCACACTAAAATGAAGCAGATTTCTCTCTGGTCTGTGTATTGCTCGGATATGGCATCGAATCTCCAGCAGCTTCTATGATGATCTTGTCGGTAAGCTCGTATTCCTTGCAAAATTATAAACTGTGTATTGCTCAACTGATCAATTAGGAATCCGGACCAGTTGGAAATATATATTTCTAAAACTACCTCACGAAATATAGTTGTATTCATCAATATATCAATATATTACTAGTCAGACTATTATGAACAGCTCCAACTAAAACTGAATTCACACTTCAGTTGTTTAGCCCATCACATAGAATACAACGAATTCTATGCTGTTAGTATCGTGGTTTCCCGCTAAGTAAACGCACGGAGGAGCGGCAAAAGCAACAACGCATTCTGTTTTAGGAGTTCAGCGATGTTAAATATGGACTATCCCATTCGTTCTGGCCAGTATGAAACGGAGCCAAATTCGAACGAAAATGGCAGTAGTCAACGTCAATAGGGATTAACAACATATCTGGATTACCCGCTGAACTTAAAACATTCTAAAAAAATGCCTACCAAGAATTTGAAGGTACTGTCAGAGTCTTATTTATCGAAGTATATACCAGATCAGTTCAGTTCCGGTCATTGGTTTTCACTTCTTCTCAATACATGACATAATTGATTCAACAAAGCATAGAAGTGAACAGGGAGTGGACAAAGAAATCCTTGGGGGCTTATTAGCATATCCAGAAATACAAAGGAAAACAAGTTGTTTGAGGTGACTGGACACACCGATGAGAAGGACCAAACCGTATGTTCTGTATGCATACAGGTTTCTGGGATCCTATTTGGGGAGCGTGGTTCATTTATATACGGGATGCATAATATCTTCCACCTGTTGCAAACTAGGGTACCGCTTCGGTTACTCATATGGAGAGAATATCCATACATCGTTCTTTTTGTGTCACATTTTTTGCGCATATACCAGCCTGTGAAATGTTTGTTAATAGTGTTGCCCATGAGGCATGATTTTGATTTGAATGAGATTGAATTCGTTACACATAACAGCGAGTACACAGGACATCAGTTTTTAGATAAAAGTATGCTTCCCCAAGAGGATTGTCGTCAATAAAATAAATCTGTGAACAATATTACTGCAACCAGCAATTTCGATAAATTGAAACCAAATGGTAATGCCACGCATTTTTGTCGTCCAAATAAATGATACTAATAATGTTGAAAGTTATGTGATTACGGATATACCGAGTTGTGCTGCACATTACGATATTGTCAATCATTTTGAAATCAACCCTAAAAAGAGACCAACGTCATATTGATAAGAGTGATATTCCCTCAATTCTACGTTGATGGGACTACTGCGTACCATGCAATACGTACACTTTTTAAATGTCCTTCAGTATGATTGACAAAAAACAAACAAAAAAACAAAAAAAGCCAGGTTGATTCTCAGAGTCTCAAGTGGACTTTTTCGATGAAGGTCTACGACGGGAGTAATGGCTTGACGCCAGGGAGTAAGGGGTGATACCAACGGGGAGTTAATAAAACATGGACAACACAATAGTTATAACCCCTGATTCTTTCCAATTTCCAAATACCCAAGGCCACAAAAAGTTTAAGCAACCTCGGCTCCCAAATGGGTCTTGGGTTTATGTCAAAAAAATCACTTCTATCGGGGAATTCACGAGGAGTAGGTATCGCAGGGCATCCCCAAAAACATTTTTTTTTGGAATCACGCAGTTTCCGAGGAAAGGATCAACACTCCAGTGAGATAAGAACAGTTAATGAATAAACATGGTAATATCGGTTCCTTAGTTTCATTATAATTTTGCAATACCACATGGTGATTACCGATGCATTTTCAGTGATTGTCGAGTTAATTCAAATGTTAATGTCTATTTTGTCAGTTACAACACGAAAACAACCACGCTGCGTAGAGCAGAAGAGAAGTCAGTTGGGCTGTGATAACTAGTTTCTTACTCCTACTTAGTTGTTTCAGTTGAGCTTCAGTCTTCAACACCGTTTTCAGTGATTTTTTTTTCGTTTCATGAGCTCCTGGTAGTATAATTCATGACACCTGTCCCAATCATGTATGAAGAAGGAACGTAATGATTAGGAGAAAAAATCGTCATACATGAAAAAAAAAGGTAATGAAAACGCATAAAGTACGCATACGTTTCCGACCTTACTTGTAAGTAGAGGTACATGGTTCAAACGAATATGTATATGTTATTTCGTGAAGCTGAAATCTTCAAAATGTGTAGTTTCGATTGATTTATGACTAAAACCGCTGCGATATTTCGGAAGCGAATTGGACTTCCCAAAAAGATATTTATCTTTCCGGAAAGAAATACTAATCCTGTATGTAGAGACGCGCAATATAGGGAATATACTACGATGCAAACCCGTGAATTTATTCGTGAATGGATAGCAGATCTTCTTGGGAAACATCGCGACAAAATTCGGTCATGATAGCATTCGAAAAATATACTAAGGCTCCTTACAAGTGAGTAAGAACGATCCAGTGCAAACAGTCGGGTCGAATCTCGCAAACGTGCAGTCCAGCCGGAGCGGCGGGACTCCTAAGTGGGCGACAAAAAAGCGGTGTAGGTTTTCAGGCACGTGTATCAGTCTTTTTGTTTCTTTTTTCCATTCATATTTATTATACTTCCCTTGCAAAGTATAAACAATCGCATGTATGAATTCGTTACTAATGTTTGTACGGACCCTCGTAACTGTTTTTAAATTAAATAAAGCAACTATTAGTAACTCAAATCAAGTCTGATGATTCTGTACTTCGTTACCTCATTTGTAGAATGAAATGTGTCTACTGAATGTAAAAATTAACGGGCATCAGCAGTCATAATAATATGAAATGTGGATAATTCGATGAGTGACAATCAGTCTCTTGGCTCGGTGTTATTAGGGCTCCCCTCTCAGAGGAACTATTGACCTTCTCGTCAGTCTTGGGTATTACGCAGTATTCTGAAGATGTCTGCAATGTGATTAGTTGGAAGCAGGCGTAGTGGTTATATTTCATACATAAGTCGACAGAGTATGATTTCAACATTGAATGTTTCGCTGGGTTTTCTCTGGGTCCCCCTGGATAATAAATGGCAATAAGCTGCACGACATTTTCATTCGGTTATAGAAGATTGTGCTATATTATTTTACTATACAACACCAAGATACAGCTCCTTCCGCGATATGCGAGTTCGGTTTACTCCCCACTTTGCCCCAACCTTCATTCTGTACTAACTATCTCCCATTACCCCCGTCATTTTTCTTTATCTCGATGAAGCACAATATCAACCCCCCGTTCGCTAATCTCGCATCCATCCAACTTACCACGATTGAGGAGAGAGACACAATTTCTATTTCCTCACCCTTATTGGTACCAGTGTCTTCTATGGCCCTTTTTCTTCTCTACATCCCTTCATACACTCTTCCGGGTGACATTCGATACACGCTGGACCCCGCCGTATCTAGTTTGTTACCCCACCCTTGGCCTCCCCCTACTCCTTTCACTGCGGTACTTGGTAGGATCGAAGCTGTATCCGAGACGTAGCGTAAGATCGGTTACAAAGCGTTCAGGAATGACCAGCATATGTCAATCATGACTCTGTGATAAGAATTCCTTACTCAGGAATCTTATCACGTGATTACATAGTAATTGTTGAGACTACATGTGACAATGAAGAATGTTAATAGAAAGCTGATAGCGGCAGAGCTGTAATACTTCCGGAGGGTAGTGGTAGGTATACCTATGCTTTGACTTCGATTGTATCATGTCACCCTGCCACTCATATCGCTCCTTAGCGTTCTTGACTCCAGCTCACCTATCAAGATTGACACCAGTCTAGCTTTCACACATCTGGAGAATTGGAGGAACGTGGCTACTTTCCAGGACAACACATCCGATGCACTACCCAATTTGCTGTATATAATCGCAAATTTTATTCACTATCAGGTTATTCCCGGAAGAGTGGATTGGAAGTGTGATTTTTCCGAAACACTGGGCTCATGTTTAGTACAGGACACCTGGGAGACTCCCCCGCTTGATTACGGACCATCCTGAACAGAGAGTTTGGTGGGTGGGTAATGACAACCTGGCGTACGTGACGTCACAGAAGGGACTACAGAGCTCGTAGCGACTATGAACAACCGGAAAAAATGGCGACGTTTACTTTGATAAATACAGCCTCTGCAGGATCCTGACGAATGGAGTAATAAACGACGGTGGATCTGGGGCAGTACTGCCACAAAGTACAGCCAGTAAGTCAAACAAAAGTTTTTTTTTCGATAATGCTAATGGTTTGTCGATATGCAAAGTAATGCGATCCGAACACGACTAATATACAGGACGTACTCCTAACAAATTATTGAACATGCCATGAGACTAAACGTGACTCATTTTCAAAAATCTTACCAGATGCGTTTGTTCCACTCGACCACCATATCAGAGAAGTAAGTACCTACCGTTCACCCACACCTGTCTTCGTTAACGCAGTACTCGGGTCCTAGTGGCAGTGTTCTAACGGCGGCAACAACGGTGACGCTAGGTGGAAGTAGTAACGTCACCGCGGCGCGTGTTCGAACAATTCATCTGATTAACGTTACGGTCGTAGATATTTTTGAAAATTGAAAAAATGAAAAAGGCAGAGGTAGGTTTGCCACTGACACGTGGTTAAGATGCAACTCGGCCTCAAGGCGCTTGTAAAAGCTATGTTTGGTACGTAAGTTGCGGTTGTAGTTTGTAAGGTGATCAAAGAATGTAGATGAACGCTGTGTTTGCTTGAGCTCGTGAACGAATCCACTATGCCAATATATTCCCGACGAGTAGCCAGTTAGGAAGTCTATTTGGGTTATGTAGGTCATGTATACTCTGAATCGATCTCAATTCTCACAGATGAGTCAGTCAATGCAATCATACTAGAAACAATGCACCACAGTTGAAGGAAAAGAAAGTCAAGAACGCACCCATTGGACTTCGAATGACCAGCCCATCAAAAACGATGGTATAGTCCTACACGAATATAAATCATGATCTCATCTCCGCATAAGTAAAGAGTTCAGTTGATGGTTGCAGACGTCACTCTGAAAAGGGATAATAGGGGGGGGGCGGGGGGGGGGGGGTTGGGATATGGGGCATTGGGGACTTTTTGGGTCCAGGAAAACCAGTCTTGTTTGAAAATGGATAAGGTTTACAAGGATTTACTCGCTCATGAACAACAAGTTAACGCGGTATTTTCGCTCTGATTATCTGTACTTTGACGCGGAGACTAATGGGATGCGGAGTGTTATCCGCTCCTTTAGTGAGAACTTTCATCGAGGACTAACATTCGGACCAAAACAAATCGCAAACCTGCAGGTCAACGTCTCTAAACCCCATATTAAGAAAGAAAAAACAGGATTAAGGATAGTATTAAAAGGGGGAGGGGGGAGGGAGGTCGTAGCTGCAAGAATCCACACAACATGAAAGATGTCCAAATGAGCTCCGTTGTTTGGAGAGACAACTTCCGTATAGCCACAGAAATAATCCGAAAAATGGAACACAAAACAATGAGAAGGAAAATAGGACCAAGCCGTACCAAACTGCCAAGCGGCAGGATGCGCAATCCGGGCAATATCCTCAAGGGATACTCTTCATGATAAATTCAACGCCATTATTGTCGCGCGATATTCATGGCCCTTCATCAATTCATACATTTACAATATCTCTGTGAAAATCATCGCACTGGAAAAATTGCGATTTGCACCGTCCCATACCTCACACTCAACTGCATCAGATGGCATCCTAGCCTGAGGGTAGGATTCAATAAGTGCGGATGCGGAGGGGGTGCGGATGAATGGAAATCGAATGTCAAGGTGATTGTAAAAGTTAAATAAACGTATAACGCTGCGAAAGACTACAGAGATGTATAGATTCAATGTTTACGTTGCGACGTTGGTTGCGTCGGGGGGCCAGAATTCCATAGGAATCAAGTGCGATTATGCGCTAGATCACACCGCATGGTACGAGTTTTCGCCTTGATGCTTCGTTCCTTTCGGATAATGGTAGCGGATTAGCTCAGTCGGTAGGCGCACTCTGCAAAACCATTGATTGCGAGTTGGAAGCAATTGGTAGCCCGAGGAGGACTTTTCCGCAGTGATGTGGACAAGGAATGGTCTCTGAAATGTTCCAGCCACCCAGTGTTTAAAAATGGGGTACCGGTACATTGTGAAGGACTTGTGAAGAGTAGCGAGCGCCGTAGGTGGCAGTCCTATTGGGAAGTCTCCCGGGGGACACGAAAAGGGGCGTATGATTCGTGCAGTCTGACGAGAACAATCTAGAGGTGCGTGCTGTCTAGTACGGGTGACATTCACTTGATGATCAGGGGTAATATCTGTTTGAAGAGCTTTGAGCATGTCTTCGACGTGAAAAAAGCGCCTATCAGAAACAAGAATAGATTGATTAGTATGAGTTGGAACGCACAAAAAAGAGAACTTATGGAGCGGAATGCTCAGTCGGTTAGAGCTCCGGACTTATGATTCATCATTGTGAGTTCGAATCCCATAAAGGCCCGAGGGCTTTTCGCAGTGCGGTGGCTCAAGGCATGTCTCCTCGGAATGTCTCACGGCTACCCACGTGTAAAAGGGGGTACATGCGAGGGAAACGGAAGTAGGCGCCGCGCTGGATGCCAGGGGTGTAGTAGTCGTGAGCGAAAGTGCACCCTGGGTGGGGCGGGCAGGCAAGGTCTTCATCAGGTTAACAAGACCAGGGGATAGTCGATGTCGTTGTTGAAGAGTGCGCTGCCTTGAACAAGACTATAACCGAGTCTTAGTCTAGGAAGTCGTCAGTCCCCATTCAAGGAATTTCCATTCAAATGAGAAATTGTGATAAAGAAGACAGTAGTGAGCACATGTTTTAATAGACCTTAACAGGCGAAACCTAGGCCCGGCATGTCAGGAAAACTCACTGGATGTTGAGATGAGAATTACTTGCATCCTACATTTTAAATCAATGATATCATTTATGGAACTTGTATGGTAGGCTCACCACATAGACACAATGCTTCACCCACGCTTTGTTGAACAAATGGTGTAGGTAGTTTAGCGGTTGTAATAAAATTATATCCATACTAACGTTAGGTCAGTCTGCAGCTACGCCCTCGAGTTTCGAAGACACTTCAATGGTTAGTGTGAAATAAATCTTATTAATTAGTATTTAAAAGGTAAGTGAGTACTAGCGATATTTTTCCTACGTTAAATTGTAGGTGTTGATCAGAACGGGCGAGGACATATTTCTACATGCTACTCTCTCTGTTCCTTTTTCCTTTGCAGACGTATAGATGCAAGGAGCATTACAGAAACAGGTCGTTACACCTACGGACCGTGACAGACTTCAGAGTACTTACACTGTTGCTACGCATTCTAGTCACAGAGGTGCCTGGGGGTATAAGTCATGTGATAATTCAACCCAAGGACTTTACTCGGCTGCACGATTGTTTATCAAAGCTCGGTTGGAATATTGGAAAGTCTACCGGTGTTATTAACAAACATGAAATATTGTCGAATGAAAAATCCGATCCAAGCATAACCCGTGAACCAATGTGTAATGGACAATTACATGAAGATTAATTATACGTAGCAATCATCTACAAGACATAAAAAGTTTCTTCCTATGCAGTATCGTTGTTTTTTCTATAGAAGGCATGTTCCCCAAGTGCAGGTCCAACTGCGTATGGATCGACGGCACTGGCACGTTTATTGTTGTCAGCTAACTAAGTAATAACGAACCTGAAAACTGGAGAGTGTACGCAACCAGTAGCGCTTGCCCAACCTATTTGTTCAGTTGTGTGAGAAAACCTCCGCATCAGAAACAATGAAAATGAATGTACAGAAAACGTGTAGGGGATGTTGCCAGTTTATCGAGCAATTGAAGCTACTCATAGCTTGTCACGGACAGGTAGCACAGTATTTCGCATGTACGGTCTTTGGAAAAGACAAGTTGCGTAATAAAGACCTGATCCCGGGTTTCACTCGTTCAGATACCGTTCGTGATGAACGACCATGAAACTGTGAGTTCAGCTCTGTATCGAATGTCCAAGCTTAATTAATGACTTCTAGGTAGGCGCGATTGATGCTGATGTGCAGTGTGAGAGGACACTGTCAATTGCAAATAATTACAAACTTATCAAAGCAGTTGTCATGAGGTTTCAGACCGATTCATAGCAACGAGTGAATGAGTGTGAATGTTTACGCGAGGACATGGAAGCGAATACCAGAATTGCGTGCTCCTCAACTGCTATTTTAAGAATCTTCAATTTGTAATAGGAGAATGGTGCATAAGACTATTGGAAGATCAATCGCCTCCATCAGGGCGAACCATTTAGGGGATGAGTGGGTATGGTAATCACCGTTCTACCAACGACGTCACCGTCTGATAATAATAATAAATAATAAAATAATAATAAGTTAATAGAGTTTGCCTGCTACAGCGGGAGCTTCTGGATTCTGTGGCAGAGGTAAGACCATGCAGACTTAACGCTAGGCGCGATGACAAGATGGCATGGACTACAACGATCATTTGACACCGGTCAAGGTATAGCGGGGACACCCGTATCGTATAGAGCATAGAGGCGGCATAGGACAAGCTTCTTACACATGGTCATACATGTCCAAGATCCCATCAAAGACGACGCCACTTGGCAGCAAGAAGTATTGGAATGCTAACCATAGCATCGCTAATGGAGGTGTTGGTTGATAGTAGGCGTTTCTATGAACCGTGGGGAATGAAGACCACTCAGTTTCGAGTCACTCAGCATTAGCCTGTTCTTATGAAATGCTTTGATCAGTAACACAGTTCGTTTTGCGGGCTCCCTTATGACTTGTCTGACAGCATAGGTAAGTTGAATGTCGCGTACAGCATTATGTCATGTATTCAATACGTGTGAGAGATACAGAACCCAGGAAAAGCAGGTACTAGAGGAAGGCTGTTTGGCCCAATAACTACCCATGAGGAATGCCCACATCGAGCGCGCTAGTCTGTCATGTTAGAACGTTTTGAATGTACTAGAGCTAAGGACCGCATGGGTCCAGGCAATTGACTTGACGTCAGAGTCAATTTTTGAGCGAAGGCAGATAGACTGGGGCAATGTCTTCGCCGTCGGAATCCCAGTTCCACTTAAAACCCGCACTCTTCACTCTTGGGATACTCCTCATCCTTGAAGCAACGAAGAACAGAGACCAGGACAGTATTCAATAATGTTGCCAAGGAAGTTGCAAAGGTCTGTGTGATAGATTCACATTTTCAATAGTTACATTGCGCTAGATCGGATCAAATGAGTATGCCATTACATTTGTCGACATACCGTAAAATCGTAAAATTAGACGAAGTGATAAAACAACGCCATTAATGATACTTGCATCGAAATAAAAAACAACATAAAGGGCAATTATAAGAGGTCAGATCCGATGGAAGATTAGCATGTAAGGTTTGTATAGAGCATAGGATGGGCACGCCCGAGGCTGCCAGTCCCCCCTTTGGCGATCTTGTGTAAGCTGGCTGCCATGGGAGTGCACCTCTGACGCACGACGATACCTTAGCGCGCTAGGGCCTGTACTGGACTCTTGTAAGCCGGCCGCTTTGGGGGGCTACCTTGACGAGTCACGCGAGATTGCCGGCCCGGCCTCTATCGGTCGACGTGAAATCGAATAGAAGTAGGTTCCGCGAAGGCTCCTAGAGAAGCTGTGCCCGCCATCCGCCCGCTGCGCACTGGGTTGCCAACGCCAGGGGCGACGTGCTGAGGCGCGCGCAGGCCCGCTCGGGGATGCGGTCCCCTCAGCGAAACAAAGTACTTTGCTGGTAACCCTTAGAGACTTCGAAAAGTATTTGATGTATGTATGTATGTAAGTCGTATGTATGTATGTACTGGAGATGTATGTATGGATGTATGATGTATGGTATGTAGTGTAGAAATATGTATGCAATGTAGCCTGTTGGTAGTGAAGACGAGCGGTGGCTCGCAACTTTATACTCTCCATTTCCAAGCAAAGCATTATGGGTGCATTATAAATGTATCCGCACGTATTGTATCTTGTCAGCAATAGCATACTGTGGAATTAGTATGCATATATAAAACAGTGATGAAAACGATGTATGGAGGTATTGCATTGCATGCATTCAGGCATGCATGTCTTGATGTAGCATGATGATGATGATGCAGGATGTAGTCTATGATACTGTATGTATGTATGACCTGTATGTATATGTATGTATGTATGGACTGTACGGATTTCATTTCGTTAAAATGTTACACTGAGACCTCCAGACGAAGGTATCTGCTAGTTCGGCTTTCGAACTGCCAAGGTTAAGCAGGAAGGCGATATTAGAGGAAGGAAATCCCCCCCCCACCAATTGTGTATATATGCCAACTGATGAGAATGGTGCGAGTGATTAAGAGAGGTCGGGACAATTGTGCCGCGTTCTGGGGTAGAATTTAAACGAGCTTGATTACATGACGACCTCTTCTGGAATTTAACGATGAACCTATGCGTAGTGGCTGAGCAGGAAGCGTCCCCAGTTTGGATTTCGAGCCCATAAGCGTTTTATGTTAATATAAAGAAAAAAACCGCTGATGGGAGGCTATAGAGACGCCAGGTTTGGAAATGCAAGGAGAAAAGTAGAAACGGTTTCAAACCAGACCATATCATCGGCTTTTCTTTTTTAGCAATCAGCCTAACGATCAGCTGCCAGTTCACATTAAGCCGTGCATTATTGGAGTGTAATCCCCATGACACCTTATTATCCCGATTCCTATCAGAAATCGTGTTACTTTCTGTAACAAACATAGACTAGTGTCCACGCTAGAACGGCGCAGGCCTTTTCGCAAACACTGCATGTCTCTCGACATGAAGAACAAAAAAATTTTGTTTGGTCAATAATGAAAGGGAAGGACATTAGAAGCATCCGGACATTGTTCTAACCTCCATAACCAAAAAAATACTACTAGTGGGATGTTTGTGCGCGGCCCTATGTTAATTTTGAGTGATCCACCACCGAAAAACGTATTTGCTACTGTGGAACCAGCATACGTTGAAAGTGTATCATGAAATTCTGGGGCCATTGATGCATCATGATAAAACGTACGGTCTCTAAGTTCGCAAAATATCAACCATGAATAATCTTAACGCTGGACACATAAGGTGGGTTATAAGTAAAAAGATTGTCGTCGTCATGGTATCCTGGGAGTGTCAACAGCGCGTTGTCCAGGCTTGCGGGCTGGATTCAACAATACCAGAAGTAATGGGGGCTAAATTTGCTAGCATTAGTGCTTGTATCGGAGTCCAGTTAAAGTGTGGAAAAGAAATGGCGAGGGCTTTCGGCCGGCACTACCAATGGGCTAATATGCGAAGCTATGGATTGCTATCTTTGTACTCACTTTGAAACAAGCATTATATTGCATATATTGTATCCGAATGTATTGTACCAGTCGCTATTGTTCAACTGTGGAAAAAGCATAAAACAGGGAAACTAGGTATGTATGTATGTATGTATGTATGTTATGTAAGTTATGTATTAGTATGATGTGTAGTATGTAGGTATGTGTATGTATGTCGTAGATGTAGATAATAATAATAAAATACTTCGTAGGCGTTTCGGTCCTCGTAAACAACCACACGCTAACTATGCACACCTGTATTAGGCAAACTGTATGAGAGGGGTAGTGTGCCCTGCGCGGTACTAAATAACAGAACGCAGGAAAATAGAGGGTAATCTGTCAGTGATCAGTTCATGCTGCCAATTCTTAAAATGTGATGTCAGGCAATGATACCGTGATCAGACAAGTCCAGGCATAAGAAAAAATGTGCGGTGGCACCTAACAATTGTTCGAATAGTCACTCTATAATAATCCCAAATATTCACTATGAAACCGCATTTTTCAGCGGGGGTGCGAAGTCATTTTTTGCACGTATGGAGATGAGGTGACAGCCGTACTAGCGTTGTATGGATCTGGGAAGGCAGGTGGCCCAGTTCGCAGCTGAGTTGGCCTACCTGTCAGCAGTACTCATTGGAGTAACACCTGTTCGACTACATTACTTCAGTGGTCAATCAGCCTACTTATAGCTGTATATCACTTGCATAGCTAACTTGTAGAAACTGGTAGAAATTCCTTTCAAACCCATAGCAATTCACATTGTCGCAATGTCCGCTTGTCATATCTCTACAGTTTTTTGTTTTTTGGACGAAGGTCTCCACATTGTCCCCGCAACCATCAAATCATGAACCGTCTTGTATTTCTGGATTTTCCTCCCGTTTTGGTGTGGCAGCTCTTCAGTGGATATATTTATTCCTCGTCAGACCAACTTCGTGCAATCATCGTAAAACATAATTACTGTGACAATGTTTTTCTTCATATTTGAAATGGTTCGACGTTCATCTGGAGTTTTTATTTAGAGGCCTATTATGTCGGGGTGATCTAGACCAGCACTGAAGGGGGCATCCTACCAGGTGGCGGCCAGGTTTCTGAAATAGCCAGAGGTGTTGAATTAGTTTTGGAACCCCACAGTGGGCCGTAGCCATATGTCTTGCAAGTGGGGGCGTAATACTTTTGTGCTTACTTATAAGGGGGCGCGCCACTATCGGTATTGCTGAGCGTGCCAGAAGATGTTGCGCCAATGAAACCCTAGATAGGCAGTAAATGGCAACTTCCGAGCCATTTGAACTGTTCTAATATCGGTTTTATGTTCCGAGAATGTTCATTGGGATGGCCGGGGAATATTATCGGCGTTACTTTCCTCCCTCTCCCTTGCCCCCGCCCCAAGAGGCCTGCTCCTAGGGATCACAATGTTGACTTTTTCGCGCCCCGTGTAGTTCGGCAGTATGAGAAGAACAGTTCCCTCTTATAGCCTTCTAACTAGAACTGTTGAAAGTTGAGCCATGTTCATGTTGTATACTATTGCGTATGAGCCCAGCCCATTACCCACAAAAACATCTTGGGATTTGCCCAGCAGTTCTGCGAAAACGAGGCTGCTGGTCCAGGTATTTTGGGGCACAAATTCCGGCGATTCGAGTATTTTTCCCCTAAATTCAACTCGTCCAATTCGTCGCCCATTCTTTGAATGATTTTTTAGTCTCTCATTTCCCCTGGAATTATGCCCTCCGTGCCTCTCCGCCTGCCTACCTAAATAACTCCAATTCTTTGAGGCTCATAAACCTAACGCCAACTGCAAACTCCTGATCCTGCCCTTCTTTGTACAGATACAACTCCTGTACAAAGTGGGGGGAATATGTGGTGCGTCCTTAATTATATGATACACGAATTTTAGACAGTTCCATATTTTGCGCAGCTACGACTCATCTGAAGACCTACTGCAGTCAAAACAAGACGGCCTCTTCGCGCGCAGGCGTCAGATTTTTTTCAGAATACTGATGATTATTATGTCCAAATTTACCTTCCTTCGAGTTCACCACGCAACATGACCCGTATTGTAAGAGGATTTGTGATCTTGTCACGCATTCTTCGTAGCGCCTAATGGTTAGGGATCATTCAGGATGAATTTCTTTTATATAATTCTATCAACTCATGGAGTAAGGGCAAGAGGGCGGGCCCATTTCTGGATACGTGGCGACCTATCCACTGTCAGAAATCGCGAAAGGGGGTTGGGGGGGGGGGGGGGGCGAGGCCTATTTCACCCTCGATCCGCTCTTGCCATTATTGTCGGTTTTACCCCCTCTGATAGCGGGTTGGTGATGTACCCTCGCAACGGCGCTAATCTAAATTACGTGTACTGATCTGCCCCCTCATGATTGTAGCTTTCAGGCATGAAGGAAGCGGTTAAAAAGTAGAATCAACAGGTATTCTCTGGGCGTTGTTCCTCGATGCAATGGTTTGCTTTTCATTGCTGATTTCAGATGCAAACAACTTTGGTTTAGCATATGGAATCGACATCAATTGTCGGCACTCACAATTGAAAAAAATGGTTTCGCGATTTAGTATCTTTTAAATTAGTTCTGGTACTTCCTTAAAAGCAAGAAGGGGAGCTTGTCACATTCACTTTATATGAACAATAACAATGATACGTCTAATTTAGTACTTTAGCTTTTATTTCATCATAGGCGTTTTCCCCTCATTCTAACAACAGAGAGAGTAGCAGAACCGTGTGTGAATAGTGATTCAATTGAATCTTCTCACAAATGTTGCCCCGTCTCCCATAGTAGTCACGAACTGACAAGATCAAATGCATTATTGTCAACAGTAATCTTTTCGTTTTGAACTGTATGTGGACAAACATTTCAAATCATTGTCGCCTGCATCTTTTTCTCGCAATGTCATTACTGTCTAAATCTAAGTGGGCGAAGAAGTGTCACTCCACCAGAGCTTTTAGCCGGAATGTAAGACAGACATGAAAAACTATGAACCACTATGGTTACAAATTGTAATGATATGCAGACTGTATTCGGCACAACTGGGAAGTAAATACTGCGATCCACGGGCAGGAATTTTTACGTTTATATTTCTATTTCCATCATATTGCGCGTATTTTTTCATCTCCCACGTATTTGATGTTGAAATAACTTCCTTGGAAAGATTATACCAATAAATGCTCTGACCGCACTTTGCAAAAAAAGCCGAAGTACAGTCGCGTTGAGAGTTGATGATGGCATTCTTGGTACCCAACACCAAGCACCACGCCCATATACGTTAGTCGCACATGCCTGGTACTTCTGGTCGTTGTCACGGTCGTATGTGCTGAAGGAGATGTCCTGTGATACGCCATGCGTTCGTAAATCTTGAGGAACAAAGAGAATGTACCGAATATGGTCGAATGTAATGTAAATTTGTAATCGTTTCGCACGGGTTAATTAGTAAAGTATAAGTTGGTTCACGTAACAGTTAGGTTAAGAAACGAACGCTTTGTCATCCTCATTTCATGCTATTATGCATTGGACCAGAAAAATATTTTGTTCACAGATAGTGTATTTTTGTACTACATTACATCGCTCATTATCTCGAAGGCAATTAGAATTAAACATGATATCATTTTGAGGCAATTGGTCGCTGAAAATCAGAGGTAAACAGTGTGTACCAAAAACTCCTGAGGGTGACCATGGATTAATCGGGACATGCCATCAATCTGTCTCAATTGCTAACAGTAGTTCGAAAACTGTTCGGACAGGTATCGCAATTTCTTGGTTTAAATTCATATTTGACATAGGAAACTACTTCCTGCCGCCGTATCTTATGACTCATGTGAAAACGTGTTTTAATCGGAAAATATCCCAAAAGTGTTTTCGAGTATATTTAATGGTTTTAAAAGCTATCCAGTGGCCCCAGGGACCAGTGTAGAACACTTCATCGACCTTGTTATTCATTTATTTATTTAGCAATGTTGAAATTCTAAAGCAGCCAACACTCGTCAATTCGTGACGAGCCGACAAATATATATCGATGTATATTGCATTTCATCTAACCTGTAAGACGGAACAGTAGGGAATGAGACTTGAGGAGTATTTTGTTCTCTCGTTAATCTCTTCGTAACTGTACTCTGTGCCACTCGTTCTGACGGTGCCCCCCTCTAAATATATGGTACTCGTCGAATCCATTGACTTGCTTTCACAAATCATTTTTATATTCGGAATGTAGTCATGTACCACCCACCTGCGACAACATTCTTGATAAAGTCACCCCCAACGGATTAACACATGCATTTTTAGCCCTACACTATGACAAATTGGAAACAAGTATCACTCAGGCCCTGGATAATAGTAGACAATTACCACACTACCAAAAGAATTCATTTGCAACGGTACACACGACGAGTAAAACGAGGACACACATGAGTAAAACAGACCAGTTCCCCTTCAAAATTGACACACTGAATGCTGGCTCGTGCAGGGCATTAGTGATATGTCTAGGAGATTGAATAATTACCCTGTAAGTATATAAGGTATCGTAGAAAAAACATTGTAGTCTTCGTGAGACGATACATATTATAAGCCGTACCCATGGCGCTGTGGTACCTACTTCGCAGATTCACTCATCCTTGAACACAGGAATGGATGATTCCCATTCATATAAGACCTCCAGTATTCTGCGCCTTGCTATTGTGTGCACGTATTCATTTAGTGATTTATTTTCACCCAAATTTCCTGATTATGTAATATTTCATCGGCTCGATGTGGCTAAACAGTTCAAGTATATGGTGAAAATGCTCAAAAAAAATAGATTAAGCTAATACTGGTGTTTAGTAGTAGAAAGAAACATAAAGAGCTATAGTCTCTCGAAGCTTTTATGACGCGGTTAGTAGGAAATCATATCTCCACTTTCACTTTCGATGAGCCGAAATCGATCACCTCAATCGACCGAGCCTAAGGACATTTCAACATATTGTGAGTTAGAGCCCAATTGAGAGCCGATCAGCTTCTTTCGATGTTATCTGCGAAGGTCATGATAGTAATGGGGTGGAACATTTGAGCGAACTGTACATAATCCAAAGAGCGACACTGCGAGAGTGCGTGACTCGTTCACATGAGCAGGATAATGCATATTCAGGCTTTAAGCTTTTCAGTGGCAAGGGTATTACAATAGAAATAGAAGAATCGGATTTCATTATTTGATCGTTTGGAGGGTAACTTACACTACGCTATGGAAAAAAAAATTCGCAACTTAGCACCGATCACAGGTCTGTTTTGCAGTAATGTCAAGTTAGTACTTACTTGCTGTACTTTCTGATAAATACGTCCAGTCTACCAGTCCTGTATTTACTCGTTTCGTCGCTGATTCTTGAATAGAGTTGTATGTAGAGAAATAAGATGCTCCATTGCGGTTGTTCATATCGATGGCGAAGCTCGTGTGTTTAGACTGGCCGCAAGTAGCAGGTGGTCGTTACCAAAGCCAGAACTCGCTATTAGAAAAACAAAGCCCTCTTGCATCAGCCTAGTACGATTAAAAGTCGACACTGCATCAATTCTCCCCCCACTGGAAAACTGTCCAAAAAACAAATTTATTGAATTTTGAATTTGTGTTCTACGTAGCACGTGCGGGTCTTGAATAAACCACTGAGAGCCCACTAACTCTCGTTGACATCGGCACTTAACACCCTCACGAGCGCTAAAAACCCAGTATATCGGATGTACGTGGTGATAGCCAGACAGGTCATTTAAAAAGATCACTGAGGAGGAATATTTCCGAAAATACTTACTGTCCATTTGCCTCCATCAACCGTATTGTTGCCAAAACTACTTCGAAGCTTCATGTGACCCCATTCAGGTTGATCGTGTAAATTCCAGATTGGGTCTCATCGTCACATTGTCATCGACTTTCCAAAGTATTCGGATACTGAGGGTCTTGGTAGTAGAGTCGGATGCATCTAAATATGGTATGTATGAAAGAACAAAAGGGTAAACGAAAAAACTGTGTCGGATGTAACATGAAAATAGAATAAGTCCATCAGGCTAATCAACAGTGGGTGTATCATTCCTAGTGATTGTCAAAAATGGCCAAAATTTCAGGCTCACGCCTCGTAGAGAATCCCAAGTAAAATTTGTTATCACGAGTTGACATTTCGGTTAATGTGTGCATACAATGAGGGGAGAAAGCAATGGGTAAAAAGAACAGAAAAGTGGAAGATGTCAATTTTGCGAGATCTTGGAAAGTCATAGTGAATGTAACGGACGTACAAGGGTCAAGCGGATATTTTCAGGCGTGGACGTTTTCCGTCGGCACGTTTTTAAAGGTGGAAGATGACACGAGAAAATGTGGTTGAGGTCATTTTATGGGGTGATGATACAAACTGTCCGGTAGACGTTGAACATGCCTATATTTGACCGTAGGTGACGAACGACAGTGGGCCACCACCAGAACAGTACCAAATTGGAAATAAAGGATCTAGGTGAATTGTCTACCACAGTGAAATTCGAATTGAATCTAGGTAAAATGTATAGTGTGATTGCTACTTCAGAAGAACGTATCTAGCTATTTCAACCACCCGACACTATCAACTCACGCAGATAATACTCACACTGGTGCTTCTTCTCGGCTCTTGAACTCGCGTGGTTATTATGACACCAAACTGAACGAAATGAATATTTCATATAACAATTCCATTGCACTCAACATTGCTCGTTATTTAAAAACAAATTTAGGTCATAACCATAGGTACATCAGAGTTCGTCTCTTGGAAGAAGTTACTGCCCTTTCTCCACACCTCGTTTCGGATCCTAGAGAAAATGTGTCGCCAATCCAATGGTGCATGTGGCAGTATCGAATGTACCGACCGGTAAAAGACTCTTGCAACAAAAGTGCGACATTGTAGAAGGATGTATGTATGAGTTGGTGAACCTATAAAAAATATTGCCGAGTATTCAGTTTCGAGCCATCGGAAAATCATGAGCAACATGCGGACCATTCGTCCAGCGTTTGATTAGATTCCATGGGGAGGATAGTAGCCACTAACATTCACATCAGAGATTGTAGGTTAGACAATGGAATTACAAACTAAAATTCAGCACTGCAGATACGCACTTACCCCGTTTAAAGAGCCAAATTACTTCCGGTGTGTAAATTGTTAAACAAATAGAGATGGATAAATACCATGCGTTCACTGATAAGGACCATGTGTCCGTTTACAGGCGAAAAATATTTGATGCTCCAATGCAGCAGATGGGCCTACTTCTGTAGAGGCCAGGTATAGGTGGATGCCTACAGCTTATTCGAATAATGCTTCTCAGTCTGTAATTTACATAATGTTGGTATAAGTGTAAAACTTTATACAGTGTGCGCCATGATTTACATTAGAGTTGGCAATGAGTTCCCTCAATATGCAATTTCAAATTTCACGACAGTATACTCACAAGTTTTACTGTGATGTGTCGTCCCTATAACATACCTATTTTAAATATTCAAATCTTTCAAGTGAACACATTCCGATTGACATACTGCATATTTATCTTGTTCGTTCGTAACGTTACTAACACAAAAGACTATCATCTTGAATAACTTTTCTGACGCACACGTTCGGTCCAAAGTGCTCGCTATTCGGAACAAAAAAACAAAACAAAAAAAAAACTAACTCTCGGACTAGTTCGACCCTTGGGGGCGAACATCAACGTTAAGTTAAGTTACGTGACACATTTGGATATTCCAGCTCCACTCTTCCTATATAGAGTACCCGCACCTAGTACTAGTATCAGATTAATTAACTTGCCATTTGTAATATTGTAATATTACCATTAACTGCCATTGATATTTTAATTGTATATGAAATTCTACCTTTACCCACAAGTATATAAGAATAATAATAATTGCCCATTGTGTAATATATTAAATATTATTAACCAGTTTATGACATGATATCACTGATGTCATCTAATCAGCATGCGATTTCGGGCTTGGTTCGACTCTTCGAGGGTTTGTAGCTTGTAGCATTACGTTATAGAAACGTATACTTACGTGTTACTGGTGGATGCTAACATGCAGGTTAATTGATTGCATTATGAAAATACGCCTGAGCCAAGTTCACGTTTCCACGGTGCAAATTCTCGGCAAGTTCAGCCTGCAGATACTACATAATCGTATGACAATTGTTTCCATTTGAAAGTATTATCATGACGCCATACGACAAGAGTAATGTAGATTTTGAAAGGATTACCAAGACGCAGGGGTGACGATATGTTCTCTTATTTTGTCAGTCAAAGTTTTGAAACAATAGGCATAGCATCTTCCTCCTGAGTGGTTTTTTGCTGAATTGACGCAAAAGGTTATTGAAGATACCTTTTTCATGCGGAGGACAAACACTAACACTGCACACAAACGACCGAGTTCGACAACTTTTCTGGAGATCCACACGAAAAAAATAAATTGCTACCTAATTATTTGATAATTCAGTGAATATATGTCATTATTTCGTCGACAAGGATGCAAAGTCCTGGCCTAATGGCCAACAAAGTGACAGGAAATTTCGACTGGCGCCATGGCTTTTCGTTGGCTCAGCCACGTTCTAAAGGGAAGATGATTGCATGTAAAATTTGACAAAGGTTATATGACCAATTACCTGAAATGGATTACGAATTCCGGTCAGTAGCCATATGCTCACGAATTAAAAACGGAAGTGTAACCATTACTAATTGATAGCAAGTTATATTGCTAGATGACAAACAGACGCAATCAGAGGAATGAAAGTAGTGGTTTACTTCTGATATTTTGCCCGTTATTACACGGAGGTCCGATGTTATCTGCAGCTAAATCACAAAATTTACATTTGGAGCTCCAACGACTTAACCATAATTTATTCCGTTTTTCAAAATTAACAAATACATTTGAGAAAGACCGGGTTTCGTAATTTTTTCTTTTGACATAGTGGCCAATGATTGGGGAGGATCATTGATTTCACAGATGAACGTGAATAAAGCGCACCAAATACATATATTACGTTCAGACGGCAATGGCGGTACGCGAGACCCCTCACACACCAAGCAATTTTGTAAAGTTCATCCACGTTGAAGGACGAAGTGACTGTGACCATTCTAGTGACGAGGAGGAAATTTAAATTGATGGCCCGATTCCTACATACGCCTCCATACGACATTCCGCAGGTCACTTTAAAGAAAGGATTTAAGTTCTATTTATATTGTACACTAGCGCATGACATAACATTCTCTTTCAAAAAGAGTGATATCACAGTATTACCCCCGCAAGGTTTCGTTTGCTTCATTCTTATTCTCATATTACGGTTCCACTACTAGGAGATTATATCATAATTTTTGTGGTCTCTCGGCCGTCAGACACCTAACATCTGATCCCTGACTTGTTAATGGGGTGTTCTTCATAAGGTTTGAGTAGTTGCATTTCTGCTGTTATTCATTCTGTTATAGAATGCTTATCAGACGTATCCGTGAGTTGATATGTAGCGCCATGTTACTCCGGCAGAATGCCCTGTCGAGCGTTTGAAAATGTTTATTTCGAAGCACTAGACGACATTGTGAATGGTTGATGTTGGTCACCAATGCATCACACTGGGGCATTGAGCCTTAGTATTAAGCCAACTTGATGTCCCCACTCACAGCTTCAATAGTTTCGCCGAAATTCGACGTCGTATGACGGCGGAGTTTAGACCAATGCATTCAGCTCACCTTACTTTGTCTTTTCCTACCCTCTACGTATCTTTTCGAACCCTTCATTGGTTTCCAGTGTGTATCAAACTTATTGTTTAAGTAAAGCCGCCCTGTTGTCCATATGGACCGCCTATTTGGAAGTAGAGATTAATAGAATCCAGGTATCGTTATCCTATACAGAGAAAAATGGCCCGACGTGGCCGATTTGATTGTTCATTTCCGCCTATTAATCAAATCAATGTAAACTCACATTTCCTGTAGCTTTAACACAAATTGTTATTTAACCGCGGCCATATTTCTCATGCTGCACTATCATCCGTTCATTCTCAACCACCTAAGATTCATTCTTCACATTCCGACTTAGATTGTTGTGATGCAGTATGACACAGGTAGTGTTATATTATGATTCTATGGCTCAACAATTCCATCCGACTGTTTCACCAATCCACCAATTTACACAGTTCGTAACGCTTAATCTTAACATCTTCAGTGAACGCACGAAACGAATATCAGTTCCAATGAGAAACAAAGTGCGAAGTGAGAAGTGCAGTTATTTTTCGGACCTTTGGAATGTTTCCATTGATACATTAGGCGCGAATGTTTAATATTTATGAAACGAATTTCAGGTTCCGAGGAGACGGAAGAGCAAAGTAAAATGGTTCCCACCGTTGGATTAATGATTTTGCATTTGAAATTGAAGATGCAGTTATTGTCCACGGGACATCATTGAGATGTTTCTATGAATACATTGCGCGAATGTGCTATTTTATGACTTGCCATACGTGTGCATTCCTATGAACAGATGTCAGTGTTTAAGTAATACATTGAATCTAATTTACAAATGTATAACGTTGTAAAATTTAATGGATTCGAGGTTTCCCTTCCACATTCTGTGAGCTTTCCAAGTTACACCAATAGGGGTCATTGCCTCAAGCTTAGTGGTAAACGTTGTGCTTAAAAATAGTTCTTCTCGCAGAGAGCCTTCCTGACGATGTTGTTAGTCTAGAGTGTGAAATCACGCCCAAGAAAAGTCTTCATTATTTTTCCAAGATTGTGGGCGAAGTCTGAGGGCATCTGGTTTGCTCATCTCTTTTGGGATTGCTGAGGCTTCAGGGGTCGCTCAAGAGGATCTTGTCCTCCTGACCAGTTTCACTAAACTAGATATGGGTCTATTTCGGCAATAACGTTTCTGTAATAATTGGTAGGCAATGTTCAGACGTTATTTCGGTTGAATAATTACAAATTTTTGACAGTTAAACGGTCAATCGAGTAATCAAACAAAATAGAGATAACGAGGTATCACTTGAGCAAGAACACTCATTGTCAGAGTAACAGGTAAAATTTTACGCCGTTAGTGGAACGGCAGTGTATAGCAGGTATATATATTGAATAAAATATTCGTTTCCAAATACAGATTTGTAGTAGCGTTGTTACTTCAGTACAGCTTGTCTCAAAAAAAAAAAAAGTACCTGAAGTTGAATTTCGAATGAAAACTGAAATTTTAATCTAAGAGATGGAAACGCCCTGCGTATGTATTCACAAAAGCCTGAAGAGAAGTTGACAACAAACACTTTAGTGAGAAAGTCCGAACACGAGCAGAGTGCAAAAAAATATACTCAACCTCATCTTGCTGGCAAGAGTAAGAGCGAAAGGTACTAATGCAGGTGTCTTCTATGTTACGCAGTCAGCGTCAAGCGGAGGAAGGAGATACCTTCATTTACATTTGACAATGGTTTGTAATGCCCTTGCCAGTAGTAACAAAATGCGGATGATATGTTTCCATCAACACACCGACACCATACTCTTTTCATATCCACAGGAATGTTCCTACATTACGTTTGGGTAACATGATGCATCTAATAGGCACGGGAAAGAAGAGCACATATAGATGAAATATAGAGACGTTGATTAGAGTCTGAAGTGGGATATAGTTATGATATGGTGTCGGTTGTAGATTTCGTTAATGTGTTCGGTACCGTACGTAAAAAAATGTGCATTTTCGCCTACTATATACATTTGTATAAGTTCCTTTCAATGAAAGGATTGTGGCTACAACTTTCAGACGGGTATGGTATCTACGAACACCAACTACTGCTGGATGATGTTAATGACTAACCCACCTTTCCACTCATATTGCAGAACAAACCCTTGCCCGTAAGGCAGGAAAAAGCCTCTTTTTTACTGTGAAATTCAGTACGAGTAGAAAATTATTCAATTCTAACTGAACTAGTCGTCTTCCTTTCTGACAGACATAAACCTCCACGCATATCATTGTCAGGAATTCGAAGCGTCCGCACTTAGTAGATTGGTACCAGTTAACCACGGCAGATTAACAAAAATTGGGTTTATCGGCGTAGCAAAGCGCTAAACATGGTATGGCTCTATGTTCATTTCGGATCTGCTGCAGGATTGCGCCAGCCCCCGCGAGGTTCTACGTGCTCAACGAATGTAGTCTTGTTCGGAGAATCCCACGCACCAGATTTTTTTGGTGAAAGGTACTATTCCTATGCGCTGCTCACCACCTCTGAACAACCTCCCAATTGGCATTCGTCTAGCACCTTTTCTTCTGGCTATCTTCAAGAACCAAAATGAAAACCCATTTGTTCCATTTATGATTTTATTTGTGTGTATCATTTTAAATTGCCATTTCTTACCTTTTTACGTGCTGTCTATCCTCTTTTCTAGTTTGTAGGTATTTTTCAGTATTTCTGCCATTTTGCAACCCCTTTTCATCTATTTCAGGAATTCTTCCGACTTGCCAGATTCTTATCGGTTTTTTCATTTGTTTTTTCATTCACTTTTACTGTTGACCAGCGCTCGCGGCCTATTACATTTGCCGGCTATATAAGCGATTTTATTATTATTATTTATATTATTATTATATACTTGTTATTATCTAATAGTCGTATTGTCTTCCAAACTTTAATTTATCACGGCTAGGACGGAATTTCTCAGGAGGATTCTAATCATTTTCCTGTAAACTTTATTGCAAGTTCCACTCATTAGTACCTTATTCCGCTCCCCAGATGATAACAGAATCCAAAGCAACAGAATGAACTACGTATAATTCAGAGATGGCTAGGCCACACAATCCAGAGCATTTCCGGATTTATGCTACGAAACAAAAGAACCGTACCGTCTTCAACTCCACAATTGGCCTCTCCGGCCCAGTTCTTATCGCACCACGCGTAGAAATGTTGTTCTCGCTTCACCGATCTTGTTTGACAACGACGAAACAACAGGGAACAACAAGAAAGAGACTGGTAGTGGGTGCTCACGTCAAATATAGGGAGGTCGGCACAACGTTCCAGCCAACTCTTTTTTGGTTTTTTTTTTTTTAGAGAGCTCTGGTCATACAAGGACATGAGAGCATTGCGACGGGAATTAATTAGGCATGTACGCAGGCCGTGAAACGACCGTGAAATATATTGATATGATACGACTAATAATATGAATCAATTTGTTGGCACTTACGTTGGAGAATCACTTCGTGCAGAGTCTGAACCCATTTCTTATATGTTTTAGGTGTTTGTTGGAAAGAAAGTAGAAATGAATCGTGGAAACATTTTCCAGATCCTTATAAGTTGCCTTATCATATATACATACGGAACGATTATTTAAAAATGTGTTGACCTGATATTTTGGGAGATCCAGGCCACGTGTTAGGGCTTTCAATCCAGTTGATTGTCGTATTATCTCAAATATTTTTGGAAAAAAAGTAGATTGACTGTTATGGCGGAAACTTTGGATGGTATTTTCGACCGCGGTGTGTGTGAAGGAACGTGTTTTGATGGCTAGGTCGCAATTGGTACACCCTTACCGGGACAGGCAATGCCTGGCGATATAACCAGAGGTCACCCCAAAAAATGTTCTTGTGAGGCAGACGCTTGGGTCATTCAAAGTCGCGAATACCGATACCGAGCTCTACAACAGGCGTTTATGGTCCGCTAGATATGGTAGTACAAGAGGTTCTCCGAGTTTTATTCAAGAGACATCATCAAAGAGCCACAACGTGCCGCTTAGTTAAAATGATTGATACGGCCTTCCTTTTTGTAACTGGGCGAATCCCTGGGTACATGTAGTTCCATGTAATGAGACGTCCTATTACGATTAGCCATGTCAAGGAATACCTTTTCTTCGGTAATTTTTTTTTCCCATGCAAAAATGAGAAGGTACAATAGAGGATGCAATCGTAAGGAATTCGCGACTAGTTCGCCTCAAAAAGTCCTCCAATTATTATTTTCCTTCCAAAGAAAGGTGGTCCTTCCGCATGGCAATGTATGTTTCTAAACGGTATCCGTCCTTGGTAATGCGAATTCAGATAATCCAACCGACGAGAGAAATGCTATCTCACTGCTGACAGTGAACACAATTATTCCCTGTTCGGTATCATATGTGACGATGAAGGCCGGGATGGTAATCAGAGAAGGTCCAGGTAAATTGGCACGGGTCTCTTAGTCATTTGAGTGAGTCTGTGTACATGAACGACCCCCAGTTGGAGCTCAATAACGACACCTATGGCTATTGTAGCTACTATTCCGCTCCCAAAAGCCCACTCTCCATATATATGCACAGAACCATGTTGATGTAGGGTGTAAAGTCTCTCAGTCCGAGACGATCAAATGTAGAATGATCAGAATGGGTGCGAACCAGCCTTGTCGTCTACCTATCTGACAAACTTAACTTCAACTGATCAGCTCACTCGCTTCAAATAAAGCTCGGAGCATTTATTGGCACCAATTCACTCATTCATTGTATTATCCTGATTCCCTCGCAAGTCCTCTACTTTTGTACCACCCCTCAGACACTTGTCCATGCTATGAATGGTTGGTATGCGTTTACGTGACAGAATTGTGTCAATAATTGGAAATAAAAATAGAAAAAACATCCCGATAGATCAATTATAACACATACCAACATAACCACTAGTGATAAATTTGCGCTCTCCCAAATGTTAATTACAATTGCAGTCAGCATCGGAAACCGGATTTGCTGATGTGTTATCAGTGTACTGAATCCTTTCTAATTGAAATCAGATTTAGGATCATCGTTTTAATGAAGGACAATTGCGTCGATCAGTAAGAGATCACTGAGCATCCCTGCTTTCTGGTCCTAATTTTCTTCTCTCTACCTCCTTCTCTCTTTTCTTTACCCATCCCACCCTCTTCCTGCTCTTCACCTTTCCTCACATCCCCAAATCTGGGGTGAAGGACCCTGAATGGCCCCTAGGTATGTTGACATTGTTAACAAGCTGGAAACATTAGAATCAGGCAAATGGTCAATAGGTGGTGAAATTGTCGCCTAATGTAGGCAGGTGTTTGGAGGCATCTGGTCCCATACATCTAGGTGAATATCCTTTTACCAATAAAACATCAGTTTCTAGTGTACTTAGAGGCCATGAATATCTGGACTTCTCTTCGTGGGAAAAACGAATTCGGTTTGTGGGCTGCCCCCCCCCTTCTCCTCCTTCAAAACATGACTGCCGTTTGACTCTGGCGATCAGGTCCACGACAGTTTCAAGGTTGGATTTGTCATTCCCATATTTGCTATATCATGAAATCGAGGATTGTATTTTTCCTGATTGATTTTCATTCCGTGTTCACGGGTTGAAGCTAATAAACGAACGGCCGCCGTTGATCGTCCGATGGAGCACCGTCGATAATTCTCCTCTCACCTATGGTGCTCAGATAATATCGAGGCTGGGGTGTAACCAATCCCCAACCTGCTCCAGGAACAGCTATTTCACGTCCTGATCGATAGGGCAATCAGTGACCTCCATGAACCGACCACTGTCTCGTTGCTTTGATGAGCGTCGAAATTCAAACTATTTGCAAATACCCCAAAATGAACCCCAGGAACCCAGATCTTGCTTAATTAAGCGGTAGGGAAGAGCAGACCAACCCGTCGGAACTGCTACGGGAAGTACGGTACGGAGAGAGATGGAGGGGGGCTAGAGGGGTATGCAGAGGATATACATTTGAACTCAAATAGAAACACCTGTGTCCGGCATGTTCATTCAAACAAGTTGTAAATGGGACCTCATCCAACATCATAGCAGGGGCCTGCGCTTCGAGCTTCCCGACCATAGGCGAGTTTCGCTCATCGCAGCTTTTTAGTTTATTAATATATGAGCGCTGCACAGCTTCCCGCCGTGAGCGTCGCTCGATTCATTCATTTCTGATCATAATCGTAACGGGTCCATGTTTTTCAGAACTTCTAACTTGAACAACCCACCGCCTCCCAAGCTGAAAAATGATTTGATATCGCAGTAGAACTTTTGGACTTCTCACTTTTTGAATTTGGATCGCAGACCGCAGCATCGACTGAAGAAACGATAAGACATCCTGGATCAATATCCATTGTATTACCTTTTCCTTGGAAAAAACGCAATTTCATTTTTTCATTCGAGATCTCCAGGGGGCTTCTCTACTTGAGCCCCACGCGGGCAGGCGTTTTACTTCGCAAACCTTTTCCAGTAATAGAGTAACCTTCAATTTCTTCTCTAGATTTGCGCAGTGCCTATCCTCTTTTTATGGTAGCGAACTTTTTTTCCATACTATAGTCAATTAGTGCCATTTCAGGACGTATCTTTGTAATTGAAAAAACAAATCAAGAGGGTGTCCCGGGAGGGTACTGGGGCCGCTGGGGTGTATCAAACATCAGACTTTTCTGCACTCCACGCAAACGTATGGTGGACTAATCTGACATGATTCTCACTGCGTAAAAGACACCAACCACAAGAGATGATGACACTTGATCTTAAAAAAAATTTAGATGGGGAAAGACTTGTTCTCCGGTAAGTGTAAATAGGGTTGGTCATTTTCAACCCTTGAAGTGCCATTTCTGTCGATCTGGGTTTATCAAAACGAAAAGTTCGCCTCTGATCCGCGCCAACCCATCATGGCGCTCCGCTTAGATGGTAACTTCGCCTGATACCGTAGGCAATTTAAATACCTTTTGACGGGTTTGTCTGGGTTCTCAATATTGATTTGTATCCAGGGGATCTGTCAATCTCTTCTCTATCCAAGAAGAATCATATAGTGATGAGTATCCCTGCGTTCGCACTCAGTGTTTAAGCAGCACTGGCCCTCGTTTTGAAAATCAACAGCATGTACGTTGGAGCCGGGTGTCGGAGAGGGGAAAAACCCGCAGCAGGCGCTGTTCACAGCGTGTGCCCAAAGCTCTCAGTCCCTTTATGGTGGCCTTTAATCACCAATTTGATAAAACATCAATATGAACTCAGGCAAGATGCAAGTTGTTCAATCGTTTCGCTCCGGACTCGAGAACCAATTGAAAGTCATTCGAATCCATAACGCTCGAGGTTGTTTTCCCGCATGCCGTTAGACAGGCTGTCCCCTCGACGTCCCATGCTACTTAGGTGTCGAAGTGGGTACAGCGAGGTAATGGAGGTAGCGCTGCTGCTCTGGCTTGCGTGACTGCCCTTGATACAAGACTTGACGAAAACTTCAGGCCCATGATCCTTCCGTGCCACTGAGCAAATGGGAAGGATGTTCTTTAGGCACCATTCGTATGGACTGTGACCTGAGGTCTACTTCAACCCCTCCGTGCCAATTATGAGTGTCTCAGAATCATTTGTTCACAGTTATTATACTGGCAAACTTTTCAGACTTCGGTGGACTCTGAAGCTCCAAAAATGGGATCATCTACACTACACGACAACGGTTTGTGCCTAGTAAGAGCCTTACGTCATTCGTTGCATGGGTTTATGCTCAAATGGTTTTATTTTCCTCCACAATACTGTACCGAGTAAGAACTTCATTTCTTTGCACATTGTTTTGGCTCATAGGCTCTCAAGACTTTGACCTCTGTGATTTGTTTGATTAATGGACTGCGCCCTTCACATGATAACCTTGTGAACCTATGAGGATTTCTTTGCAGTCTCTGAAAGAAATGAGAAAGACTTGTCACTCGTTATTCGAACATGGTTGAAGATAGTTGCTTCACATTAATGTAGTGATATTTTAATTATTGTTGGACTTTGAATGAAGAAATGTTTTCGAATATCATTTTAATCGAATAATTCAGTCATATCGCTGTATGGTAGGTATCATAAATGCATGATATATGTGAAGCATCCGTTGGCACCCATAAGGTACTAAAAAAAACTCACATGCCCACTGCCTGATTACATCTCTTATTTAGCACGGATTTTCATCTCCACTATATTTGAGGTTTCACACTCCCAGGTAAATGATTCCAACGAATGCTTTTGGTACAGTAAGTACATCCGAATGTCTAACCTTGAGGTGGGCATGATGTCGTTACCGTACCACCAGGTCCTCCCCTACCATCATACTCTCGGAGGCGCAGTTGCATACTCCGTGCATCGTTTTCTGGTCATAGTGGTGAAAGACCGTCCTGTGATAGGCCATCGAGTCATAATCTGAAAGCCAAAAGGGGAAGGTTGTCAACGAGTAATAATCGCTCATTCGTTCCATTTGATACTGAAACCACGTCCATATGTATCCCTCCATCACAGCTATCTCAAAGGATTCTGTGACTTGGTAACAAATGATACTTCATTTAACTATTTGTACTCTCTCATTATGCGGCATTCGGGGAATCACCAAATAGCAGCTGTGTTCAATATATCCAATTGAGCGTTTGAATATATCGTTGATTCCCACAACATTTATTTCTTGTTTTAAACATGTTGTTTGGACTCTGTAATACGCCTATTCATCTTGTTCGTGAAGGGCATTGCGTCACATAGACATGTTGTCAAACAGTCTCGATTCCGTAGCGATTCAATAAAATAACGACTGATCCCAGGAAAGCCATTGTCCCGTGAGGAATTCTTGAGAATATATTACTTTAATAATATCTTCACCTCTGGGTTGAGTTTATCCAGTCCTACTCTGAGAAAGACTGGTTCACAAAATACACACTTACAGGACCGCTCTTACTGCGGTACTGGAACCTCTACATTAGCGGTTTTATATCGCGATTGATGATGGTTTTTTGTTTCATTTCATTCAACTCAGCTCGTATATTACACACTTTGAAATACGTCAGAATCGTCTCTGGAAAACCTATACGTATTGGCAAAGCAATCATGAGAAAATCAAAATCGATATTTTGTCATTGTGCTGTCGTTCGCTAACGCTAGTAATGTTAATATAAAAAAAATTCCCTCTTATTTTCATACATTGACCCAGAAGAGTATGGCGATCCAAAACTAGCATCTTTATTGGTTTCAGTGGCCGAAAGCATCTGCAATGACATAGTGTTATCTGGATCACTGGTTCTTCAATACATTGTCCTACTTTTGTACGTTTCAGGATCAAATGATTCCCTAATGTCCTCTCGCCCCTCCCTGCATTTTGTCTGCGTCTAACCTTGCCCTGCTTCGGCTGCCAAAACAAGTGCCGTGCGAACCTTTTTTTTTCTCTCGAAACAATATCACTAATTTAGGTGCGACTGCGACCGGGGGGGGGGGGGACACATGTGAGTGCTTCACAGAATGTATACCGGTATATGTATTTCTCTAAAGGTGTAACTAACAGAGGTTTGTGTTATTGCATGCATCACCGACTAACTGGTTAATTTGCGTACATGCGTTTATAATAAAAATAGTATAATATATAATGAAATAATAAGAAAAGAATAATACTAATATGACATTGAGATGTACCTCACAGAACATGCCTTAAAGTCCACTGCTGGATAAAACATCATCAAAAGTAGCACGATGTTATGCTGATTAGGGTGTCGTAGCCGACGTATGTACGTCCTACACCTATCATTAGTACACAATTATCGGAGCCGGATTGGTTCAAACCTGCAGTCAAATTACCCCAGGTCAAAACACCATTGAATGATACATGGACAGCTTTGACATGTCGGTCTCGCATTGGATAGGATTTTAACACAGGATGGCTTGTGGTCCTCTCCCTTTGGAACATACGATGTCCCTTTGTTTTTGTCCTCAATCTGTTTTACACACTAGTGGAAAATTTCCTCCATAAACTGCTATAGCCGATACCGCCGTATCACGAGTGACTATATCTTGGGGAATTGATTTGGCAACCAAACGCCACACTCTGCACCAGGAATAATTCACCACCTGTAGCAAGCTTGAGTAAACCGTGTTACATGTAATGATGGACATCTGTGAGTGGTTTTTTTTCACTATAAAAATAAAAACTTTGAGGTAGGCCTCCAACCTCATCATTGGAACTTACTTGCTGTACTTTCCGATAGATACGTCCCGAGATCTATCATTCTGTATTTACTCGTTTCGTCGCTGATTCTGGAGAGGTCGTATTTATCGAATAAGGTGCTCCGTTGCGGTTGTTCTGTCGATGCGAAGCTCGTACTTTTTTCTGTGCCGTCATGTAGGCCAAGTGTCGTTACAACCATAACTCTTCTGTTGAGGGAACCGAAGCCCTTATTGTACTCGGCCCAAGTTGCATAGAAGTCTACACTCCCTCCCTCTCGGCTGAAAGACGCTGTGAAAGAGATAGTTTTTGAAATCGTTGTGTTTTGTTGACGTTTTTTTTCAGGCGGGATTAACAGCATGACGCATTACTTCGACGCGCAAGAGGGATGAATACTGGTTGATCTGTTCTCTTGAATCTGAGCGTGGAACATTTCTATGTGTGCAGAATGATTGAAGATGTAAAGATAGTCGATTCGAGCAAATTATGCGGCTTCGTGTATGGGGAGTTTCCATCTATTGGGAGAAGTTGAGTGCATATTGATGAGAACAATTAGCTGTGAACAGGAACGCAATCACGAAATTAACCCGGATTCATGGAAAACAAATGAAAAACGAACAGATGGTCCAATAACTATAACTAGTTTTCTCATTGAACATGAAAATTTCAGTGAGCCCTGCTTCTCAACAGTAAGAGAGCCAACTACTATCCAACGGCCATCCTCTCCCCACGCAAACACTCGGTGTCAGCATGCGTTTCAGAGTAGACACATATACATCTTGAGCACTAAGTTGTATATGTCTTAACAGTATTTGGAGCGTATATCATAGTCATATTATCTTAGTTCTTTAGACAAAAGTTTCAATAACTACATACCGTCCACTTCCTCCATCAATGCTATTGTTCAGTACACTTTGAAAGGCTCAGGTGCTCCTTCAGGCTGTATTGTGTATATTCCATATCATCTCACGTCGCATTGTTCATAGACTTCTTCACAGTCTCTCGATATTGGGGGTTCTAGGTAGTAGAAGTAGGATGCATCTGGATATATATTTGACAAAGACAAATGTGTAACCGTATTTTTCTACGCGATGATATATAAGAAATGTAGGTGTTTTACTTCAAACAGCACGTATCTTCTTCTCCGTGTAGGTCAAAATGCTAAAATTCCACGCTTTCACGTTCGTAGGGAATCCCCAAGTAAATTTCGTTATTAGATTGGTCTGTTGATGTGTAGTTCAGTCATGTTAGGTAGAGGACGTACGATAATTTTTGCGGCCATTTTTTGGGCGGTGACGTTTCCGCTAGACACTTTTAATTCATACGGAATGTTTGAAAATGGACACGAGGAGTTTCTGATGGTTCAGGTCATCTACGGGGTGATTAAAACTGTTCGTCGACGAAACCTGCCTATAGTTCAACGTGGGACGATGAAAAGGGGACGGTGCTCAATATAGCTTTCAGAAGTGATTAACGTATACTTGATGGGAAAAACGAAGCTCAGGCGGAATTTTGGTTTAGGTCCCTACTTCCATCCCAATTTCTGGCTCTTCATTGTGGCAAAAATGGTGATGACTATGTTGTTACTGCCCTGCCGCTGATTTTGCCGGACAGGAAACTTTCTCCAACAAAGCGTCCTCTCGTATGTCGCGTTTGCTCCCGGCGAATAGAAAAGAAAACTCGGTATAATATGAAGATTCGTGATGAAAACGTTTTTAATCAATCATTCCCTTATACGCCTCGGTGCAGTATGAGATTTACTCACCAGCAATGCTTCGCCTTGATCTGAGACGGATATCACCAGTTCAGCCTGAAAGAGATCGAAATGTGAAATATCTTGAACCTTTGATATCATAGATGCGTTGTTAGCCCTATAGCGAGTTGAAAAAAAAATTGCGATTGAGTCACAGTGGCACGGGCCCTGTTCGACGACAGCCTGGAAAAAGAGCTTTATTCTACCATGTCTGAGCAGCGGTTCAGCACGTTTGTAAGGCTAACGCAATATATAGGTTACTGTTCGGCTATAAAATTGCACTCTTCATTTGCCTCAATACTTTAATTGATTTCTAAAGTGTAACATTATTAATCAACAAGCAGTTCAAAATATCACAACGGACCAGTATAGATGGCAAACTTATCGTACTAATGCTGACTCTAGGTATGATATAGTACGTCGTTCAGGTCGCGTCCCAGAGGATAATAACATTACACGATCTTGGGAGCGGTAAGTCCTTGGGAGATGATTTTATGTCCCTCCTTTTCATCCATCAGGGTTTCATTTGTTCGAATGCTGATTAGACTTGGTTTCCTTTACCATATCGCTACTGATACCACCAGGGAATTGTATTTGAATCAGCTAGTACTAGTTCAGAAATGAAACCAGTTATTAATTATATTTTCTAGTGAATATGCATTATCTTCATTTCTAGATGGTACTAATTGAAAATTGAAAGGAAAATCTGTAAGAATAGTTGTCCATTTTGAGATATGACGTTCATTTAATTTCCTAATTGAAAATTTATTCCGCAAAAATAATGACATATTTTTGGTGTGTCATTAGTAGAGTATCTATAAACCGACCTTTGACCAATTATAGGTCTGTATTATCGTATTTCGCCATTTTGCATGTGTAGCCTATGCTTCATATACGTGTTTTTGGTCAACTATCACTCGTTATCTCTGTTACGCAATATCCTATACATAATATTTTTTTAGATATTCGCCACGGTCTGGATCTGATTTGCTATCAAACGCGTTCAGCGATTTCCTAAAGTGTAACATTATAAATCAACAGCATCAAAATATCACAAGGGACCATTATCGATGGCAACAACTTATCGTACAATACTGACTGAGTATGATAGTACGCCTCGTTCAGGTCGCGTCCCAGAGGGATAATACAGTATACAAACAGACTCTTGTAAGCGTTAAGTCCTTGGGAGAAATGATTTTTACTGTCCCTCCTTTTTTCATCCTCAGGTGTTCACATTTGTTCGAATCTGTTTAGTTGGTTTCCGTTACATGAATCCGCTACTGATACCACCAGGGAATTTATTTGAATCAGCTGTACTAGTCAGAAATGAAACCAGTTATTAATTATAATTGCTAGTGATATGCATTATCTTCATTTCTAGATGTTACTAATTGAAAAGTGAAAGGAACATCTTAAGAATAGTTGTCCATTTTGAGATATGACGTTCATTTAATTTCCTAATTGAAAATTTATTTCCCGCAAACTAATGCATATTTTTGGTGTGTCATTAGTAGAGTATCTATAAACCCTTTGACGCAATTTAGGTCTGTATTATCGATTTCGCCATGTTTGCTGTGTAGCACATAATGCTTCATAAAAGTGTTTTTGGTCAACTATCACTCGTTATCTCTATTACGGCATATCCTATACCTAATATTTTTTTTTAAGATTATTCGCCACGGTCTGGACTGATGTGCTATCGAACGCGGTTAGGCCACGGCGAATGCATATAATAGTACAGGGATTTTGTCAATCGGGAATTTGGCATTTTTAGGATAAGAAGTATTGTAGATTGGAGCGGGTAATACACAGTAACAAGGTAACACCTATAAAAAATATCCGTTCATGAATTCTCCTCATGAATAATGTTCTCATGCGTTTATGATTTTGAAAAATTGTTGTGTTATACCGTGAAAGCACTGGCTGAATGCGTGTGCATGGTTGTCCTACAATCAACCGACTCACTAGCACACAATCGCAGGAAGGCTATTTCATTCATTGACCTGGAAAATATAACTGGTCACCTCTGGTTTTCGTAAAATACTCTACCCTTTAACATAATACTGTGGAGCTGAAGGGGGAAAAAAAGTCAAGAAGATAAGACTAACTATGTTGCAACCCGCCGCGGACAAGTGAATTCAGACAGCAATGTGGCTTATTCGTTTTCACTGAAATTTGATTCGATTTTTTACGATTCAAGAAGTCAATTAAGGCTCATCTAGAACCATGCAACACCCACGGACAGACTGGAGGAGCGGACGATAAAAGGTCACACGTGACTGCTCACATCCGACCAGACGGAACTATGGTTCATATACTGTAACAATTCTCGACCCACAGAAACTCCACAGGCACCACGGCGAAACCATGAAAGTGAAAACCAAGTTCTCCCCCACGCAACTGCGATTACAGACACCTGGGGAAACACGTCCAGTGCCTGGATTTCGAACCCTTAGCATCTACTTTGTAATGTGCAACTTATACCACTCTACCATTAATTCCGCTATGTCCTTTCTGGTTAGTACATTAAACATGCCATGACTACTTCGAGAATCGATCATTTTTTATTTCTAGAATAGTTGTCTTCGACGTGTGAACAATGAAGATGTCATCTAGAAAAGCTGTCATAACTTTAAATAAAATACATAACAAAATGGTTGCAAGTAAAATAATAGGTCCGTACAGAAACATGGTATATTGTTTGACAAAATCCTTTCAATAATATATCTAGTCAGCTAACGCTGAGAATATTGAGTGCCTCATTTCGTCATTACTACTTTCGATGGATAACTGCACCCAGTTTTTCGGGATATCTTTTGTCTATATATACTTGGTGTATCAATCCAAAGTCGTGTTCTCAAGAATTTGTTTCTACGAGTTCACGAGCTATTTTGTATGAACGGTGTACACGTACTGTGATTATAAAGACAGTTCAGAATTTGAGTGTGGAAAGTGTTTTTTTTTTCGTCCCAGTGTCTTTTGACACAAATAGAAGCATTCAAGTTATTGATGGCTTCAAATGTCAATGGGCAAAACGCGCAAACCACGAACCTTAAAGAGGCACTGCGTTGTCTGGTATCAATTTAACTCACGAACAGCGCGTCGTTTGAATGACGTCATGATGAAATAATTTTCTTCTCCGTAAATACAATTCGACACGGTCCCATTACCAATACCAATGCAGGTTTATGTTTTCCGCTGCCATTGCTGCAAACGGAACCGACACATATTCGTCGTTTGCAGGGTTTTACTATAGGATGTTTCCTCAGTTAATGGATATTAGGCCTCTATAACATGAACCGACATGTTTTTTGAAACTCTAAA